>CM044320.1:23785000-23942500 GCA_024291935.2 Okapia johnstoni
ATATGGTATGGTATATGCTAGAATATTTGGTAATCTTATAAGCAATTGTTTTCTCATTTGTTAAAGGACTGAGATATTGTTAATTGACCTCTGTGAAAACAAAGCTTTTCATTTTGTGTATGGTTTCCTTTGCTGTCTAAAGCTTTTAAGTTTCAGTCTCACTTGTTTATTTTTCCTTTAATCTTCATTACTCTAGGAGGTGGATCCAAAAAGATACTGCTGCGATTTATGTCAGAGTGTTCTGCCTATGTTTCCTTCTAAGAGTTTTATAGTATCTGGTCTTACATTTAGGTCTTTAATCTATTTTTTAAAAAAAACAAAAAGACAACCCACAGAACAGGAGAAAATATGTATAAATGAAGTGACTGACAAAGGATTAATCTCCAAAATATAAGAACATCTCATACAGCTCAATACTAAAAACAATCCAATCAAAAAATGGGCAGATTTAAATAGATGTTTCTTCAAAGAAGACATTTGTTGTTGTTGTTCAGTAGCTAAGTTGTGTCTGACTCTTTGCAACCCAGTGGGCTACAGCACACCAGTCTTCCCTGTCCTTCAGTATCTCCTGGAGTTTGCTCAAACTCATGTCTATTGAATCAGTGATGCTATCCAAACATCTCATCCTCTGTCATCCCCTTCTCCTCCAGCCCTCAATCTTTCCCGTCATCAGGGTCTTTTCCAGTGAGTCAGCTCTTTGCATCAAGTGACCAAAGTACTGGAGCTTCAGCTTCAGCATCAGTCCTTCCAATGGATAAGGAATGGCAAACCACTCCCATATTCTTGCCTCGAGAATCCCATGAACAGTATGAAAAGAAGACATACAAATGACCAAAAAGCACATGAAAAGATGCACAACATTGCTAATTATTAGAGACAATCAAAACTACAATGAAGTAATGAAGTAAATACAATGAAGACAATCAAAACTACAAATCAAAACTACAATGAAGTATCATCTCATACCAGTCGGAACGGCTATCACCAAAAAGTCTACAAACAATAAATGCTGGAGAAGGTGTGGGGAAACAGAAACCTCCCACATCATTGGTGGAAATGAAAAGTGGTACAGTCACTGTGGAGAATAGTTCTTTAAAAAATTGAAAATATATGATCCAGCTATCTCACTCCTGAGCATATATCTGAAGAAAACCACAATTTGAAAAGACACGTGTACTCCAATGTTCCTTGCAGCACTATTTACAATAGCCAAGATATAGAAGCAACCTAAATGTCCATCAACAGAGAAATGAATAAGGAAGATGTGATACATACATATAATGGAATATTACTCAGTAACAAAAAAGAATGAAATAATGCCATTTGTAGCAACATGGATGGACCTAGTGATACTAACTGAAGTAAATCAGAGAAAAAACAGATATCATATGATATCACTTACATGTGTTATCTAAAAAAATGATACAAATGAACTTATTTATAAAACAGAAACATATTCATCGACTTTGAAAACAACCTTGTGGTTGCCAAAGGGGAAAGGTAGGGGAAGGGATAAATTAGGAGTTGATAATCAACAAGAACCTACTGTATAGCACTGGGGACCTCTACTCAGTACTCTGTAATAACCTATATGTCAAAAGAATCTAAAAAAGAATGGATATATGTATATGTAGAACTGAATCACTTAGCTGTACATCTGAAACTAACACAACATTGTAAATAACTATTCTCTAATATCAAATAAAAATTAAATACAAAAAACAAAACAACCAAAAATCAGCTTATTACCAGCATATTTTGAGTCTGTATGTGCTCTCCGTGGTAGTGGAATTTTCTCTCTAAGAGCTCTTTTTTAAAAATTCTATTGAAGTATAGTTGATTTACAAGGTTGTGTTTAATTTCTTCTGTACAGCGAAGTGACTCAGTTGTGCTCAGTCTCTCGGTCCTGTCCAAATATTTGCAACCTTATGGACTGTAGCCTGCCAGGATCCTCTGTCCATAGAATTTTCCAGGCAAGCATACTGGAATGGGTTGACATTCAATTATGTGTGTATATATATATATATATTCTTTTTCATAATCTTTTCCATTATGGTTTATCACGAGATATTGAATATAGTTCCCTGTGCTTTACAGTAGGACCTTGTTGTTTATCCATCCTATTCATAATAGTTTGTATCTGTTAATCCCACATTCTCAGTCTTTCTCTCCCTTCCCCCCTCTCCCTTGGCAGCCACAAATCTGTTCTCTATGTCTGTAAGTCTGTTTTTGTTTAGTAGATATGTTCCTTTGTGTTGTATTTCAGATGTCACATAAGTGGAATGAGTGATAACATGTAAGGGATATCACATGGTATTTGTCTTCTGAGATCAGTGTGCTTGATGTTACTCTGACAGATACTGTAGTTTAAAGCCCCTCTGGCCCGAAGAGTCTCCTTTTGCTTGGAGCAGATAAACAGAAGGGGAGGGCCTGGCAACCCGTTCCAGTATTCTCACCTAGAGAATCCCTGTGGACAGAGGAGCCTGGTGGGCTACCGTCTATAGGATTGCAAAAAAGTCAGACACGACTGAAGTGACTTAGCACAACGCACACAGATATATAGAAATTATGACACTTCTAATGTAAGTCCATTACACCACTCACCCTTAAAAATGGTAGTTAAAGTCATTAATGTTTCATCATTTCATACCCAGTGCCAAGGAATTTACACTAACAGAGAGCAGAATAAGCTATGGCCAAATGAAACTGAACAGAAAACTCGGAAACAGTTGATGAGATCTAATTTAACATCTTTGTTTTTTCCTGGGACATTTATGCTCATGGTAGTGATTTTATATTGCATACATATAACATAGTCACAGTTATTGCTTTTAGAATTGCTCCTAGTTTCTTTGATGGATTTAAGTTTATCACTATTTTATGGAGACATAGTATACTGCTCCTCTAGGAAAAGCATGACTGCTCTGCCACACAAATGCAAAATTTTCTAATTAAAAAATTACCCCAAACTCTTTATCAAAACCAGTGACCATTATGTATAGAATTCTGAGTTAACATTTTAAAGTATGTTTCAAAATATGAATGAGAAAAATTATACAGATTTCCTTTTTTAAGAATCTATTCCAAAGATACATGGATCAAAAATGTAAAAGTACTTGTGGGGCTTCTCTGGTGGTCCAGGGGTTAAGAATCTGCCTGTCAGTGCAGGGCATATGGGTTCAATCCCTGATCTGGGAAGATTCCACATGTTGAGGGACAACTAAGCCTGTGCACTGCAACTACTGAGCCCATGAGCCGTAACTGTGGAAGCCTGTGTGCTCCAGAGCCTGTGCTCTGCAGCAAGAGAAGCCCCCACAATGAGAAACCCGCTCACCACAGCTAGAGAGTCGACCCCAAGCCCCACAACTACAGAAAGCCCATGCACAGAAACGAAGGCCCAGTGCAGCCAAAAATCATCCATCAGTAAATAAATATTTTAAAAAGTACTTGTGAACAAGTCTGTTCATTGAAGTACCATTTGTAATAGCGAAGTACTGCAAATAATTCAAATTGATTGGGTTTAGAATCAACAGTTTCATCTCTAAAAAAGTGAGATATTAACTGATTTCACATACCCACATCACAGCACCGTAACTAACGTTAAAACTATTCAATTAAATATCATCTGCAAATAAAATATAAGGTTTAAATATTTAAGAGATCTAGTATTCTCATTAAAGATAAACAAAATAACAAAATCGTAATAAAGATTTTTTTTCAACTAAAAAAAATACTTTGTAAATAAGCCTAGTCACTGAAGCACCATTTGTAATGGCAAAGTACTGCAAATAATTCAAATACCAATAAAGAATTGTTGAATAAACTATAATGTATGCACACAATGGATTATTATGCAGGCATAAACTGAATGAGAAAAATTCAGTGTTACTATGGAATAATCTCCAGGACATAAGAAAGTGTATGTGATTATAAATCAATGAAAAGACAAACCGTAAAGTTTAAAAAGTATATTTATAGCTAAATATAAGGAGAGGAGGGAATAGAAATTTCTTTTAATTTCCTTTAATTAAATTTTAACTTTCTTTGTTTTGAAGATGCAACTTGGAAATGTAAATGTCTTACATAGTAAAAAAATTAGACACAAAATGGAATTCCTAAATATTGAAAGCAAAAAGAAAAGAAATTTCAAAGTGTATCCTATTAACGGTACAACCTTTCAGAGAAATTATTCCAGGTGACTTTAAGACATCACAGTTGAATTGTACATCCCCAGTGGGACAAGATAAGTTTTAAAAAAGGAAAAACTCTCTTCAGTAAAGATATAATTGGTGGTAGTGTTTATTTTATTCTGAGACCATCATATATATAGTATGGATAAAGGAAATAAATAATTATATTTATGTCATTGAAACCAGGGTTTGGGGCACAGCAGAGAGTGAAATAGATATGAAATCAGCTGGGTTAGGTAAAAACCCTGTAGTTCTATATTTGAATTGGAAGTATTACTTTGAAGTTATGATGTGTTTTATCTAAAACAAAACAAAGATGATATTTTCTATCTCTCGCCACTAAAAAGGGCTAGCAGCCGTATGTAGGAAATGAAAAATGAATCTTGTCACATCAGAAAATAAGAATACCGTTCAAAATTATTATCATCTCCAAAGGACTTGGGGGCCTAAGTGCATTGACTCCCTTAACAAAAGGAGGATGATGTAAGTATTAGTAAGTGCAATAATTGCAATAAATTGTAAGACATCAAAGATTTCTTAATGTGTTAATAGAATACATATATACACATTTACACACAGACGTGTTCCTATATATGGTCTTCCCAGGTGATGCTAGTGGTAAAGAATCTGCTTGCCAATGCAGGAGACGTATGAGACGTAGGTTCAATCCTTGGGTTGGGAAGATCCCCTGGCGGAGGGTGTGGCAACCCACCCTAGTATTCTTGCCTGGAGAATCCCCATGGAGGCCTGGCAGACTACAGTCCATAGAGTCACAAAGAATTGGACATGACTGAAGTGATTTAGCACACGTGCACGCACATTTATGTACATGCACATGTATATACAATATATATAGGAGGTCATATATACATATAAAATAACCAAGCACTTATCTTGGCTCTCCTATGCAAACTGTACCTCAACATAAACAATTGCTTATGAGGGAAAAATAGCTCTTAAAAGCCTACCAGCTAAGAATTAAAGAAATAATTTATCTTTTTAACACCTTAAGAATTACTGGATCTGAGCAACTATTATCAATGACTGCTAACATTACACACACACACACACACACACACACAAAGACAACTAGGGATTGTCTTTTTGAATACAAATTTACATAAAATATAAAGGACAAAAATCACCAAGAGGATAAATCCAGAAAAATTTAGACTGAGGAAAACTTCATAGGATGAACCATGCATTTCTTCAACAAAAGCTTGAAGGGAGAGAAAAGAAAAAGAGAGACAGACAGACATATGGAGACAACCTAAAGATTTAAAGAAATTTGAGAGATTTATCATCTCTCTATGTATGGATGTCATTTGGATTCTAATTCAAAAAACAAGCTAAAAACAAAGTGGAAATCATAAAAAAAAATGGGGAAATGCAAGCATGATTGAATATTTGATAAACTCTGCTGAATATTGTGTGCCAACCTGGATGGAAGAGGGGCTTGGGGAAGAATGGATACATGTATGTGTATGGCTGAGTCCCTTCACTGTTCACCTGAAACTATCACAACATTGTTCATCAGCTATACTCCACTACTAAATGTGTTCAGTGTTAAAAAAATAAAAATTAAATTAAAAAAGAGCTGTTTTAGAAATTTCAAGGATTATCATGTTATTGAATGTACAAAAAAAGAGTCTCCATCTCTTAGAAAAATATTTAAAGATGATGTGATAGCTTCAAAACTGAAGGATGGGTTAGAGAGAGATATGAAGGTATCAAGTATCAAGGAAGCAAGTTTGGTCATGAGCTGTGAACTGTCAAAGCTGAGTGATAGGTACATAGAGAATTATTCTACTGTTTTCTCTAACTCTATGTATATTTAAAATGTACTAAAATAAAATAGTAAAACACAGGGGGTAGCAGCAAGCAAATTCTACTAAGACCTAGAACTATAGCTTATCAAAACCTAAATGAGTTGCAGTTGCCTGTTGAACTAATACTTTAACAATAGTTGGTCCTCTAGAGAGGAAAATATATATAAGCTGAATTGTATTAGTGGGTACTTTTGATTATCATTTTTATAAATAAAACTTTTCATTTTGTATTTATTTTTAATGTGTGTTTTATATATTTACTTATTTTTTGGTCATGCTGCACAGCTTGCAGGATTTTAGTTCCCCAATCAAAGATGGAACCCACGCCCCCAGCATTGAAAGCACAGAGTCTTAATCACTGGATCACCAGGCAAGTCCCAAAAGTTTAGATTATTTTCCAGGTGTGGAGTAGTGAAAGTGTTAGTCACTCAGTCATGTTTGACTCTTTGGGACCCCATGGGGTGTAGCCTCTGTCCATGGAATTCTCTAGGCAAGAATACTGAGTTAGTAGACATTCCCTTCTCCAGGGGATCTTCCCAGGGATCGAACCCATCTTTCCCACACTGCAGGCAGAATCTTTACCATCTGAGCCACCACTAATTTCTCCTTTAAAGTTTTTGTTAAGATGTTGCCATGTGGGGCCAACGTTTTGATTTAACAGACTCTGCGTATGTCTGTATATATATATAATGCAGATAATGTTTTTGAAATATGCTCACAAATAATACAATCTCTCTTTTAAAACATGCTTTTTTTTTTTTTTGCCATTAGTGCATGTCCGAGTTTTTATCACTTCAAGAAAGAGGAGAGTAGGCACCTACTAGAAAAAAGAGGCTCGTAAGTAGGAAGAGGGTGGATCTGACAGGTGAATTCCTCCTAGAAGAGGGGCAGGAAGCAGAAATGCTTCTGGTGCAAAAACAAAGTGGTTCAGAGAGAATGGATGTAGGATTGGGGTGCTATTGAGATCCCATGAAGGGACTACACACCTCTGGGCTTTATGAGAAGGCCTATGTCATTGGTTTAATAGTGTCCCCCCAACCCTGAGATGTTCTAACCCCTGGAACTTACAAATGTGACCTTATGTGGACAAAGGGTTATTGCAGGTATAATTAAATTAATGATCTCAAAATGAGGTTATTCTGGCTTAGGATGAGATTTAAAACCAATGGTAAATCCTCATAAGTGATGAGAAGGGAAAAGAGACACAGACACAGTACATTCTCTACATACAAACCTTCAAGCTGCAAACTTTCAAAGATATGAACATGCATTCCATCAGTGTCAGGTGTGAGAGAAATTGTAGCTTACCCTCCGTCTCCTACGACTGACAATCCTTCAGCTCTACCATCTCTCATATCCTCTCCCTCCTCCAGTCAGTAACTCTTCTTGTCTGTTCACTCGATGTCAGCCCCCATAAGCCAGCGGTTATACCGTAGTACTGTACTTTCCAAGGCACTATAGTGTGAGATTAAAAATATTTTCTTTATTTTTTGTGTTTGTTTTTTATGTATTATTTGTATGAAAAGTACTATAAACCTATTACAGGACAATACTGTATAGTTGATTGTGTTAGTTGGGTACCTAGACTAACTTTGCTGGACTTACCGAATATACTCTCAGAACAGAACTTGTTCATAGGTAGGGGACTTACCGTAGAGAAAGAAGCAGGTAATTGGAAGATGGAGGCAGAGACCGGAGTTATGAAGCCCAGGAATGCAAAAGAATGACAAAGTTGCCAGGAGCTGCCAGGAGCTAAGAGACAGGCATAGAGCAGATTCTCTTTCAGAGCCTCTAGATCGAACCCACCCTGCTGACCGGATTTCAGACTCTGGCCTCTAGAGCTGGAAGAGAATCCATTCTTTTTCCGTTGTTTTAAGCTGCTGCATTTGTGACAATGTGCTACTGCAGCCGTATGACATGAAAACACCCTGCTTCTCATAGGGGACTATGGGAGGAGAGCACCCCATAAACTGACCAGATTGGCTCAAGGAGTAGTAACATCAGTGTCATGTGGTTCGGGAGAGGTCCAGAAATCAGAGCTTCTGCCCTCCACTGACTCACTGTCACAAACTGTTTCCTGGAATTCTGACATGCTCTTGATTGCATCGCTGAGAAACCAGTGGACCCATCAAGAGATCCCTGTCCCGAAGGATGACTCCAGTGAGGGCTGTAGTAGGACCTGTAGGCGGAGAGAATAGGTATAGACCTAAGACGAAGCTGGTTGGGAAGAATGAAGTAATACCAGACAACAAATGAGCCGACAGCAAACCATGGATTTCACCAGTGTGGACACAGAGTGGATGTAGATGGTGGTGGTTTAGTCGCTAAGTCGTGTCTGACTCTTTGCTACCGATAGACTGTAGCCTGCCAGGCTCCTCTGTTCACGGGATTTCCCAGGCAATGATACTGGAATCAGTTGCCATTCCCTTCTCCAGGAGACCTTCTTGACTCAGGGTTCAAACCTGGGTCTTCTGAATTGTAGGCGGATTCTTTATTGACTGAGCCACCAAGGAAGCCCCATGGATTTAGATAGGACAGTCTAAATCCAGTCAGACAGCAGGGGTATTCAGTTTCAGCTCAGAGAAGTAGGAGCAAGAAGAGAAATATGACACAGGGACTAGAAGTCACCTCCCCAGTTTTGCCTTCTTCTTGTACCCAAATTTCATTTGGGAAAGAGGGAGAAACTTGAGTTGTTAGAAGAGTTTCAGTTGTAACACAAACTCAACTGCAACAGGCCATTGTAATGAAGAAGGGTGTTCAGTTCAGTTCAGTCGCTCAGTCGTGTCCGACTCTTTGCGATCCCATGAACTGCAGCACACCAGGCCTCCCTGTCCATCACCAACTGCCGGAGTTCACCCAAACCCATGTCCATTGAGTCGGTGATACCATCCAACCATCTCATCCTCTGTCGTCCCCTTCTCCTCCTGCCCTCAATCTTTCCCAGCATCAGGGTCTTTTCAAATGAGTCATCTCTTTGCATCAGGTGGACAAAGTATTGGAATTTCAGCTTCAACATCAGTCCTTCCAATGAACACCCAGGACTGATCTCCTTTAGGATGGGCTGGTTGGATCTCCTTGCAGTCCAAGGGACTCTCAAGAGTCTTCTCCAACACCACAGGTCAAAAGCATCAATTCTTCGGTGCTCAGCTTTCTTTATAGTCCAACTCTCACATCCATACATAATATTGGAAAAACCATAGCCTAGACTAGATGGACCTTTGTTGGCAAAGTAATGTCTCTGCTTTTTAATATGCTGTCTAGGTTGGTCATAACTTTCCTTCCAAGGAGCAAGCGTCTTTTAATTTCATGGCTGCAAGCACCATCTGCAGTGATTTTGGAGCCCCCAAAATAAAGTCTTCCCCTGTTTCCATTGTTTCCCCATCTGTTTGCCATGAAGTAATGGGACCGGATGCCATGATCTTAGTTTTCTGAATGTTGAGCTTTAAGCCAACTTCTTCACTCTCCTCTTTCACTTTCATCAAGAGGCTCTTTAGTTCTTCTTCACTTTCTGCCATAAAGGTGGTGTCATCTGCATATCTGAGGTTATCGATATTTCTCCCGGCAATCTTGATTCCAGCTTGTGTTTCCTCCAGCCCAGCATTTCTCATGATGTACTCTGCATGTAAGTTAAATAAGCAGGGTGACAATATACAGCCTTGACGTATTCCTTTTCCTATTTGGAACCAGTCTGTTGTTCCATGACCAGTTCTAAGTGTTGCTTAGTGAGCATGAATTGGACAACTGCAATAATTTTCTGGTCATTAGCTGGGTGGAAGTAGGTGGGTTGAAGGAAGAACTTCGATATTACATCAATTGAAAGTGAAAGTGAATATCACTAAGACTCTTTGTGACCCCATGGACTGACTGTATGTAGCCTGCCAGGCTCCTCTGTCCATGGAATTTTCCAGGCCAGAATACTGGACTGGGTAGCCGTTTCCTTCTCCAGGGAATCTTCCCAACCCAGGGCTCCTGCATTGTAGGCAGATTTTCTACCAGCTAAGCTACCAGGGAAGCCCATTCCATTAGATACCTTTTAAAAGCTATATGATGATACATGAGTTGTAGTATAGGGCTTTTCTGGTGAACGACTAAACAACAATGCATAAAAAAAGCAAAACCCAGCGGTTATAGACCTTAGACATGTTTCTCATAGTAAAATCTTCTATTATTTTTACCAGCTATCAATTTGGACCTAATTGAATTTATTTGCACATCTATCAGCCTGTGTAAGAGTCAGCTTTTGACAGTAAAAATCTGACACACCTATTTATTTAGCTTCAGTCTTTCTGTCAAATGCCAGGAGAGACCTGCTTCTTCTAAGGGCTTTGTTTTATCAATCTGGGTGGCTAGCTTTGATTTGGCTTTGTCATCTTGCTGGGGAACTCACAGGTAAATCTCATTAAGAGTTTTGCTGATGCTAATTTATAGATCAGTGAATTTGGAGGGCTGTTTTTAATGTATTCAGTTTATTTTGGAGCTTTGCATCATTTCTGCCTCTTTGGAGTTAGGTCCATTTTACAGCCAACCAAAAGGACAGTATTGAAGTAATTTTTCGTAAAATGATGATCTTCTATCTGTATTCTCTCCTTGGCACTCTCGCCTGAAGAATCTATCTATTGCCTTCACTCTGCTTCATTCTGGATGTACAGAGACTTGTTAGAGGTGTCCTAACAGGTGGCTTGAGTGTCCAGCTCCATTTCAGGGGCCGGGCATCACATTGACTTCTGCTTTCCTTCAAACACAGTGACTAATTTGCTAGAGTGTGAGGTAAAATTCAATAAATGAATCCAAAGTCCCCAGGAGGCTTGGGGTTTGGAAATTCTTGGACTCCTTTGGAGCAGGTTGGCAATTTCTCCTCACCACTAGATGTCCCTGTGTGGCTTTTCTTTTGGACATCAGAGCTGTACCGGACGCCAGTTATCTCTGCTCTGCTGGATGGAAGGAAAGTGCATGGTAGTCTCTGAAGAGGCTGTTTATTGTGGAATATCATCCAAGCTGGGCTTCCATGGTGGCTTGTATGGTAAAGAATCTGCCTGCAATGTGGGAGACCTGTGTTCAATACCTGGGTTGGGAAGATCCCCTGGAGAAGGGAACAGCAACCCACTCCAGTATTCTTGCCTGGAGAATTCCATGGACAGAGGAACCTGGCGGGCTACAGTCCTTGGGGTTGCAAAGAGTCGACACGACTGAAGTGACTTAACACACATACATTATCCAAGCTGGGACCAGGCAAACCTTAGCCCTAGTACACTCATTCAAGTCTAAAGGCATGACGAAGCTGGAGAGTTATCTGAGTCTGCACAGAAATCAGGACTATCTCCACAGAGGTCCCAGTTCTTTTCAACTTGCATTCCCAGTGCCCTCTTGGTAACCTAGACCAAAGCTTTAAAAACTATCATGGAGAACTGGTTTAAAAAAATTTTTTTTGACTTCTACTCTCTTGCAGACCAACACACAGTCTTACTGTGCTTGACATCACAGGTAACTCACTTGGTGAGTTTGATAACAACCAAAGTGGGTGTTTCCTGTCCAATGAAATGACTGATAATATACTTAGATGTGATCTTGCACAGCAATGTCAGCTGACTGTACAAGGTTTTGTTTTAAAAACATTCTTTTGATTTCTGTATTTCTTTTGTCCTGGACTGGTAACAGCTTGCAGACCACTGCTGATATGAGGATCATACTTTGTGTGGCAGTGGACTAGATGTCATCATATGGCTTAGTTCTACATCCTCGAATGAAAACTAATGGGCTGTGGGGAACTGAAGTGGCTCAAGGAAGCTTTAGATGACTTGAATAGAGACTCACGCAATGTGCTGAAAGTTGTGGTCTCTGTCCTTCTGCCCCAGGTCAGGCCTGGATCTTCCACTGAGCTACTGCACTGAATCTCAGATTAGGGCAACATTAAACAACAAAAAAAAGTGGACTTCTCTAGTGACTCAGATGGTAAAGAATCTTCCTGCAATGCTGGAGACCAGGGTTTGATCCCTAGGTTGGGAAGATGCTCTGGAGAAGGGAATGGGCTACCCACTCTAGTATTCTTGCCTGGAGAATCTCATGGACAGAGGAGCCTGGCAGGCTACAGTCCATGGGGTCGTAAAGAGTCAGACATGACTGAGCAACTAACACTTTCACTCTCACTTCAAACAAATGCAATGGGTGATCCCCAGAGACCACAGCAGCAAAAAGGAAATGAAAGTTTTTGCAACTTCTGAACCTGTTATCAAGTCCAAACAGTTCTGCAAGGCACACAGCCGGCCAGTAAATCTAGAGATGAGCTGTTGGAGCAAGGAATAGAGACTTGATTAATAAAGCAGGCAGATCTTTGTGTCCCAAAGAACCATCTTGCCTGAATTAGAATCCAGGCTTCTTTTATACTAAAAGGGGGAAAAGTAAAGTCAAACATTGCCTGCTTCTGGTCACTCTCCAGAGAGGATGTGTTAATTTCTTCCTTCCTGTATTCATTCCCAAGTAGGCCTGGTCAGGATGTTTGCTGTGAGCAAAAGGCATAATGCTCCTTACCTAGGAGGCTGTGTTCCCAGAGGTGGACGATTATGTATAATTTAAACTTACAGGCACCATTCCTTTAGTGATCAACACATAACAGAACACAAAGGTTCTTCTTTATTACAAACCTTTTTGCAGAAATTAAGTGAATCTTGTCTGTTCTGTACTTTAAAAGAGAAATAAAGATGATGAAGGATGGTAAATACCATGTACCTGGATTCATTTTAATAATTAGCCATAGTGACAGCTGGGTGGTCAATTGTCTGCTGCTTTATGCGGCAACCAGCTCCAGTTACAGAAATAGCGGAAGAGATTTAACTTCACAAACTGAAAAGAAATAGTTTGTTTACTCAACGCACCAACAGCTTGTGCTCCAACCATCATTTATTAAGTCAGTTATTTGTAATGTAAGGGCACAATTTGCCTTAAAAACAATGTTGAGAATGGCGGTTAATTTTCCTGTTCACTCACAGAAAACCATTTAAACCAGGCAGTAATTGAGTTAAATAAAAGCTTTTTCTCTCTTTGTTATGATTCCATGGGTCAAGTCAAGCAGCAGAGAACATTGTTATAAGTGCTTGAGAACCCAGTTCCAAATTTTGGTAGAAGAGGTTTCTCTTCTTTGTCAAAATGCCCCATGGAGAAACAGGATTTGTATGGACTTGCTTGCTCTAGTGGGGACGGACCACAAGATCACATGAGTCCCTCACAGCAGTAGCCAGCAGAGAACCAGGATGATGGGTTCTATTAACTATTTATTTAGACCTTGAAATATGACATCACGTTTGATGAGCAGTTTTGGGACCTTTGTGCAGGGGTGGCTGGGAGTCAGGCATGGGACCTCTTGGAGTAGGAAAAGTCACACGGTAGGACCAAAAAGCACTGAATCAAACGTTATCAACTGGAAGACTAGGATGGAGCCACACAAGTGGAAAAGGAGACGAGAGAAGTGTTCACATGAGAAGACAGTTGAAGGACAGTATATGCAGCTTTGTCAGCAGGGGATTGAAATTCCACAGATGAAGGCTTATTTTCATATATTCACATTTCGGGGGCTGAAGCCCCTCAAGAGAGGCCCTAAATATATCCTTCCAGAAAGATGACTCTAGAGTGGACCAATGTCCTTAGTGTCTCTGATGGGTAATATAATAGAGGTGGGAAAGATACAGTTTTCATGGAACCAAAAGCTTATGCAATTTGTTGGCACTTTAGGGGGAAAAAAAGCAAACTTAAAAATATAAAATTAGGTGTAAGGGGGGTTCTGGAAGGGGAAAACATGTACACCCATGATGGATTCATGTCAGTGTATGGCAAAACAAATACAATATTGTAAAGTTTAAAAAGATATAAATAAACTAATTAAAAATGTATATATATAAAATTAGGTGTAAAATATATATTTATTTGGATAAGAAAGTAAATAAAAACAATATATCCATTTTAAAAAGCTAACAACTAGATGTCCATCAACAAGTGGATGGATAACAACGTTGTGGTATATAGGTATATATATATATATATATATACATATATATGCAGTGAAATATCACTCAGTCATACAAAGGAATCAGTTTGGTCAGTTGTAGTGAGGTGGATGAATGTAGAGCCTGTTATACAGAGTAAGTTGTTATACAGAAGTTGTATACAAGTTGTATAAGCTGTTGTACAGAAGTAAGTCGGAAAAACAAAAATCATATAATTAACACATATATATGGAATCTAGAAAAATGGTACCGATGAAGCTATTTGTAGGATAGGAAGAGATGCAGACATAAAGAACAGACTTGTGGGTCATTTCAAGGTGGCTGGGGAGCGGCCCAGAGGAGCTGGGCAGTGGCCTGAGGAGTGAGGGACTGAGTCGGGAGCCCCGGGCTGACTGGAGCGCTGCACAGCTGCCGCAGCCGCAGCGCCTCCCAGGTGGGCACCCTTTGGGGTGGACGCTGGCTGCTCAGGACAAGGGTTTCATCGCCTTAAATGATCTTGAACCAGTGAAGCTGGATTCTCTTAAAAAAGACAGACAGCTCATCGTGTGAACTGCAGAGTTTGTGGATAAATTTAAAAAAGTGTCTATGTTCATAGGTAAAAACTTTTTAAAGAAAAGCTAACAAATACAACCATACCTTGGAGATATTATGGGTCTGGTTCCAGGTCACTACAATAAAGGGTGTATTGCCATAAAGTGAGTCAAATGGATTTTGGCTTCCCAGGGCATACAAAAACTATGTTTACACTGTACTGTACTATTAAGAGTGCCATAGCATTATGTATAAAAATGGATATACCTTAATTTATAAATACTTTATTGCTAAAAACTGTCAACCATTATCTGAACTTTCAGTGAGTAGTAATCTTTTTGTGAGTGGAGGATTGTGCGTCCATGTTGATGTCTGCTGGCTGATCAGGATGCCAGTTGCCAAAGGGTGGGGTAGTGGTGATAAAGACATCAACGAAGTTTGCTGCATCGATTGACTCTTCCTTCCTTGAATGATTTTTTGGTAGCACGCTATGCTGTTTGACAGCATTTTACCCACAGTACAACTTCTTTGAAAAGTAGAGTCCACCTCTCAAACATGCTGCTGCTTTATCAACTAAGTTTATGTCATCTTCTAGATCCTTTGTTGTCATTTCAACAATCTTCACAATATCTTCACCAGTCTCCAACTCAATCAAGCACCTTCTTTGCACATCCATAAGAAGCAATCCCTCATCAGTACAAGTTTCATCATGAGATTGCAGCAATTCAGTCCATCTTCAAGCTCTACTTTTTTTTTTTTTGAGACAAGAATTTCTTTTTATTTAACATTGCAGAGTTAGAAAATGATAACCAGGCAGAATAGGAAGATAGTAGGAATCATCAAATCGGATGTAACCCTTAAATTTTCATTTGGAAGACAGAAAGAAATGAGCTTTAAAGTAGCATGTGTTTATTGCATGTTGTACCAAAGGGAAAGATATATATGTAGATAGATAGATGGACCTTGATATAGATATCACATTTTTTATCCGTTCATTTATCAATGAATGCTTAGGTTGTTACCATGTCATGACTACTGTGAATAATGCTACAATGAACATGGGCTGCAGATATAATTGTATTTCCTTCATTTATATACATGGAAATGAGATTGTTGGATAATATGGCAGTTCTGTTTTATATTTTTTAAGAACCGCTGGAATGTTTTCCATAGTGGCTGCACCAATCTAAATTTCTACCAATAGTGTGTAAGGGTCCCTTTTCTCCGTATCCTCATCTGTCTTTGTTATCTTTATTATTATTATTACAGCCATCCTAGGACTTCCCAGGTGGCTCAGTGGTAAAGAATCTGCCTGCCAATGGAGGAGACCTGAGTTCAATCCCTGGGTGGGAAAGCCCCTGAAGAGGGAAACAGCAACCCACTCCAGTATTCTTGCCTGGAGAATTGCATGAACAGAGGAGCCTGGCGGACTATGGTCCATGGTGTTGCAAAAGAGTTAGACGTGACTCCGCGACTAAACAACAACATAGCCACCCTAACACGTGAGAAATGATAACTCATTATGGTTTTGGTTTGCATTTCCTGATGATTAGTGATTAGTGATTACATCTTTTGTGTACCTGTTTGTATATTTTCTTTGGAAAAATGTCCATTCAAGTCCTTGACCATTTTTAAATTGGATTATTTGGGTTGGGTTTTTTTTTTTTTTTGGTAATTAATTTGTGTGAGTTTCTTACATATTTTGGAAATTAATCCCTTAGCAGATATCTAATTCACAAATATTTTCTCTCATTCCATAGGCTGCCTCTGCACTCTCCTGATGGTTTCTTTTGCTGTGCAGAAGCTTTTTATAATGTAGTCTTATCTATTTTGCTTTTGTTGCCTGTGCTTTTGGTGTCATATCTGAAAAATTATTGCCAAACCAATGTCAAGAAGCGTTTTCTCTATGTTTTCTTCTAGGAGTTATGTCATTTTGGGTCTTACATTTAAGCCTTTAGTTCATTTAGAGTTGGCTTTTGGGTATGGTATGAGACAGTGGTCCGATTTTCCCAATGCCACTTATTGAAGAGATTTCGCTTTCCCCATCATTATTCTTCACACCCTCATCAAAGATCCGGTTCTACTTCATATTCTAGTTTTTGATTCTCTTTTTTTTTTCTTTTAACTGTGCTGGGTCTTTGTTGCTGCATCCAGCCTTTCTCTGTTGCAGTGAATGGGGACTACTCTCGAATTGTGGTACATGGGCTTCTCATTGTGGTGGCTTCTCTTGTTGTAGAGGACCAGCTTTAGGGTTTGTGGGCTTCAGTAGTTGTTGTGTATGGACTCTGTAGTTGTGGCCCGTGGGCTTAGTTGCCCTGTGGGTTCGATCCCTATGTCAGAAAAATTCCCTGGAGCAGGGCAGGGCAACCCATTCCAGTATTATTGCCTGGAGAATCCCATGGACAAGGAGACTGGTAGGCTACAGTCCATGGGGTCACAAAGAGTCAGACACGACTGAAGCGATGTAGCATGCAAGCACTTTGTTCCAAGTACTCTTCTGTGCTCTGAGGATAAGAATAAAGGAGAGAGACTTCCCTGATGGTCCAGTGGCTAAGACTCTACAGTCCCAATGCAGGGGCTCAGGTTCAATCCCTGGTCAGGGAACTAGATCCCACATGCCACAAGCAAGTATGTGTATGCTGCAATTAAAGATCCCATGTGCTACAACTAAGACCAGATGCAGCCAAATAAATAAAATAAATGTTAAAAAAAAGAGAGAGAATGAAGGAGAAATATGCCCTCTGGAGGAACTCAGAGAGCTGTTGTTTCCAGGTCTGGCTGATAGACAACAGCAGAGCCAAGGTAAGAACCCAGGTGTCGTGATTTCTATCTCAGCGCTTTTGCTGAAGTTTAGAAGTTTGACCAGTACTGAAAGCAGAAAATGCTCCAGAGTGATGTAAGTAAATCAGTACCTCTAACTCACGGTAGGTTAATAAGGGCCTGGTACTCTGGAACTCTTAAAACTGACCTACAGAGTCTGACCTACATAGTCTGAGCCCTAAAGTCTCTAAAAAATGGATCAAATTTGATACCTAAGAAACATTCCCAAAGAAAAGTACCAAGACATCAAAGGTGTTGGTTTTAAAACACAAAAGCACTAAAGAAAGTGTTTAAAGTATCAAGACAAGTATTTAAATGTAATTGAGGTCGTTTCTTAATGACTCAGTTAAAGTGATTCTACACATGGGGGACATAGGAAATCTTCAGTTTCCAGTTTGAGCATCTCTTCCTTGTTCCTTGCTGTAGGGAGAGGCTTTTTAGACATGGTAGCTGTTTGTATCTGTGTCCCTTCATCAGGAAAAGAAGGCAGTCAAAGCAGGGAAAAGGGAACTCAGGAGTGTTGAGTGTCATTGAGGGGCCCCAAGTTTTATGTGTGTTGCATCTATAATCATCAAAATAACCTTGTGTGGTAGGGTTTCTTGCCTTTATCTTACTGGAAACCAAATTTAAATTTTTTCTTGGCCTGCACTCTGCAGCTTGCAGGCTCTTCGTTCCCCAACCAGGGATTGAAACTGGGTCCTTGGCAGTGAAAGTACAAGTCCTAGCCTCTGGATGGCCAGGGAATTCCCTAAATCCAAATATTTTAAGAACTGTGCTGAAGGACACAGTTTGTAAATGGTAGACTCAGAAATGATGAGACTTTCCTGCCAGTCCAGTGGTTAAAACTCTGTTCTTCTATTGCAGGGGGCACGGATTTGAACCCTGGTTGGGGAAATAAGATGTTGCAGGAACAGTCAAAAAAAAATAAATGAAACTAGGCTAGTTTATGGAACCTTGGAACTGGTTCCAAGATTCATGTTCTCTGCAGTGTACCATGCCACCTCTGGGGATGAGAACAAGATTTAAATGAAAGAAAAAAACACCAGAAGGAAAAGTAGGGGAGGTTATAAATAAGGAAGAGCTAATTTAGATTTTTTTTGAATTAATAAACATGTATCAGCAGAAATGCTGGACTTATAATCCTTGTTATTCTCTGATCAAACATTGCTTTTCAACATACTGTGTCAATAACCAAGCTCAGTTCCCTCCTTTACTTGTGCTGTACCCTGAAGCAAATGCTCATACTCACTGAGAATTTTCTGAAAGATTCTGCCTTCATGGAGGAATAGAAAGATAAAATCCTAGGCTCTGGAGGCAGAGAATCTGTGTTTAAATACCACATTTACAGCCAACTAGATACATGTAACAAATTATTTTACCTTCCTATATCTTGGTTATCTCAGTGGGGACAATAATAATGAAGTTTCACTCCTAAATTTGACCACCTATACTTCCCTGGTTGTCCAGCGCTTAAGAATCTGCTTGCAATTCAGTGGATTTGAGTTCAATCTCTGGTCTGAAGATTCCTGGAACTAAGATCCCACATGCCACAGAGTAACTAAGCCCGCAAGCTGCAACTAGAGGGTCTGAGAACCACAAGGAAAGATCGTGCATGGCACAGCAAAGGCCTAACACAGCCAAATAAACAAATAAAATGTTTTTTGAATTTTATATTAAAATTAATAACATATATTTACAATTTTTATATATTGAAGGTGAAAGTCACTCAGTCATGTCCAACTCTTTGCCACCCCACGGACTATACAGTCCATGGAATTCTCTAGGCCAGAGTACTGAAGTGGGTAGCCTTTACCTTCTCCAGGGGATCTTTCTAACCCAGGGATCAAACCCAGGTCTCCCACATTGCAGTCAGATTCTTTACCAGCTGAGCCACAGAGAAGCCCTTTTATATATTATATATATACATACATATATATATATATATATATATATATTATATATATACACATATATATTTATAAAAACTTGTGGGATGTGAATAAGATGATACATAGAAAAAACATATTGTCTAGTCCAAAGTGAGTGTTCAAGAAATGTTAGTTTTCCTATTATTATTTTAAAAACAAATATGATAGGTATAAATAAATCGTTTCCCTAATCTTAGAGGCAAGAAATGATACAGTTCTTTAGATTGTAAACAAAGTTTGGTTCATTTCAAGGATTAGTAAAAAGTCCTCTGATGAATCTGGAGATCTCACTCTTACCCTTTGGAGCAGATATGTTTAGAGTTTATGCGTCTCACTGAAGGAAGATCATTGGTAATGTCCAGGCTTATGTGCCCTCTTCTGAGATGGTGGCACTTCCTAGAATTGTTTGTTTTTTCTATCCAAGTTTCTACCACTCATTTGATTGTGGCCAGGTCACCACCAATTGCATAAACCCAAATCCAAAAACCTTCTTGCCTGAATCTAACCAGGCATTTGAGTTTGAGGCATTACCTTTTCAATATCCTCTGTCCTCATGTGTCCTAAGACACCTGAGCCTACATCTCATTAACACACAAGCCTCTGTAGTTATTACCTTCAAAACAGCCAAACAGATTGTCTGACAGAGTCTCTTCTCTGGCTCTGAAGAAAAGGCATTCTTTCTTTACCAAGGGCATTAAGGCAAAACCCAGAACTTGAGAAACACCGTTCTGGGGGCTTCCCCGGTGGTCCAGTGGTTAAGACTTCACCTTCCAGTGCAGAGAGTGCCCGTTCGATCCCTGGTTGAGGAGATAAGATCCCACCTGCCCCGGAGCCAAAATAATCAAAACATAAAACAGAAGCCATATTGTAACAAATTTGATAAAGGCTTTAAAAATGGCCCACATTAAAAAAAAATTCTAAAAAAAAAAGGGAAAGAAACACGATTCCGGTCTATTCTAACTGATGAAAGAGGAGAATATGTATTATATTCTGGTGAGATTGCATCAGAAAAAAACCTCAAAATAATAGTAAACTTTCTCAATAAATCTGTTTGTTTTATGCATATAAAACCATTCTATCGGTAAAATACTGTACGAAAAGCAAGACGCTTACCATGAGACTTAGTCAAGATAAAACAACTGAGACACTTCGAAGCTTCCTGAAAATTCTATCAAAAATCTGAGTATCCTTACAGTGATTTTAAAACATGACAATTTTAACTAAGCCCTAGTTTGGAGAGTTACATCTCTGCCTGAAGATATACTTTGATGGCCATAATCTTTGTCTTTCTGCTTCAGTGATGTGGAGACGGATTGGATGCCAGCGTGTCAGAGAATCTGCCTAGCTGATTAGGCTTCTGTAGACACAACAAAGGCCATATTTTAAATTAGCTCCACGCCGTCTAATCAGAATGAACAGACTACTTGGGTCTGTGGTGGAGATGTATTGGCAGCCGATGAAGGCTGTCTAGAGGGATTTTTGGTGAAAACCCAAAGTATTTTAATGCTGAAAGCAGTTTGATTCCAGTGTAAGGATTAAGGGTGATTTAGAAGGAAATGTTTATGCTAACAATTCATTTCTATTACAATTGGTTCTATAGTTTGTCTTTATGTATTAGCTTTAACAATTATGCAAGATAATTTTTCTCACCTCTGTCATCAGTGGCTTAAAAATATTAATTTGTTAGAATTTAATCACACTCAGGAACATTTTGATATCTCAGATCACTTCATCAAGATGCCCACGAACATTCAGGGGAAACATTCTAACTGCAGATTCTTGTCTTTTGGTTGAGGAAGCCAATTGCCTCTTTTTTCAAATATTAATTTATTTAGCTGCACCGGGTCTTAGATGTGGCACGTGGGACCTTGGTGTGTCATGTGGGATCTTTTGTTGTGGCACATGGGCTCACTAGTTGTGGTTCTTGGGCTCCACAGTGCACAGGTTCCGTAGTTGCAGCTGGTGGGCTTAGCTGCTCTACTACACGTGGGATCTTACTTCCCTGACCAGGGATCAAATCTGGGCCTCCTGCCTTAGGAGCTTGGAGTCCTAGCCACACTAAGGACCTCTAGGGAAGTCTCCTGTACTCCTTTTTTGTTCTGAAAATGATCATTCAACCTAGGCAGCCACAGCCTCACCAGATCCTGCCTGCTATCATTCCTCTGCGGTGGCATCTTAGCTTCCTATCTGGCCTCAGTGATTCTCAGTGTTTTATTTTGGTTCTCCAGCCTCCCATCAATTCTGAGAGTCTCCCCAATCCATCCAACGTGTTTTCTGTTCCATAAGATATCCAGAGGACAGTTCTATTTGCATTCAATAAATGTCTTATCCAGATTTGTATTGTGGTTGTGTATAACTCTGCAACAAGACTGTAAGCCAGTGGAGTGCAAGACCCATGATGTATTCATCTTCTTGTCTTCTAGATGACCAAGCAGAGATGTGGATGCTAACCAAATGCTGCATTAAATGTAATCAATCATCAAATGTTTTTAACATCTTTCTGGTGAAGGAGATATTGGGTTGGCCAAGAGTTCTTTTGGGTTTTTCCTTAACATCTTATTGAACACCCAAAACTAACTTTTTGGCTAACCCAATGTTATTTTATACATATATGAATATGCTACTGTCTTTAAGTCCAATAAAACAGTCATAGAATCAACCTCACCTTGACCTAAGCTTTCCTGAGGCTTCCCTAATCCATTTCCTGGATAGGAAATGTGAATTTCTCTTTTCTATGGAGTAAAGTCCTTCATATACCACTTTACAAATATCTCCAGTGTTTTTTGCAAAACTCTAGTCTAGAGTCTCCCAAATCCATAATTTTCCGTGGATCGCCTCCAACTTTCGTCTCTCATGGATACCTTCTCGTGGCTGGGCATTGATTTGCTATTTTTATATTTTCTTCCAGTTAATTGTTTCTTCCTCTGAGGTCCCAGATTGAAATCTGTGCTCTGTTACTTCTTTCTTCACTTGTCCCCCCGCCCCCTCCCCCCACCATATGTATAAGATAGTTTCCAAATCTTTATCTCAACACAAACTTTCTCAACTGTGCTCCAGTTTTACACCTACTCTTACCTGAGTGACATGAACATATACATATATTGCCACCCATCCAAGCTAAATCTGGCACAAATTGAACTTCTCACCTTTTAAACCATCACCTTGTCATTTTCCCCATCATCATTAAAACTACCATCAGACTTAGAACATGGAGTATATCCTCTATTTTATTAACCTACTCACAGAGAATAAGTCTACAAGTCATAGTTTCCCAAAATAAATCTTTTCCTTTATCTTTCTTCACCTGTATATATGCCAAACAAAGAAACAAAACCAGACATGTTTTGAACTAAATAGTAGAGTTAATATATAAGAAGAAATAAAATCTGTTTCACCCAACCATCTCTCATTGGAGCTTCTGGGAATCTAATATCTCCAGCCGTGACCCTGAGTTGATTTGATTTGGGTAGGAGCAATATAGAATTAGAAAATGACTTTTTTAAAGAGCTATAGCCAATGTGGTCTAGCTTAGTTTTGATTTTTTTTATATTTTTTCCACTTAAGCACAATAAGATGGTTGGATTCTACCAATGGCAATAAGATGACCACAAGATTCTACAGGTGAAAGTACTAAGAAGGGAAACATACTTTTGAAACCTAGACTGTTTTTTCTTCATCAAAAAAGTTTTTATTTTAGTATAGCTGATTTATAATATTGTGTTAGTTTCAACAAAGTGAATCAGTTATACATATACATATATCCATTTTTTCAGATTCTCTTCCTATATAGGTTATTATAGAATGCTGAGTAGAGTTCCCTGTGTAAACACTCCTGTTAGTTATTTTATTAGTTATTCCTTATTAGTTATTTTATATAGATATTATTAGTTACCTTATTAGTTATCTATATTATATAGATAGTGTGTGCATGTTAATCCCAACCTCTTAATTTATCACTTTCTCCCATGTTTCCCGTTTGGTAACCATTTGTTTGATTTCAAGATCTGTAAGTCTGTTTCTGTTTTGTAAATAAGTTCATTTGCATCATTTTTATTAGCTTCTACAAATAAGTGCTATCATATAATAATTGTCTTTCTCTGTCTGACTTACGTCACTCGGTATGATAATCTCTAGGTTCATGAATGTTGCCGCAAATGGCATTATTTTGTTCTTTTTTATGCCTGAGTGATATTCTATTGTATCAGTCAGTTCAGTTCAGTCACTCAGTCATGTCTGACTCTTTGCGACCCCATGAATCACAGCACGCCAAGCCTCCCTGTCCATCACCAACTCCCGGAGTTTACCCAAACACATGTCCATCGAGTTGGTAATGCCATCCAGCCATCTCATCCTCTGTCATCCCCTTCTCCTCCTGCCCCCAATCCTTCCCAGCATTAGGGTCTTTTCCAATGAGTCAACTCTTCGCATGAGGTGGCCAAAGTATTCGAGTTTCAGCTTCAACATCAGTCCTTCCAATGAGCAACCAGGACTGATCTCCTTTAGGATGGACTGGTTGGATCTCCTTGCAGTCCAAGGGACTCTCAAGAGTCTTCTCCAACACCACAGTTCAAAAGCATCAATTCTGCGGTGCTCAGCTGTCTTCACCGTCCAACTCTCACATCCATGCATGACCACTGGAAAAACCATAGCCTTGACTAAACGGACCTTTGTTGGCAAAGTAATGTCTCTGCTTTTAAATATGCTATCTAGGTTGGTCATAACCTTCCTTCCAAGGAGTAAGCGTCTTTTAATTTCATGGCTGCAATTGTATAATGTACCATATATTCTTTATCCATTCCTCTGTCAATGGACATTTAGATTGCTTTCATATCTTAGCTATTGTGAACAGAGCTGTAATGAACATTGGGATGCATGTATCTTTTCAAATTATGATGTTTCACTAGATATATGCCCAAGAGTGAGACTGCTGGATCATATGGTAATTCTATATTTAGTTTTTTAAGGAACCTCCATGCTGTTCTCCATAATGATTGTACCAGTTTACATTCCCACCAGCAGTGTAGGAGGATTCCCTTTTCTCGGCACCCTTTCCAGCATTTATTGTTTAAGGATGGTTTTATGATGGCCATCTGACCAGGGCGAGGTGACAGTTCATTGTGTCTTTATATTTTTTGGTTTGTTTCATAATATATGGTTCATTATTTTATATGTACACATGAGTTACCTTTGTGGTTTCATTTATCATAAACATTTACTTTTGTATCAGCACTGTTGATCATTAAGTGGAATATTCCTTTGATCTAAATCATCACTAATTCTTAAACTATAGTACACCATACCAATAAAGATGCCTAGCTATAAAGCACAGCCTAGAGGAAACATACTGAACACACTGCAATCATTCACAACCTCCCTGTGCTTGAAGCCCTCATGGCTAACTGCTCACTCGGGCCATTCTATCTGTATGAACTCAAGTCCTCATTTTCCATGAATCCATTCTTCATTCCCTATTGTCTAGTCACTCAAGCATGAAAGTGTGCACATATGTTCAAATCCCTTTCTCTCAACCCAGTGAATTAATCACATTCATTTCTTAGTTTATTTTTTATTTATTATTTTTATATTTATTTGTTTATTTAGCCATTTGGCTGAACCAGATCTTAGTTGTGGCACACAGCATCTTTGATTTGTGTTCTGGCCTGAAGGATCTTTCAGTTGTGGCTTTTGAACTCTTAATTGAAGCATGGGGGATCTAGTTCCCTGACCAGGGACAGAACCCAGGCCCCCTGGACTGGGAGTATGTGGTCTTAGCCATTGGACCACCAGGGAAATCTCACACATTCGTTTCAGTTCTGAAAAAAATACTTCCATTTATTTTTCCCCCATTTCATTGTTGCTGTCACTAATATATTCTGGGTTTGTATCTCTTGCCTTGATGATTGAAGTAGACTCCTCATTGACTCCTTGATTCCAATCTCTTCTCTTGACCAGTAGCCCTCCACACTGCCAACAGACTTGTCTTTCTAAAGGGATATCTGGTCACTTTCTTCTCTGATCCAAAAAACTTGGATGCCTCATTGTCATTATAATACAGTTCAAATTTCATAGTATGATATTCATGGTTTTGATCTTAAATCAGTCATCAAATAAGTGTTCAAAACATTTAATATACATTTTCTTCTGCTATCAAGATTCTATTTGCTTTACACTCCTTTTATTTCTTACTACTCACTATAGGCACTGCTGTTCTGGCTCTACGAGTTCTGGCTATGCAAGTTCTTTCCTACATATACACCATGATTCCCTGTCTCCATGGTTTTGTAACACTCATTCATTTTGATTGGAATATTCACTCATTCTACTCTTTTGTGCCAAAAATTCTATCCTTCTTGGCAAAATTCAAATGACCATTCTGTTAAAAATTGTTCCAGTTGAAATTAGATAATTCTTCCCTCTGTGTTCTTTTAATTATTTTTCCCCCTCTTATATCAAATAAATTAAATACTTATTTAAAATGCTTATCGATGTTTCTTCTATTATATTTGTATGAAGTTTGCCAGGTCAGATACAGGTTATTTTATCTGTCTCCCTCAGCCCTTAATCCCCTGTTTAACTAGATAATTCCCACTCATCTCCTGAGGCTTAGTCTAAGTGTCTCTTTATAAATGAGAGTCTCCCCTGAATTCTTAGGAAATGTTGATCTTCCAAAAACCATTTATGGTTACATGAGCTTTTCCTTAATATCATACTGTACATGAGTAATTGCTTAAAATCTTCATTGCCAGAACATAAGTTACCTACTTCACTGCAGCATACCTTTTAATCAGCATGTTTGGCACATAAAAGGAATTCAATAAATATCTGTTCAGTGAATGAATGAAACTATTTTTTTCACTTTTATAACTACAACAGGACTAAGCATGATGCATTTGATTGATTTAGCGTTCAAAAAATGCATGCCATGAAACATAATTAAATTTATTGTCAAGGAGTCATACATAAACTGAACACTCAATAAATATTTCTTAGATGAATGAAGACATGAATGAATGAATACAGTTCCATATTCCAGTCTAGTATGGAAAGAATACTAGACAGAATTTGAAGGTCTGGGAGAGGTTGTACCACTATCTTACTGTATGGCTTTGAACAATTCACCCAACTGTTCTTTGTCTGAGTAACAAATTCTGTACTACCTGCTGGTAAAGATGAAGTAAAACACAAATGGAAGGAGTTTTCATGATACTGCAATTGAAGGGAAATGAACATGGAATATGGACTATAGACTGCTCTGTTCTGCTCTATTGCTAGGGAGAATGTTTTTTCCAGCTGAATTGAAAAAGGATTGCATTTAGAGAGTTGGAATTCTTTTCTCTGAAGAAGTGGGAATCACCTCCAAGATATAATTGCTTTCTGCATCAGAAATATGAGCCTTGAGTTCCTTCAACACAAGTATTCCCATCCTCAAATATTGAAGATTTTAAAATAAATGTTTAGAGGTTTTTAATCTCATACCAGAGCTATGACATTGCTCTGTATATTCCTCACCCTAACAGTTTATATATTTCTTAATCTAAGAGTCCATATATCTTATATATGGTCCATCTATCAAATTCTATGAACTTTTCTAAGAGTTCAAGGATTTAGGAACTCCCTGAAATTCTAGGGAAAATGTTATATGTATTTATATGGGCGGGTATATTTAGCACAGTTTAAAAGATCATGTTCTTAGATGTGTCAAAAGCCTAAAAATTACTGATATATGAAAAGATGAGAAAATGTCCAAGAAACTGAAGAAAAAACAAACACTGAAAGGTGAGCTTAACAATAGCAACAAGCATAAAATCAGAGAATTTTACAGAGATGTAGATATAGAGGTAAGAAAACCCAGTCCCGCTCTCAGGCCATATTGACTCAATTCACACCTTCCTGTAATAATCTCTGTAATTTGATTTCTTAGTCCAAAGGAAATCAGAAGGACCATATTAGAAAAGTGGTATTTAAAAGAATATGGGGGAGTTTCCTGGTGGCCTACTGGTTAGGATCCAGCAATTTCACTGCTGGTTTGATCCCTGGTCAGGGAACCTTCCATATGCCATGCAGACAAAATGCAAAAAAGTATTTTTCTAAACAAATGAAAGAATATGTCTTGGTATAGGTTCTTATAGGTTCTTCAGAGTTCATTTTTCCCACCTACTCATTTTATGCTCTTCGTATATCTAGTTTCAACTGTTATTTTAATTTCACACTTATAAAACTTACTATTTTTAACAGTTGTTCTTCTTCAGAGATACATGTATATGGGATCGTTTTAGCCATGTTCTATGTCTCTTATAATTAGTGTTGAGATTAAAAGTTTGAAATTGTTATTGTTTTTTAGTTGATGTTTTGTCTTTATAATTTTCTTTTGATATTTTTAAACTGAGATATATTTGACATAAAATATGGTGTTAGTTTTGGATGCACAATATAATGATTCAATATTTGTAAATGTTGAGAAATGATCACTATGATAAAATTAGTTAATATCCATTACCACATGTTACAATTCTTTTTTCTTTGACATTCTTTGTCCTTTTTTATTTTGGTAAAAAAATATTCTTTAATTCTAGAAGTCTCCAAAAAGCAAAAGTTGAATTTGCCACATAATGGGAAACTATATACATAGCATTTAAATTGTATTGAATATTATAAGTAATCTGGAGATTTTTTAAATTTATCTTTTATTTTTTTAAAATTGTAGTATAATTGTTTTACAGTGTGTGTTAGTTTCTGCTGTACAACAAAACTGATCAGCTATATTCATACATATATCCCTTCCTTCTTGAACCTTCCTCCCACCCTCTCATCCCACCTCTCTAGGTCATCACAGAGCACTGAGCTGAGCTCTCTGTTCTAGACAGCAGTTTCTCACTAGCTATCTGTTTTACACATGGTGGTGTATTTATGTGAATGCTGCTCTCTCAATTCGTCCCACTCACCCCTTTGACATTCTTAAATGGCACTCTTCTTCCTTCCCCCATGTCTCTTAAGCTCAGTTAGGACTTGGAATAGTGGGAGTCAATGAGTGAATGCCTAGGGCAGCCTGCAAAATACCTACTCAACATTTTTTCCTGTTGATTTCTGCTACATGATTGTGATGGGGCAAATAATGATTCTCTCAGGGACAAATGGGAGAGAGACAAAAATACAGCTTAAAAATGATTCAGCATCCTAAACTCCTACTTTTGCTTTTGTTACCTGGCACTTTTTATTGTCATGCCAATACTACATCTTCACCCCTAAATCTCTCTCTCTCTCTGTCTCACACACACACACACACACACACACACACACACACACACAACACACACACACACACACACTATAATAATCTGAGTTCTCCAGAGAAACAGGAGAGAGAGAGAAAGAGAGGTTGTAAGGAATTGGCTCTTGTAATTATGGAGCCTGACCAGTCCCAAGGTCTGCAGGGTGAACTGGTGAGCTGGGGACCCAGAGGAGCTGATGATGTAGTTCCAACCTTAATCTGAAGGCCTGAGAACCAGGAGAACAGCTGTAGTTTGAGAACAAACAGGCTTGAAACCCAGGAAAAGTTGATGTTTTAGCTCAAGCCCAAAGAAAGGAAAAGCCAATGTCTGAACTTGAAGGCAGTAAGATAGGATGAATTCTTTCTCACTCAGAAAGATATGTCTTTTTGTTCTATTCAGTCCTTCAACTCATTGGATGAAGCCCACCCACATTAGGCAGGACAATCTTCTTTACTTAGTCTACAGATTGAAATGTAAATCTTATTTTAAGGAATACCTTCATGGAAACACCCAGAATAGTTTGACTAAATAACAGTGCACACTGTTACCCAGTCAGGGTCACATAAAATTAACCATCAAACACTTCCTTCCTCCTCCCCTGCCCAATTTGAGGCAGGCTTCAATGTTCCCAGGCTTTCTGTTAGTTATTATACTGATTTTTTATATCTATGCTTCTGTCTCTCATCTCTGAAATCTGCAGGGTTGATTTGGTAGAGAAAGTCAGCATTCTGTACTAATTTTCCATTTTGTCAGGAATCTCCTACTTAGAATTCCTAAATTATTTATATTGTCACTAGTATTTTTTTCCCCCTGTATTAGAGAAAATTGCTTCTGTTTTTCAAAACTAATTTCTATTGTATTCATCTCTTTCTCCAGTCGCCATTACATTGTCCATTCCACCAACCCATTAGGGAACTGTACTTTGTGTGTATGTCTTTGTAAGCATGTATTTATTTCTACTCTCTCTGGAACAATAAGAATACTCCTCCTATAGGCACACCATAAATGTTTGTTGAATGAACAGATAAATGAATGAATAATGAATGGATGAATGGAATTATCACCGAGTACAAATCTTTAATGTAAAAATCATGAAACATTATGCAAATGAGAAAGAAATTCATTTTATGAATGGTGGTAGAAAGTCATATAGTTGAGCTATGAAGCATTATAAAATAATTTCTAGTTTTAAAACAGATTTAACAATGGAAATTGCTAGTTCTTGTGATCACTTCTTATGTCTCATTATAGTTCCAAGTAATTCTCATTTATTTTATTTCAATTTGTGTGTGCGTGTGTGTGATTCTGTTCAATTTTCAACATGCTTCAACTAGATTTGGCTTGTGTCTATAAGCTGGATACTAGGAAAGACTCTTAGAGAATTACTCCTTGACTTGTTTGGTCTGTAGGTAATTCAAAGATTCATTGTCACCTTAATTGAACAGCCATTCTTCTTTTTAACTTGTTCTTTCTTCTCCCACCTCCTATGCCCTCTTTCTATTCTTCTGTTTTCTTTTAGAAGGTATGAGTGGGAGTTCTGAATTATTTTTAGACTATTCAGTTCTCTTTGGGGAATTAGCCAGCATGCTTGACTTCCAAGAACTCTTAGAGTAAAACAATTTGACAGAATGTAAATTTAACCCTACTTCGATAGCTTTGCTATGTGGTTTCCTCATAAACAAAGATCACATTTGATATTAGTTTCACTTAGAAAACAATTTTTCTATGAAAGTGAAACAACATAAGCAATGGAAGTTAGAATAGAAGTGATATTTTCAGTTAGCTTAACCCAGCAGATTTGTATAACTTCCATTGTTTATTTTAAAATTTATCTGAGATTCTCTTTTAAATATATCTAACAGAAGGCAAAGGACTAGAGATCTCTTCAAGAGAATTAGAGATACCAAAGGAACATTTCAGGCAAAGATGGGCTCGATAAAGGACAGAAATGGTATGGACCTAACAGAAGCGGAAGAAATTAAGAAGCGGTGGCAAGAATACACAGAAGAACTGTACAAAAAAGATCTTCACGACCCAGATAATCACAATGGTGTGATCACTCACCTAGAGCCAGACATCCTGGAATGTGAAGTCAAGTGGGCCTTAGAGACCATCACTATGAACAAAGCTAGTGGAGGTGATGGAATTCCAGTTGAGCTATTTCAAATTCTCAAAGATGATGCTGTGAAAGTGCTGCACTCGATATGCCAGAAAATCTGGAAAACTCAGCAGTGGCCACAGGACTAGAAAAGGTCAATTTTCATTCCAATCCCAAAGAAAGGCAATGCCAAATAATGCTCAAACTACTGCACAATTGCACTCATCTCACATGCTAGTAAAGTAATGCTCAAAATTCTCCAAGCCAGGCTTCAACAATATGTGAACCGTGAACTTCCAGATGTTCAAGCTGGTTTTAGAAAAGGCAGAGGAACCAGAGATCAAATTGCCAATATCTGCTGGATCATCAAAAAAGCAAGAGAGTTCCATAAAAACATCTATTTCTGCTTTATTGACTATGCCAAAGCCTTTGACTGTGTGGATCACAATAAACTGTGGAAAATTCTGAAAGAGATGGGAATACCAGACCATCTGACCTGTCTCTTGAGAAACCAGTATGCAGGTCAGGAAGCAACAGTTAGAACTGGACATGGAACAACAGACTGGTTCCATATAGGAAAAGGAGTACGTCAAGGCTGTATATTGTCACCCTGCTTATTTGACTTCTATGCAGAGTACATCATGAGAAACGCTGGGCTGGAAAAACACAAGCTGGAATCAAGATTGCCGGGAGAAATATCAATAACCTCAGATATGCAATATGCAAATGACACCACCCTTATGGCAGAAAGTGAAGAAGAACTAAAGAGCCTCTTGATGAAAGTGAAAGAGGAGAGTGAAAAATTTGGCTTAAAGCTCAACGTTCAGAAAACTAAGATCATGGCATCTGGTCCCATCACTTCATGGCAAATAGATGGGGAAACAGTGGAAACAGTGTCAGACTTTATTTTTTGGGGCTCCAAAATCACTGCTGATGGTGATTGCAGCCATGAAATTAAAAGACACTTACTCCTTGGAAGGAAGGTTATGACCAACCTAGATAGCATATTTAAAAGCAGAGACATTACTTTGTCAACAAAGGTCCATCTAGTCAAGGCTATGGTTTTTCCAGTTGTCATGTATGGATGTGAGAGTTGGACTATAAAGAAAGCTGAGCACCGAAGAATTGATGCTTTTGAACTGAGGTGTTGGGGAAGACTCTTGAGAGTCCCTTGGACTGCAAGGAGATCAAACCAGTCCATCCTAAATGAGGTCAGTCCTGGGTGTTCATTGGAAGGACTGATGTTGAAGCTGAAACTCCAATACTTTGGCCACCTCATGTGAAGAGCTGACTCATTGGAAAAGACCCTAATGCTGGGAAGGATTGGGGGCAGGAGGAGAAGGGGATGACAGAGGATGAGATGCTTGGATGGTATCATCGACTCGATGGACATGTGTTTGGGTAAACTCCAGGAGTTGGTGATGGACAGGGAGGCCTGGTGTGCTGAGATTCATGGGGTCGCAAAGAGTCGGACACAACTGAGCGACTGAACTAAACTTAACAGAAGGCAGCCGATCTCTTAACTAAGAAGTTCACTTTTAAAAAATTTCAGCTCATATTTATTGAGCACATAGAATATGCCAATGTGATAGGCACAATTCTTGTTCCAGGGGACCCAGTTAACATAATAAATTTTCACAGCAGAATCTTGTTATGCATTATTCATACTGATTTTATTTCTTTATCCTTATTAGATGTGTAAACAAAGAGTAACTTCCACCCCGAGTTTTATTTTTTCTAAATGTGATTTCTTCAAATTATAGCTAAAATATATCTTATTTCAATCAAATTCTTACTATGAAGTTTGATTTATGTTAAAAACACTTTTGTCAAATAATCTCTTTTATTCTTTGATACTGTATTAACAGAAGAGAATTTTCATCCATTCTGCAAGCAGCAAATATTTGTTAGTCCTTCCTTCCATGCTGAGTACTAGATGTAGGGTTATAAAAAGGTATATAATCAAATCAGAGCTCTAATTCTAAAAGTTATGAATATAGCTGTAACCCTAGACCTCCAAGAAGATCAATAACAGGCAAACCACTCAGTATCAAAGGTGGAAAATTAAAAATCATACATGATTGTGTTGTTTATTATCTTTTTTATAAGATATAGAATCAAATGTTGTGTTGCACTTAGAGACACTGTAACTTTAGATTCTATTCCAAGACAACCTTGAGTTTTTAATAGCTTATGAGTTGTAAGATCCACTTAGAAAAATTCAAAACATACGACTTATGTAATATCCTCGAAAAAAGTTATTTTCACCCTACTACAAGAATTATACATACATATATACACATATAACAGTTTTTGAAAATTGACTTCATAATTTCTTGACTCCGCTAAGATTATTAGAACTTCTAATTGGTATTACTGCAAAGATCAACACTGTGGAAAGTCTGCCTCTTCCAACAACAGGGCATTTCTAATAGAACTAGTATTTGCTTTTCTTGGGGTTCCCCAAGTGGCACAGCGGTAAAGAATCTGCCTGCAATGCAGGACACACAAGAGACGTGGATTTGACCCCAGGGTTGGGAAGATCCTTTGGAGAAGGAAATGGTAAACCACTCCACTCTTCTTGCTGGGAAATTCCATAGACAGAGGAACTTGGCAGGCTGCAGTTCATGGGGTTGCAACGAATCAGATGTGACTGAGCACATACACATTTGCTTTTGTTGACATTTGTGCTAAAGAAATAATGACAAATAAGGCCAAGATGTGCTTAGTCACTCAGTCATGTCGGACTCTTTATGACCCTTTGGACTGTGACCCTCCAAGCTCCTCTGTCCATGGGATTTCCCAGGGAAGAATACTGGAGTAGTTGCCATTTCCTTCTCCTAAGGATCTTTCCAACCCTGAGATTGAACTAGTGTCTCCAGTGTCTCCTGCATTGCAGGTGGATTCTTTACCTGCTGAGCCACGAGGGCCAAATCAATTGCTAAGTATTTACTCAGTGCTTACAAAATGAAAAACATTCTGGTAGATACTAGGAATGCTAAAATGGACAATGAGACAGGTCCTGTCCTCAGGCATTTCATAATCTCATTATGCAAGCTATGACATGTGATAGGCCAGGACAAGATGGTTGGATGGCATCAATGACTCAATGGACATGAGTTTGAGAAAACTCTGGGTAATGGTGAAGAACAGGGAAGACTAGTATGCTACAGTCCATGGGGTTGCAAAAAGTTGGACACGAAGGAGAGGCTGACCAACAAGGGCACATTCAGCGAAAGCTTCCTGAAGGACTTGATCAAGCAGATGGAGTAAGTTTTTCTTAAAGAATAGGTACTCTTCACGTTCTAAGTTTATTGAGAGAGAAATATTTTGCATATGTCTTTCCATCTCCATGGTGTGTATAACAGCGCTTTGCACTAATAGAAACAAAAGAAATATTTTCTAATTGAATCTGCATAAGTAAAAACAATGAAAGAAGATATTCCAGGAAAACTGTGGACAAAACTGCAATAATAATTAAAAATTGTTATTATAGCTAACATTTATTAGGTGCTACTCTAACTCTCTAAATGTATAGACTCATTTAATATTCACAACTCTATTGAAATAATTGCTATCGTTATGCCTATATAGCACTGAACAGAAAACTGAGGCATAAAAATTAAGTAACTTGTCTGAGGACATGCAGCTAGTTAGTGACTGAACCAGGACTTAATCCCAGGAAGTCTGGTTTCAGTATCTATGCTAAATTTTAACCACCAAGCAATAATGTTTCTTAAAGCACTGTGCTTAATATGAAGAATGATATGACATGATTACTGCCTTCAGAGAGCTTAAAATTATATAAGTTAAAGCTATTTAAATAACTGAATAGTAATAACTACATTAAAATTAAAACTGTTGCAATTACTCTTGAAGTGAGGAGCAAGGACATAAATGATTTAGTTAGAGAGAAGGAAGATTATTTAAACCTGTAATACTCCAGAAGACTTCCTGTAGGAAGAAGGCTAGTCTTTAGAAGATGAGTAAGATTAGACAGTTTGTGAGAAATGTCTGGAGCATACCCCAGAGAGAGGGCATGCTATGAACCAAAGTAGGATGACTTTAAGCAACCAAAGGCTGTGCTCTGGAAAAAAAATCTCTTTGAGAGTGATAGATAATGGTCAGAAATGCCCGTTTGAAGCATATGGTAGAAGCGCCTGTGTGACAGGCTGAATCTCTGGTTCTTCTTGATCCCTCAAATCTAGTGATACTTGACTCTTGCAAAACAAGAAGACCCTGTGCCCCGAATTAAGTGGCTTCCAGAAATTTCCCCCAGACTAACCCCCAATACTCTTCCATTTTATCATCTTCATGGATGGCTAGAGCAAGCTGGCTTTCAAATTCTTGATTCTTTGGAGACCTCAGACTTCCCAGCCTGGGGAAATAGCCTTTCCTTCCTCTGGCCATTTGTGAAGGCAAGTCACTCTCTTCTCTCCCTGTCCATTGCTCTTAGCAGGATCACTTTCCAAAGTTTAAGCATTTTCAAAAGAGAAGGAAGACACTGGCCATCCTTTTGCAAACACGCCCTGATGGAAGGGATCACAACATTGGCTTGGAAAAGATGAGTGAGTGCAGAAATGAGAGATAGTAAGAGTTAAAATAAATGGACATTAACTCCTCACAGATGTGTTTGTTCATGAGTTTTATCAGAAGGTAACTTGTTGGTAGTTTGTCACATAGAAAGTGAAAAATCCAGATTAAATATCTTGCAGTATCCCCAGTTGCCTTTCTGAAAGGACCCAGTTATCTTCACAGTGTACACATCATTTTAAAATTATTTGGGGATTTCCCTGGTGGTCCAGTGGCTAAGAATCCATGCTCCCAGTGCAGGGGGCCTGGGTTTGCTTCCTGGTCAGGGAATTAGATCCCACATGCTGAAGCTAAAGATCCCCTGCAACTAAGACCCAGTGCAGCCAAATAAATAAATATTAAAAATAATTTTTTTTAATATAATTATTTGGCATGCCTGGAGCTACCTATGTGGTACAGTAAAAAGATATATTTTTTAAACTATTGCCTGCTCTTGGAAGACAATATCATGCTAAATATAATGCAATGCTCCTCAGCTCACAAAATCTGCTATGTGGCACAAACCTGAAGACATCCTCAAAAATACTGCAAGATATGTACATTGCCTATTTTGTCAAACCTGCCATTTTCCTTCCAGAACTTTCCTGAAGTGTCTGGACGTCTTCATTCCACATACTAGCTGGCATTAATGCGATTTTTCTATAAAAGGAGTGGAGGACAAAAGAAAAAGCAAAATGTGCCCCACAATGGCAAATGTGATCCTCAGCCACTGGGATAAAATTACATTGACGGTGGGGGAGTAACTTTTTTCCTTTCAAGAACCATGTTTGATATTTGAACCAGACTGTCTGGTGATGAAGCTCGTAACTTGGGAGATAAATCAGGTTCAAATTTAGAATTTTCAGAAGTTGCTTAGCAGGGTACTTTCAGGGGTTAACATATGAATAGAGGTTGCATGGTGCCTGGTCTGTCTGTCCTGTGTTTGTTGGATGGAGATAATAAGGCCTATTCCCCATGGTAGCAGGTACAAAGAAATTTAAATTCTGTGGTAATTATTCATTCTAAATCCTGTGACATTTTAATATCGAGAAAACATTTAAATCTTGTCTAGTTTCTGCCTCCCTTCCCTCTTTGTGTTGATTTCTACATATCTTCCTATTTATCTCTTTTGTGCATCACATATATTTCACTATGAACTCAATTTTGCAGGTGAAAGGCCACAGCTAACTGTTCACATGCCTTATCTCTGCCCTAGAGAGTGGTAACTCACAAATGAGCCAACTGCACCTACTGTACATAAAACAGCCACAACACTTTGATCTCTCCCTTAATGTGCTGGGTTTAGATTACTTTGTGAGCAAAAGGGGTGAAAGGTGGCAGGGTACTATTTTAACTAACTACTGGGGGCGGTATTTATTCATGGTGCAGATTCTTAATGGGAAAGATGGAACATGAAAGCTTGGCAGATGTACTGCTCAAAGGGTTTGACAACACAGAATATTTTAATAGATGAAAGGTGAGGAATCTCCAACTTCTCAGTGTAACATAAATTGTATGGAAAAGAGTAAGACATGTAAAAAAGTCAGATAGAAAACTACCCATATTCCCCTACGATTGCATGCAATCCTGCCACAAAACCAGAGGACTATTTCAGAGTGGCATTTGTCAGGTTCCAAGAGGGACATGGTGAACCTTAAAAATACACTCTTTGAGAAAGATTCTCATTCATTTATAATTAATGTAATATTGTTTTAGTAAGAAATAGGTAGGTCAGGAAGCATCTATTTTACTGTCATGACAAGGTAGAAACCCAGAAATACACAAGGATAATATTCTCCACGATTGGAAGAATAAATTTTATCTTGCCCCTCCAATCAGACTATAAGTCCAATTATGTTTAATTCAGAAATAGCTTGAAATTCAGTCTTCACAAGTGGTGCAGTGGTAAAGAATCCACTTGCCAATGCAGGAGACACAAGAGATGTGGGTTCAATCCCTGGGTTGGGAAGATTCCCTGGAGAAGGAAATGGCAACCCATTCCAGTATTCTTGATTGGGAAATCCCATGGACAAAGGAGCCTGGTGGGCTACAGTCCACGGAATCACAAAGAGTCAGACAAGATTGAGTGAGCACACACACCAGCAGCTTGAAATTCTGCCTTTGCCTTCACTGCGGTCTTGCCCTAAAGCAGATTCTCAATCTTTCCTTCTTTCCTCAAATGCTGATGGTACTTGTTATACTCCTGCCAGTATGGTGTCTTCTTATGACAAAGTTTCTCGGGTAGAGGGCTCACTATATATATATATACACATATATATATTTATTTATTAGTCTATCTCTCTGAAATATCAAATTCCATCTACCCTATTTTCTCTCTCTCCAACACATTTCTGTTTCTTTTGAAATTCCAAGCTCAAAATTGGTTCTTGAGTGAAGACTTCTCCATCAACTCCCAAAAGACTTAGTTGTTTCTGTCCTAGATATTTTCACAGTAACATTATAATAACTCTGAAAATGAATTAATGGTATGATATTCTAATTTATCTGTTGAAGCGGCTGTCTGCCCAACTCTACCCATAGATTGTGGGCTAGGATATTCATTCCTCTTTTAAGTACTAACTCTAAATACAGTGGCAACCACATCATAATGATATAATAATAATATAATATAAAGATACTTTGTACACGTGTACTTTTCATTTAGTTATTGATAAATTATATGATATGGTAATGTATACAAAGCTTAAGTGCAGAGCTCAGTCATTTTTACATTGTATACTTCCACATAAGTGCTATTTAGATGAAGGCATAGAATAATTCCAACTTCCCAGGACATTCCTTATTGCCCCTTCTAGTCAACACCTTCTCTGCACCACCAGAGGTAACTTCTGTTCTGACTCTTATGCAGTGAATTAATTTTAGTTATCTTAAACTACATATGGACTCCATAAATGGAATCAGACTATATTTACTTTTTGGGAGTCTGACTTTTTTCACGTAGCGTGTTCTTGAGATTCATCCATGCTATTACATGTTTATTTTTTTTATTATGCTGTAGAATTCCATTGCATAAATATGTCATGAATTTCTCCATTGTCTTATTCATGAGCATATGAACCATTTATAGTTTTTCATTCGTATGAACAAAGTTACTATTAATATTTTTTGTACCTATTATTTTTTGTGGGTGTTTACACTATTGGTGATTCAGATGGTAAAAAATGCACCTGCAATGTGGTAGACCTGGGTTCGATCCCTGGGTTGGGAAGATACCCTGGAGGAGGGCATGGCAAACTACTCCAGTATTCTTGCCTGGAGAATTCCATGGACAGAGGAGTCTGGCAGGATGCAGTCCTGGGGTTGCAAAGAGTTGGATATGACCGAGCAACTAAGCACACACTATTTTTTAAGTATATACCTAGGCATTAGATTGATTGGTCATTTGATAGGTACGTGATTAGCCTTATAACATATTATTGCTTCCTAAAAATGGCTGGGCCAGTTTATACACCCCAAAATTAAACATGAATCCTAGTTGTTTCATATCCTTGCCAACAATCAATATTGTTAGTCCTTGATTTTAGCCTTATATATAGACTTTACGTTTATGTCTTTAATGAGCAATGATGTTGAGCAAGTTTTTATATACTAATTGGCCATTTGAATATCATCTTTTGTGAAGTGCCTCTCCAATTCTTTTTTTAATTTTTAAATATTTATTTATTATTTGTCTGTGTCTGGTCTTAGGTGCAAGGAGGATCTTTCCTTGAGGCACATGTGAACTCTCTAGTTGTGGCTCTCAGGCTCCTTAGTTGCAGCAAGTGGATTTAGCCGCTCTGCTGCATGTGGGATCTTAGTTCCCTGAACAGGGATTAGACCCAAGTCCTCTGCATTGCAGGGCAGATTCTTCTACTGGGCCACCAGGGAAGTCCCTGCCTCTTTAATTCTTTTGCACATTTTTAGTTGGATTGGTTGTCTTTTTCTTATTCATTTGTTGGAGTTCTCTATAAATCTGGATGCAATTCCTTTGTCAGAGGTATTGCAAATGTATTTTCTCAGATGTAGTTTGTCTTTCTTTTGATGAGCAGAACTTCTTGAGTCCAGTTTATTATTTTTTCTTTATGTATGAGTTCTTTTTATGTTCTTTTAAGGAAACTTTATCGCATCCAATTTCATGAAGATAGTTGTGTTGTGGTTCATTCAGATATTTGATTGTTTAACTTTCAAATTTAGGTCTAATATCCACCTCAAATTAATGTTTCTGTATGATGTGTGGAAAGGTTCAAGGATTGTTTATATCCATCCCACAGAGATATGCAGTTTCTCCAGAATCACGTGTTGAAAAGATCATCTTTACTCCCACTAGCTTCTATTGGAAACTAGGTAGCAAATGGGGCAATCCTATTTGCATTGGTTTCCTTTTGGACTGTCTATTCTATACTATTGGTAAGTTTTTCTTAATTACTGTATTTTAAAATCTGGTAGAGCAAGTCTTCTAACTTTGAACTTTTTAAAGATAACTTGAATATTCTAGTTCCCTAGGTTTTCATGTAAATTTTAGAATCAAGTTGTCAATTCCCACCCCCACACCAAAGTTCTAAGTTTCGTTGGAGTAATATTGAATCAAAAGACCTTAATTTGGATTAAAAAATGCTTTAAAATATATAAACTATTTAGACTTTCTGTTTCTTCTTGTTTTGGTTTTGATAACTTGGGTTTTTCAAGGCTTTGTTTCCATTTCATTGATATTTTTTAAAAAATTCATGAGTGGAAGTTCCTTTTTTCACTTTAGATAGGGATAATTTATGTATTTTACTCTCTCAACCTCTTTTTCTTACTAGCAGTTACTGAATTTCATTAATCTTTTAAAAGTACCAACTTTTGGCTTTGTTGACTATCTCCATTGTATGACTCTGGGTCAGAAAGATACCCTGGAAAAGGGAATACCTACTCTAGTATTCTTGCCTGGAGAAGTCCATGGACAGAGGAGCCCGATGGGCTACAGTCCATGGGGTGGCAAAGAGTCTGATACTACTGAGCAACTAACACTTTCTTGTTATGAAGGGTGTAAGATCTGTGTCTAGATTCTCTCTCTCTTATTTTGCATGTGGATATCCAGCTGTTCCAGTTCCATATGTTGTAAAGACATTTTTTTTTTTTTCCATTGTAGTGTCTTTTCTCCTTTGCTTCGTCGTTAGTTTGGTGCTGCCTGGGAGAACATGGCACTAGCTCAAAAGTCGAGGTGTATCTTGAAAGCATTGCAGGTGGGGGCTATTCTCAACACAACTAAGTGACAAGTCCTCTTTGAAGGGCGATCAGAGAGGAGCAACTCTATGATTATCAGATTTTTGATTTTAGCGTCCAAGGCTTCCCCTGCAAGGGTCCTAAGCTTGGCATAACAGAACTGACTTAACTGAGCTCTCTATACTCTTGTCCAGCAGCTGTTTTTAGCTAGGTATCCCGGAAGTTCTCTCAGCTTATGATTGGTCCAGGAGCTATCCAAGGCCCTGATAGGTGATTATGATGCTCACTCGTGGGCCTCTCCTTATTCATGTGTTGTAGCCTTACCGCAGTTACTGTTGAATACTTACAGTTCCCTTTTATATTTTTTTCTAGGTTTTCTGTTTGTTTATGGTGGAAATTTAATTACAAGACTAAGTACTCTGTCATGGTCCAAACTGAAAGTCTCTTAATAAATGATGAATAAATAGGTTTGTTGAGTCGGAACGAATTTCAGTATACCCTGATAAGAATGTTGGCTAGGCATTGACAGTTGTCTGTATGCTGGTAGTAGTTAAAAGAAGCTGTAAGGGGTGTTGAGATTTTTCAAGGGAGATTGTACAAGGGCCAAAGAAAGAAGAATTTTTTAGAACAAGATTAAGGATGAACAATATTTAAAGGATACCAGATTAAGAGAATCCAGAAAAGGCTGAAAATAGGACAGAAATGCAAATATTATATTTAGGCACTCTCTTATACTTCAAATTAATTAAATACTTATCAAATTTTAAAATAATTTGTATGACTAACAAAAGAGGGATAGTACAGATTTGTGGAAGAACCAAGGATTTGGGTTCAATGGGGAAGAATTTCTAAGAAGAGTAAGAGTTTTGAGTTGAGAACTAATTGGATTAAAGCAGTATGAAATGGGATAGATGTGGAGACTATGGTTATTTCAGCCATCAGTTGAGCATGAACAAGATTAAGATTTTGCTGCAGGGATGTGCATGAGGAAACCAACCTGAAAAACGTCAGGGTGGAAAAAAAGGAGTAGTAGCTCCTGAATTTTTGTGTTGGTGGATATTTGGGGCGAATTTGTACCTGAAAACAGATTCAGGTGACTTGCCTTCAGGTTGCATTACTCTAGCAAATATAATTTAAAAGTTTAGAGTGTCTAACACAGATCAGTGAAAATAATATCGGGCTAAAAATGATTTCAAACACATAATTGCTGATTCTCTTATTATTTAAATAATTATATGAATCAGCTTGAGATGACTTTGGGAGGCTACTACAGATTTGACAGCCCTTTAGTTGTCTCCAATGTCATCCCAAGCTATCCTGATTTTGCTAATAAAATGTATTAATGTGTTGATAGTAGAGCAAGGTGGAAGATTCTAAATCCAAGGGGAAAGTAGGAAACATTACCTTAATTGATCTGAAAGGCAGAAATTCACTTTAAATTAGATCTCATTTGTAAGTAAGGTGGGGGAAGATTAGATGTTTAAAAGACAAGCTAACAATGATCAGAAATAGTCCATAAAGACACTGCCAATTTTAAACATTTGTTGTTTAGTTACTGAGTCAAATCTGACTCTTTTGCAACCCCATGGACTGTAGCCTGCCAGGCTCCTCTCTCCATGGGATTTCCCAGGCAAGAATCCTGGAATGGGTTGCTATCCCCAGGGGATCTTCCCAGATCAGGGAGTGAGCTCATGTTTTCTGCATTGACAGGCAGTCCTTTACCACTGAGCCACCAGGAAAGTCCAATTTTAAGCATAGGAAGATGGAACAAAAAGATGATGGTAATGAATTCTACATTAAGTCTTATTGTTAAGGTGAGTATATGGTAGTGCATATCCAGGTGAATATATTTGGAAGTTAGTGAGAGGCACACAGTTGGACCGAGAAAGATCCATGGCTATCTGTTTATGGCATAACGAGTGATCTAATGATGGAAATGTTCTTCAAAATAGAATGGCAATAAGCAAGATAAACTGTATCGTATTACCAATAGGGGGCTCTGTGGCTTTGCGATAGAATTGTATTCATTGATTTAAATCCCTCCCCTCATGACCCATATACTTTCCTCTGTTAACAACTGAGTCCTTCTACCCAGCCATTTCTCCATCCTTCCATTCTTTCATTTAGTGTCATTAACTGCAGTTTTCATTAGTTAACAGTAAAAATACTCAGAAGGCAGATAGTTCCATGGTTTTCTCTCCACCTCATCGGAATTGTGAGAACTATTATTGAGTGGTGAGGGTTATGGTAATGAAACTTGGAAAAATGCCGTCCTAGGATCCCTCTGTGCTACCAATATGCAAATAATTTAATAGTAATGCAGTCAAGAGTTCCCTGAGTCAAGACTCTCCATTTTCATCACTGTTGGTAAGTGCCAAGGGGGACAGATGAGAATAAGTTATAGCCACATCGTGACATGTAATAAATCTTCTAAAAGAAGTTTACACATACTCAGCGCTTTGGCTTTTATCCTGTGTTTGCTTTGCATCTAAGCAACAGAAAGTAATCAGCCTCTAAGAACTTAGTTATTGGTTGCACAGATAACCCTTAGGGTGTGTGTGTCCAGTCGCTTGGGCCTCCTTCTCCATCACTCATCACAAAAAACAATATGCTTCCCTCAGGGCCAGCCTCTCTGGAAAGCAAGGTGGTTAGTTTCTTCTTCAAGGGGAAGACAAAGGGCTGCTGAAACAAGAGACTAATACATTGAAATGACCCTTCCTTGGGAAAATGAATTGCTAATAGTCTGTGAAGACTGAAACAAAAGAAGAGTCCTACGGCTAGAAATCACTCAAGAACAGAGCCCTGATAACAGTCAGCTGCTGAGAGGTAGACAGAGTAAGAATTCTGGAGAGAGAGTGAGAAAATACTGTAACCGGCTTGCAAAACCCACCTCCGAATCACACTAGTATATTGAGACAAGTTCAAGCTAGTCTCACTCCCGCCTCTGAACCAAACTGTTAACACAATTTAACACACTTTCAAAGGGGCACCCCTAGGATGTGCTAATGAAGTCACTTTCTTCCCAGCATGAGTCAACGGTCTTTCCCCTCTTTGTTGAGCTCTCTTTGATCAGGCATACTGAAATACTCAAATATCTTGTCAGTCCTGGGAGGTGGTTCGTATGTTTTTCAAGCATATCTATGGGGAAACTGAGGCATAAAAGACCAAATCTAAAGTTCAAAAGTAGTACATTTATTAGCATTTGCATCGATTTGCTGTCCCAGCTTTTCCCTACTATTATTTAAATGTTGTGAAATTAATAAACACTCCTCAGGAATTATACCTTTCAAGTTTACAAATAGTTTGAAAAAGAACAACAGTTGTGAATTGCTCTGTAATTGTTAAACACTGAACAAACGTGTGTGTGTGTGCACGCGTGAGCTCAGTCGTGTCTGACTCTTTGCAATCCCATGAATTGTAGCCTACCAGTTTCCTCTGTTCATGGGATTATCCCAACAAGAATACTGGAGTGGGTAGGAATCCCTTCCCCAGGGGAACTTCCCCACCCAGGGATCGAACATGCATTTCGTGCATTGCAGGCATTTCCTTGCACTGCAGGGTGATTCTTTACTGCTGAGCCACACAGGAAGTACTAACATTTAGGTTTTCAAAATTACATTGCAAATTGTTTGAACTGGACTTTGAAACAATTAAAAAAAAAATTTAAACTACAATGGGAATGGATACATTCTAGAAACCAGTATTTAAAGCAACCCAACAATTAGTTGTTTTCAGTATAGTTTCAAAATTAAAGCAGTCTCTTAAAAGGTATCGCTCCACCCAGGTATCTCCAAAGACAGAAACTACAAGTCTTTTAGGCTAGGACAGAGGTCTGTACAGTGCAAAAGCATTAATTTTTCTATTCTTTAAACTGTACACACATGAAAGTATGAAAAATATATTTTTATATGTATTTACACATTTCCAAATAAAAAGAATTTTTCAGAAAACCTTGTTGGATAGTTGAAATCTTAAAATGAATTGAGTAGAAATGATACATTTAGCATTTGTAAAAGTTTCTTGCAAGATTTTTATAGAAGAATTGTCCATTATTCTATATGACAACAGACCTATGACTTCTACAGAAAAGCAAAAAAAAAAAAAAGATGACCTGTAAAAAAGAAGAGTCCTTAAACTGAACTATATAATACACAAATAACTACCTGTAATTTTTTTTTTATCAGCATCTAGATTTTGGTGGCAAGGATTTTAAAATTTCCTATTGTTCATATAAAACTTTGTGATTATCTGACAATGATTCATGGAATATTATTGTATATCTGACTTTGGCTGTTACCCATTACACCATGTTAACATATTTCAATAAGTAATCAATTTGGTTTCCAGAGCACTGATTTAATTCAGGTTTCATTACTTGCCTAGTATTTATTTTTTAGGCATGTTGTCAATCTTAGTCTAGGACTGCCCTTTTTGCATTAGCCATTTTAGGATAAAATACTTAATAAGATTTGCATTTAAAAAATGAACTAGAGAAACTGGACCCCCTCCAGCCAGAACAAGTAATTATGTCATTTGTATTGCAAAGCAGGAGTGGCTATAAAGCAATGGTATACTTTTTTAAAGATTGATAACCTTAAGCAGTATTATATTACACACAAAATGGCAGGTCTGACAGAGGAACTAAACGTGGGCAGAGTACAAAATCCTGAAAACTGTAGAGTGTAGAAAAGTTCTTACTTTGCCTTTCAATGAGCTATGCAATTTAAAGTAATTATTTACAGTTCGTATCTTTATTTTGCATTATATCTTTGTGTCACATATTGGGTTTTGCTTGAGTGAACCCTGGATTTGTGTGGGTAGCAGAGAGTGCCACATGATACACCAGTGAATGATCTCAAATTCCACATCTTAATATTCAGAGGCCCAACTTAGATTGTGTAGATAAGAAGTGGCCAAATAATCCTGAATACATTTAGTTGCCTATGATCACTGAGAAGGCATTCAGTCTGTAAAGCTGAAATGTCCCATTGTTGGTTATCACTCTGAAAACTGGAAATACTATTGACAGTACTACCACTGGAAAAGGAAGTGGCAACCCACTCCAATATCCTCACCTGGAGAATCCCACGGCAGACTACAGTCCATACGGTCGCAAGAGTCAGACACTACTTAGCAACTAAACCACCACCCCACCTAAACTGGGCTTCCCTGATGGCTCAGACTGCAAAGACCCTGCCTGCTAATGCAGAAGATCCAGGTTCCATACTTGGGTCAAAAAGATCCCCTGGAGAAGCGAATGGCAGTCCACTCCAGTATTCTTGCCTGGAGAATTCCACGGACAGAGGAGCCTGGTGGGCTACAACCCATGGGGGTCACAAAGAGTCAGACATGACTTAGTGACTAGTGCATACCACTGTTAAGAAGGATACAATATGCCTTTATTGAGCATTTCATATTCAACACTTTGCTCCAAGTGCTATGCTAAGTACTTTACATACATTATCTCAATAGTGAAAGTGAAAGTGAAGTCGCTCAGTCGTGTCTGACTCTTTGTGACCCCATGGACTGTAGCCTGCACCAGGTTTCTCCGTCCATGGGATTTTCCAGGCAAGAGTACTGGAGTGGGTTGCCATTTCCTTCTCCAGGGGATCTTCCTGACCCAGGGATTGAACCCAGGTCTCAGGGATCAAACCCAGGTCTTCCACCTTGCAGGCAGATGCTTTACCCTCTGAGCCACTAGGGGAGTTTATCTCATTAATTCTCCCCAAAACCTTGCAAGGTTGTATTATTATTAGAAGAGATGAGGACTCTATTTATGGAGGTTACCTAATAATCCCAGGACCACCAGCTATTATAGCCATAGAATAGCTATTTGAACCTAGTCTAGTTTAACTCCAGAGCTGATGTTTTTAATCACTATGGCATATTTCTGTAAACAAAAAATCTTCTAAAAAATATCCCTAAGATATTTTCCTAACAGAAGCAGCTGTAACTATGTTCCAGTGAACAACTGGACATTAAAATGTTGTGGCCCTGAACTGAGACCTTTTCAACTACAAATGGTCCCCTAGTAGTTTTAGGAAGGAAGGTTTTATGATAAGATGTGCCTAAATGATCAATCATGGTCTTTCTGCAGGAAAAAAGGGTACATGGTTTGCTGATTTGTAGGCATTGGTCAACTAGGTATTTCTTAAATTTTGTAAAACTGTTCTAAATCTTACCCTCACAGGGTTCACAGAAAGGGACACAAAAAGAAATGCAAGGCAAATGGGAAAAGCAGTCTCATAAGAAAATCAGAATTCCACAGAGGCAACTAGCCAATGTGATATGAACCAAAAATGCTGACGGGGAAAGCATCTTCTGCTCTTCTCATGGGCTCAGGAAACCCATTTAGGGAGTTGTTAAAAACTGAGAGAGGCAATTTAGAGATAGCTGCATCCTCTTAGACTTCAAAGAGGAGGAAACATATTTAGGGACATTTCTGATATAAAAAGCTGTTATAATTTTGAAGCTTTTCTTTCCTTATTCTTCTCAATTGGAGTCTCTAATGTTCATAATTGAATTCTATTTTTAATTGCTCAATATTTCAATCAACAGTCTACTTTAAACAATCTGTCAATCAAACACATTTTCTGGTTTATATATTCTTTATACATACCAATGCATATGTATGTATATGTGTTTGTATTATAATTGAAGCTAAGCATTTTCTAGTTAATTATGGAATATGATGTGTTAGTTTGCTAGAGCTGCAATAACAAAGGACAGCAAAACAGATGGCTCAAACAATAGAAATGTACAGTCTCACAGGTCTGAAGGCCACAAATCTGAGCGAAGGAATGGGAGTTTGGGATCGGCAGATGCAAACTGATATATATAGGATGGATAAACAACAAAGACCCACTTTATAGCACAGAGAACCATATTCAATATCCTGTGACAAACCATAATAGAAAAGAATATGAAAACGAATACATATTTGTATAACTGAGTCACTCTGCTGTGCAGAAGAAATGAACACATTGAAAACCAAGTTCCAGGTGGCAATAGTGATAAAGAACTTGCCTGCCAATGCGGGAGGCATAAGAGAGACAGATTCCATCCTGGGTTGGGAAGATCCCCTGGAAGAAGGCATGGCAATTCATGCCGGTATTCTTACCTGGAAAATCCCATGGACAAAGGAGCCTGGTGGGCTACAGTCCGTTAGGGTCACAAAAAGTCTGACATGACCGAAGTGACTTAGCCTGCGAATCGAGTATACTCAATAAAAATAAGAAAAAAAGTTTGATCCCTTCTGTGATTTGTGAAGACAAATCTGTTTGGTGCCTCTCTTCTCTTCTGGTGCTTTGCCAGCTCTTGTTGATGTTCTGTGGCTCGCAGAAATATCGGCTCAATCTCTGCCTTCATCTTCACATGACTTTCTCACTGCCTGCATGTTTATCTCCAAATTATTCCCTTTTATAGGAACACTTGTCACGTGGGTGAGGGGCCCACCCTCCTGAAATAACATTACATCTGCAATGACACTGTTTCCAAATAAGCAGGGCTTCCCAAGTGGCTCAAGTTGTAAAGAATCCACTTGTCATTTCAGGAGACAAAGGCAAGAAACACAGGTTTCGATTCCTGGGTCAGGAAGGTACCCTAGAGAAGAACATGGCAACCCACTCCAGTATTCTTGCCTGGAAAATCCCATGGATAGAAGAACCTGGCAGGCTATACAGTTCATGAGGTGACAGAGTCAAATACAATTAAGTGACTGAGCATGCAGGCATTAATATTTCATTTAGAAACTGATTTTTTCTAATATTCAAATTAAATTGTTAAGATTTTTAAAGTAGGGATTCCATAGTTCATGTACTGTATATAGAAAATTCTGAAAGCTTACAGGAACAATATATTCAATAATTCAATAATTAAATAGCGATAATTTAATCTCTCTTCAATTCTGTTTCCAATGATACTGAGATAACAAGGGCATTGTACAAAGCTCTACTTCACTCTCTCAATTTATCCTCATCGTAACCCTCAAAAGTAGGTACAGTTATTTTCATTGTAAAGATGAGAAAAGGACAAAGATGTCAAATAACTTGACCGAGGCCATGCAGATAAGTTACATAGGTAGGAATCAGATAGGTCTATTTGACCCTAAAGTCCTTTGTTTCTCAACAATTGCTAAGCTGTCTCACAAGTTTGATTTTTGATATCACAAAATAACCTGTACAGGTGTAGAGGAAGAAGAGATCAGGGATAAATCATTTTAGATATAATTTTCCTATTGGAAAAAAACACCCTATGTGAGTAAAAAGGTACCTTAGGTAAGAGTGTGTAAAGAAGAATTCAAGGCAGCAAAGTTGATTCATTGATACAACATGTAGTTAATATTAAAAAATGGTCAATAAATTTAAATAGACAAAGAGGAAAGACTATGGAGATTTGAGAACCAGGAAAAGTTAGTGTCAGATGTCTCACATTCGGAAAATATGAAGGAAGAGAGTATTTATTGAACTAAAATTCTATATGGGATACAGATCTTACTCATATTTGTACCACCTGGGCCAAAGCTGCAGTAAATGATTACTAAGTAGGTATAAATATGGTGGAATGAAAAATTTGATATTGGCTACAGGAAGGCATTTGTTCACAGAATTTTAAGGACAATAATTAGATGCAAGTGTATCAAGCATACATAGCCCATAATAATCTATCATATTGCTTTGAAAAATGGATCCATACAAAGGAAAATAGAAATCAGTGTTGACTGAATACCTTCTATGTTTCAGGACTGTTCTAAAGTGTTTATATAAAACATTGCCTTTTTTCCCTCCACAAATTTATAATGTGGGTACTACTTAAATTTTTTAAATTTTATATTGGAGTTTAATTGATTAACAATGTTGTGTTAGTTTTAGCTATATAGCAAAGTGATTTGGTCATACTTATACATGTATCTATTCTTTTTCAAGTGGGTACTATTTTGATCTCCATTTTATAAATGAGGAAAGGGTGGTGTATAGTGCAAAAGGTCCATTGAATTATTCAGAGCAATATCACTCTTGGTTTTTTAAGGTAACATTGGTTTGTAGTATTACATGTTTATGTGTATAATATATTTTGACTTCTATATACCCTGCAGTGTGCTTACCACCAAGTTTCATTTCTATCAGTCACTATACAATTGACCCACTTTGCCCTCTCCCACCCCTCTTCTACTCTGATAACCACTACTCTATTCCCTGTATCTATGCTTTTGCTTTTGTTTTGTTCATTTATTATTAATTTTATATTCCACATATTAAAGAAATCATATGGTATTTATCTTTCTCTGTCTGATATTTCATTTAACATAATACCCTCAAGTCCATCCATGTTGTTGCAAATAGAAAAAATTCATCTTTTTGTGACTGAGTAGTATTCTACTGCATATATATACCACATCTTCTTTATTTATCCATCAATGAGCAGGTAGGTTGTTTTCATATCTCAGCTATTGTGAATAATGCAGTGAACACAGGGATACACATAATCTTTTCAAACTAACTTCAGATAAATATCCAGAAGTAGAGTAGCTGGAACATATGGTAGTCATTCATATCACCAAAGAGGAAGAAATGATATAAGAAAGAATTTAATTTTACTTTTTTTCACCCATTGCAGCACATGGTAGGTACTTAATAAATATTGGATAAAATGAACTGGAGTTTTAAGTTACATTAAGGATTGTGTCTATGGGAATGCTGAATAGCATAGGGGAGTTCTCAGAGGATAAAGCAGCAGATGATGCTACAGAATGAAAAGAAACAGCAGAAGAAAAAAGCCTCATCATGTGCAAAATAGTCTATTAAAGAAAATGAATAAATGAGGTAACTGTGTAAGAAGAAAAACACTTCATCATCTATTGTCATGTCTCATCAGATCTTAAAAATTCCAGAAACAGGTATAAGAAAGTTAAGTTTCTAATGATCGTGAAACTCACAGAAAACTTTTCTTATCCATGAAGTTTGTATATTTTGCAGTTGTCTATTTCCAAAAAATTCAAATATGAACTATATTGTTAATATTGTATAACCATAAAAATTTTTGAGTAAGTTATTAAAAGAGTAGGTGATGAGTAAATAAGTATAGTGTGTGTGTTTAGAGTTATACTGAATTATTAAATGCCAAAATATTTTTGTTTGTTTGATACTGACATACATAAATAACTGCTTATAATATTCAGGCATTAAAATGTATGGGCAGCTGTTCACCTTACATTTCAAATATAAATGTATATATTTCACTTTTATTGACTCTCTGTTCTGTGCCAGATATTGTGCCAGGCCCCAGGATGTCTCCCTATTTTTGAAATAAAAAAAAAATTTAAACTTTCTAGTTATAGTTTCTTCAACTTTAGAAACCTAGAAACACATAGCTTCACTATTGTTCCCAACTGGAGAATTTTGATGTCCACTTTCTTTAGATGAATATAAATTTTGTCAACTATTTTCTGAATGTTAGATGAAGTTTCCTACAGGTTCCAAGCATTATTCACTGTGTTTATCATTAAATCTTAGAGGCTGAACAAAATATATATTCGCCTTCTTTTTTGAGAAAGTTGTTAGTATACATTTAAACCTTAATACCAATCCAAAGATTAGCTATATTATTAGGATGCAAAAAAATTCTAAGGGCTGAAGCCACAGCCTCACAATGAACCTAACTCACACTGATTTAAAAGGTAGATGAGATTATGTGATGATTAACTTACCTAAGGAACATCAGTAGTTATTTCTGTAATAAATGCCTTTTTCAATCACTACTGTCTTAGTGGAGGCAGAGGGCCCAGGAATAACATTAATCTAATTGAGTCTTTTGGAAATACTCATAATTAACACATGAACTTAGTCACCTCCTCTGCATACACCTTGATCTACATCTCTAATTCATAAGCAGTGATATCAGCCTTTCAGTTTTTCCAAAATGGAAACTTTCAAGCTATTCTCGAGTCATCTCCCTCTCAACAGCCAATCAAAAGTGAAATTCTGTCAATTTAGCTTCTGAAAACTGATGACTTCCTTTCCTTCTCCACTTCTTCCTTAATTTAAATGCTCACCTCCTAACCTGGACTAATTCAGGAGTCACTACCCGGTCTTCCTGGCTCTGGCCCACTCTGCCCTTCCAGTCAGCCCTCAGTGAACCCAAGTTAGAAACCTGACTTGTCATTCCCTACATAAAAGCCTTTTAAGTGCTATCCCCCAAATCTAAACAATTCTAAAGAATCTAAACCATCCTTTTTTTTTTATGGAATTCACATGGACAGACCTGTGGTCTTTTCAGATCCAGGCATTCATAAAAGAGATGACATCGGTATTACTAAATATTTTTACTACAAATTTCTTACTAATGCACATTTATTAAATATTTACAGTTGCTCCAACAACAGTTTTAAATTCCTTTCTAACTATACACATATTAATATATATCATATATTATATGTATTATATACACATACATTGCATATGTGTATATATATCCATATTTTATTTTGTTTGGAAAAGCTTGGTAGGATGCTTTAAATCTCAGTAGTAATCTAAAGATGGCCATCTTATTCGATTGCAAAATATGTGGCCTAAATACCCTAGTTTATAATTCAGCAAAGTGCTTGGAGGAGGCCCAGTAGGAATGATGAATGGTAAAGATGGGATTATTACTCAAGTCTCATTTGTGACAGTTGACTTCCGTGGTATTTATCTTACATTTTTCTTTTTGGCTGTGTGTGTGAGTGTAATACACTTTATATATTAGCATTGGTCCATCTATTATTATATTGGCAGCTGGAGATTTCCATTGATTAGTTTCTCTCTATTTGCTTTTTCTTTTTCTAAACCTTCATGCTGTAATGCAGAAGATTTATTTTCAATGATTTATTAAAATGTAATTCTAAGGTGACTCCTTATCAAGGAAGTAATCTGCAGGCTATCTTTGTTTAAACTTGCAACCTGCTTTGTCAAGGAAAACTGCCTATGAAATTTTCATTATAATAGACAGCTTTTCATAATGAATGAAAAACAGCTATTATGATTGAAAACAAATTGCTCTGAAACATAGTCTTTGAAACAATATGCTGCTTAATTGTATTTTGGTGGGGGGTGGGGGGAGCAAAGGCAATTCTATTTAATTGGTTACATTTTTCAGTTCTATAAATTAATTTGCACTACCCAATATCACTTAATTTTTCCCTAGGAAAGCTTTTGCTTGCCCTAGCAATATTATAACTGCTAATTCAATTACACTGAAATTGTTTAATAGAAAATATAATTGCTTATTCATACAGAATACCCATTAAAGAAGTGCAAAAGCATGAACCCAAGGGTTACTGCATATTAATACTTTGGGAATAAAGATGGGGATGTTGTGCAGAGAAGGTGCTGGCTGATCTTTAATTGTTCATCACCTGCCTCCAAAATAATATGAATGGACCCAAACTAAATGACCACTCATTACAAGTTTCAATTTAGGAGCTTGGCTGGGGTCAGCAGATTGCTTATGCTGATCGCAATGATTTGAAGTTGTGATTACCATAAGCAATTTAAATTTTATTGATCTCCCCTTCTGAAAGTTGTAATTGAGCATAGATGTTGGACCCAGAGCTCTCCAAACTAAATTGTACTCTGAAGCCCTTGCTAGATTCCTGCAAGAATCAATAAGCAGTCAGTCACATTAACAATGAAATAGGTCCATTAACATACGGTGCTACTGGTGAAACTTTATTTAGGAAGGGTGTTAGTTCACTTCATTGTTTTATCAATGAATCTTGGCTGTACAAGGAAAAGTATTGCTTTAATATGTGTAATAAGCTGGTATGACGATGAAATTATATATTATAAATATGTGGAATATGACTAGGTAGGCAGTTGAGTCCTTCTGTTAGAGTCATCGTGAATCACATCATCATTTTACTGTAAACAGAGGTTTCATATGACTGGAATTGCAGCTTGCCTGCTGCAGTGCTTTTCAGTAATTTGGAATTTTGATTCCTCTTTATTAGATACAAGGTCTCCCTCCATCAAGGTTAAGTACATCTTGAAGTCTCCATGGTCAGTGGTAAGCAGTGGCTTGTTGAAGGAAGCTACATGACATATGCTGCTGGCCCAGAGAGAGGAAGAAAGCTGGGATTCAAACAGAAATCTAAATGGTTCCAAAGCCATTTGGGACAGTATCGTATGCCCAGAGCATGACTAAGTTTTAGTAACAACTCTGGCCTACCAATTATTATAAATTATAAAATGCTTAAAACTATGTGTTTATTAAAACTTCATGACGTGTGTGCATGCTCAGTCACTCAGTTGTTCCAACTCTGTGACCCTATGGACTGTAGCCAGTCAGGCTCCTCTGAGCATGGGATTTTCCAGGCAAAAGTATTGGAGTGGGTGGCTGTTTCCTCCTCTAGGGGATCGTCCCCACCCAGGGATTGAACCCACATCTCCATGTCTCCTGCATTGACAGGTGGATTCTTTACCACTGGGCCACCTAGAAAGCCCAAAATTTCATGTCAGTTTTTCACAAATTAATCAGCTCCTATTTGTCTTTTCTACTCAATTCCTAATCAAATAAAGGATAAAAAACTCTTGAGGATTCCCAACCTCTTACAAATTTTAAATCTCAAGATGTGTGAAGATAATAACACCATCATCTAAGAAACTTTCTGCTGATCCCATGATTTGGAGGTGTTGGGATTACCAGCTGCCTGGGCCCCTCTAACTTGGAACAATGTGGTACAGGAGGAAGAAAGTGGAATTAAAACCTTTCTGTCTGATTTTTATTATTTAAGATTTATTTAACCTTAGAATATAGAACCAAGTTTTATTTTTGGATTTTCCTAAGGAATGGTGGAGAAGAAGTGGGAAGAGAATGCCAAGAGCTATGGAAATCTTATCTGACTTAGAATGGGGTGCAGGTTTTTGCTAGAATATCTCAAAAGATTCTGGAACTCAGCTTCTCAACTACATCTTTAGCCCTCAGGATGTTGATGATATACATAAAGCCCAGCAGGAAAGTTTACTTTGAATGTGGCCTTGGGTCATGTCTTTCCTATGGGGAAATTCTACAGGGGGGCTTTGCTTAAACAATCTAAAACAGGAGTAATTATTCACATGGGGCTTTGGAAGTGTATGTTTTATGAATCTGAATGCTATGGTTTTTAACCACTTGTGTTATAGAAACTAAAGGCTAAGTATGTTAGTTACGTCCGATTCTTTGTGACCCATAGACTGTAGCCCGCCAGGATCCTCTGTCCAGCGGATTTCCCAAGCAAGAATATTGGGGTAGGTAGCCATTTCTTTCTCCAGGGGATCTTCCCAACCTGGGTCTATCAAACCTGAGTCTCCTGCCTTGCAGGCAGATTCTTTACCAACTGAGCCACCAGGGAAGACCCAAAGAAACTGGACATGTTACTAAATCTCTCTAGACCTCATTTTCCTCAGTGGATGACGATAGTAACAGAAGACTTTTCATGTGTAAGATTGATGTCAGGATTAATGCGATAGTCCATGTAAAGAATTTAACGTAGTGCCTGGTACAGAAAGGGTTCTCAATAAAGATTAGCTATTTGTAGGATGACATATTAATACGTTTGGGTTGCCTGATGTAGCCTTGGTTTCTTATAGTGTCCCCTTACAATGGTTTGGATGAAAGAGTAAATGTCCACTTGAGCTAGATTTCTTCAATGAGCATTAAGTGTCTGTCGCTCAGTCAGGTCTCACTCTCTGAGACCTCATGGACTGTGGCCTGCCAGGCTCCTCTGTCCACGGGATTTCACAGGCAAAATTACTGAAGTGGGCTTCTATTTCCTTTGAGGAATCTTCCTGACCCAGGGATTGAACCCATTTCTCCTTGATGAAATGGTGAGTAAAAAGCCTGGCATAGCAATTTTCTGCTGAAGAAATCAGAAATTGAGGGAACTGTAGGAGCCTGGGGAAGAACTGGGTTCGGCGATCCCTGGGTTGGGAATCCTCTGGAGAAGGGAAAGGCTACCCACTCCAGTATTCTGGCCTGGAGAATTCCATGGACTGTATAGTCCATGGTGTTGCAAAGAGTTGGACACGACTGAGCAACTTTCACTTTCACTAGGAGCCATATGATTGGTTGGAGGATCAGAGTTCATGGAGGGCAAGGTGAGAGAGCTATCTTGAACACACATGTATCTAGAGTCAAAGGGAAGTTGCTAAACATTTTCTCTCACATACCCTACCTTCCTTTTAAGAGCTCCCTCCCCGCTTTGAATGGTCTCTATTACTGCTGAGCACTCTCTTCCAGAGTGTGTCGGTTCCACACTGCTTGAGACTGCCTCGTGCTGCCCACGATGGGGTGTAATTCAGGTCAGCTTTTTTGGAGCAACGCTTCATGTTCTGGGTGCTGTGCTTTTTGTTGTGAATCACCTTCAGTTTAATCACATCTAGTCACTATTCTCTAACTTCCATCGTTGGTAAATAATCTCATACCTACTTTCAGATTAAATTGCAATGGATTTTTAAAAAATATGTCTTTCTTGAGTGGGTAATTAAATGAATGAACACACGTGAGGCTTTTGTGTTTGAATAGATGTGTGGTGATGCAGTCTTTTAATAAACCACTTGGAAAAGGTAACTTTTAGGATCTATCCCAGGCTGTTAATGGAGATAGTATAAAACAAAAAGCTTTCTGGGGTCTCTTAAATCATATGGAGATTGGTGATTCTTTTACCTACCTGCATAGTGGAAGAGATTTAAAAGAATATTCAGAGGAAGATGGCGTAGGATAAATGCGTGGGATGTTGAATAATTAAGTAACAGTGAAATAAAATAAAAGTGATAAAGTAACAGGGGGGAGTGGAATTTGCTTTGGGGGCAACTGAAACTAAGAGTATATGAGTTATTTCAATGATTAGCCTGCATTTTGGGGGGCTTCCCTGCTGGCTCATATGGTAAAGAACCTGCCTCAATGCAAGACACCCAGTTTTGAATCTTGGGTAGGGAAGATCTCCTGGAGAAGGAATGGCAATCCATTCCACTATTATTGCCAGGGAAATCCCATGGACAGAGGAGGCTGGAGGGCTATAGTCCATGGGGTAGCAAAAAGCTGGACATGACTGAGCACACACATGCCTGCTCTCATGCTTATATCCACTTTATAGATGAAGCTTATAATAGTTAAGTAACTTGCTCACGGTCCCATAGTCAGTGATGAAATAAGTATTTGCCAGGCTCCTCTGTGCATGGAATTCTCCAGGCAGGAATACTGGAGTGGGTTGCCATTTCCTTCTCCAGAGGATCTTCCCAACTCAGGGATCAAACTTGGGTCTCCTGCATTGCAGGCAGATTGCTTACCATCTGAGTCATCAGTTCAGTTCAGTTCAGTCGCTCAGTCGTGTCTGACTCTTTGTGACCCTATGAATCGCAGCACGCCAGACCTCCCTGTCCATCACCAACTCCTGGAGTTTACCCAAACCCATGTCCATCGAGTCGGTGATGCCATCCAATCATCTCATCCTCTGTCATCCCCTTCTCCTCCTGCCCCCAATCCTTCCCAGCATTAGGGTCTTTTCCAATGAGTCAGCTCTTCACATGAGGTGGCCAAAGTATTGGAGTTTCAGCTTCAACATCAGTCCTTCCAATGAACACCCAGGACTGATCTCTTTTAGGATGGACTGGTTGGATCTCCTTGCAGTCCAAGGGACTCTCAAGAGTCTTCTCCAACACCACTGTTCAAAAGCATCAATTTTTCAGCTCCCAGCTTTCTTCACAGTCCAACTTTCACATCCGTACATGACAACTGGAAAAACCATAGCCTTGACTCGATGGACCTTTGTTGGCAAAGTAATGTCTCTGCTGTTAAATATGCTATCTAGGTTGGCCATAACCTTCCTTCCAAGGAGTAAGTGTCTTTTAATTTCATGGCTGCAATCACCATCAGCAGTGATTTTGGAGCCCAAAAAAATAAAATCTGACACTATTTCCACTGTTTCCCCATCTATTTCCCATGAAGTGATGGGACTAGATGCCATGATCTTAGTTTTCTGAATGTTGAGCTTTAAGCCAACTTTTTCACTCTCCTCTTTCACTTTCATCAAGAGGCTCTTTAGTTCTTCTTCACTTTCTGCCATAAGGGTGATGTCATCTGCATATCTGAGGTTACTGATATTTCTCCCAGCAATCTTGATTCCAGCTTGTGCTTCTTCCAGCCCAGCGTTTCTCTAGTGATCAGGGAAACCCAATATATGTGATGTAATTAAAGAAATGATTGGATAACCTTAAGAATGAAGACAAGAATTCTCAAAGAGAAAGTCCTTTTGATTTCCATTTGACTGCCTTCTCTGAGCTCATGCCTCATTTTCTCCCATGCATGTGTTTACCTGATACAACAGTGCTGTGTGTTCCACAGACTTGGAAAAAGCAAATTAGAATTACTATACTCCTGTATCATCATTGCCTCTTATCAGAGAATTGTCTGTGTGGCCAACCTGACCTCCAGATGTACCCTAAGCATGAAACTAGAAGCCTTTCTTGGTGAAAGTGAAAGTGTTATTCACTCAGTCATGTCCAATTCTTTGTGACCCCATGGACAGTAACCCACCAGGCTCTTTTGTCCATGGAATTCTCCAGGAAAGAATACTGGAGTGGGTTGCCACCCCCTTCTCCAGGGGATCTTCCCGACTCAGAGATAGAACCCAGGTCTCCTGCATTGCAGGCAGATTCTTTACCAACTGAGCCACCAGGAAGCCAGAAGCCTTCCTTATTGGACTTAATTTTCAATAACAGCAAAGTGAAGTGTGGTGACATGATGTGTGCTTGGACAAGGAATAAAAGCTCCACTGACCACTAGGAGATTTTTTTTTTAAGTGGAATGCTTTGAACTCAAAAACTATGAAAAGCAAGGTGAAGAGATGAAGCTGTTTCTCTATTCGTTTTATTCTGAAGAAACTGCAGTTGATGGGAAAGAATGACAAACCAGATTCAACTCTACCCCCATCTTATATTTTAAGATCTAAATATAACTGATTAACATTTAAGTGAATTGGATAGAGCTCTTAGTCCGTGAAGTGTGATAGATGGGCTTTGTTACTCAAAATTTTACATCTCTTACCCCTTCAACCTTAGTTCTTTCAGCTTTTCTTTTTCATATCCTGTGGTTTGTATGTATTCTCAGTTTTTTAACTATTTAGGTCTCTCTGGCTATAAGGGTGAAAATTCATTTTAATGGAAATATTTGTGTATATTTGAAAACTCAATTGCTTCTATGTTTAAGAACAATAAATTAGGAGTATGGGCTTCTCAGGTGGTACTAGTGGTAAAATTCACTTGCCAGTGCAGGAGATGTGGGCTAAATCCCTGGGTCGGGAAGATCCCCTGGAGGAGGAAATGGCAATCCACTCCAGTATTCTTTCCTGGAAAATTCCATGGAAAGAGGAGCCTGGTGGGCTCCAAGGGGTCAAAAAGAGTTGGACAGGACTAAGCATCTGAGCACATACATCTGAGCACGTGGGGTTGACAGATATACACTACTATGTATAAAATAGAGAAACATAAAGGACTTACTGTATAGCATAAAAAACTATATTCAATATCTTGTAATAACCTACAATGAAAAAGAATCTGAGAAAAGTTATATATATATGGGCTTTCCAAGAGGCACAGTGGTAAAGAGAATATGTCTGCCAATGCAGGAGACACAGGAGATGCGGGTTTGATCCCTTGATCGGGAAGTTCTTCTGGAGGAAGAAATGGCAACCAACTCCAGTGTTCTTGCCTGAGAAAAATTCCATGTACAGAGGAGCTTGAAGGGCTACAGTCCATGGGGTCACAAGGAGTCAGACATGACTGAGCTACTGAACACGTGTATGTATATACATAACTGAATCACTTTTCTATACACCTGAAACTAACATAACTATACTTCAATAAAATTTAAAAGGAAAAGAAAAAGTGAATGATTAATTTGCATAATACACTGATTACTACAGTTATTACATTTTTTAAAGATATGCAACATTTCTGATTTCTGCCAACAAGTGTTGGCCAGAAGTCACAGGGCCACACTGAACCTCAAAGGAGGCTGTCAAAGTTTGTGCTCTGGAAAAAGAAAAAATAGACTTATGAATGGTTCACGATCTTTGCCCCACTATTCCTCTCACAGAACCCTGATATCTTTAAAAAGCTGTCTAGGTTAAGCATAATGAGTATGAGGAAAAATGAAGGATTCTACTGTATATGAAAGTGAAAGTTGCTCAGTCAGGTCTGACTCTTTGTGACCCCATGGACTGTATAGTCCATGGAATTCTCCAGGCCAGAATACAGGAGTGGTTAGCCTTTCCCTTCTCCAGGGGATCTTCCCAACCCAGGGATCGAACCTAGGTCTCCTGCATATCAGGCGGATTCTTTACCAGCTGAGCCACAAGGGAAGCCCAAGAAGAAAAGCTTCTCTACTGTATATAATTAAACTTAAATCTTTTTTTCCAGTTCTGTTGAGATATAATTGACATACAGCACAATATAAGGTGAAATATATAGCATAATGATTTGACTTATAATTGGTCTTGGACACTTTTGAGAATGTCGTTATTGAAACTTGACTAATACTGCTTACTTTTATCATCAAATCTTAAATTCATAAACCTTGATTTTTTTTTCCTTAAACTTTGATTTAAGATTGGCTTTGACACTACACTGAAGAAGAAAAGATTGCTATTTTGAGATCATCAGATATGAGCCAATTGAACATAAGAAGAATGAGTCTCCTAGGACAGTTAGACACAGGATATTGTTTATATTGGCATGGGACAGAATGAACCAGTGCCCCAAACTGCAAGAATCCCAGTTAGATACGCATTTCCTCTGGCTAGAAACTGGTAACAATGTCAAAAGTGGAGTTAAGTCATGAACTATCTATTTTTCTTTCTCTTAACATACCTTCTCTTTTGTATCAGGCACTAAAAACCTGCCCACCTTGAAATCTTGAATATTGAACATTTTGATGTTTCCTCCTTTTTTCCTTAAAGATTTCACATTTCTCACAATTTTGTAGCACTGGTAACTATCACTTCTTCCTTCCCCGTGCCCTCAGTAACCCCAGTTCCATGCAACTTGTAAAAGGCAGTCTGACCCTAAGACTTCATAGTGGGTGGCAGATGGCCTTGGTGAATGACTATTTCTGCTGTTAAAATAAAATGACAGAAAACACCACATACAGGGCTCTTTTATTTGAAAAAAAAATGTGGGTTGTCTCATGATATAAAATACAAATCTAAGGAAGAGTTTTGTTACTCACTAACCTCATGGAGTGTGATGATCACTAAAAGGAAAATGCAATGTCCACCTTCAAGACTTTGTGAAAGAGGCTTTACGTGAAAGGCAAGACAGTGCTTCCTGACCTACTGCTTACATGTGTAGCAATTTATTATATGAAAATGCAGAGCATAATTCAGATGACTTTAGAGCGCTTATTGAGGTTGCCAGGCAAAAATATCTCCCTTCATGCTACATTAGCATTTTTTGGTTTAGACCAATGCATCTTTTTGAATTGGGTTGCATGAACCATCACATCCAAAATGCAAGTTTAATATGTATATTTAAACATTTTTCCCCTTTGGAATGGAACTATAATTCGTATTATACCTGATCTATTCTCAAAAAAATAAAAACAGTCGTATTGCAATCTTTTATTCCCCTCAAATACCTGGGGGGAAATTTTAAGAATTTTAGGAGCTGAAATCTTAATGTTGAGGGGATAAGGGATTTTTTTTTTATATATATATAGTCAAGTGTCCCTTATTCCACCTTAAAAAAGTTCTTAGACCTTACTAATAATTGTTATACCATGATCATTCACCTTGAATGTTCGATATTATGCTTAAAATCTTATACTCTACTTAATTGTTTTCAACAGCATTTTTATTGAGCATCCACCAGGCAAAAAACTACCATTTCAAGTGCTCCGGAACCTTCTGCTTTCGTTTATTAATAATTCCCAAACAGAATGTCTGCTTCAGACATTAGTTGCTGAAATAGAATTGAATCTTAATTAGTTGAAGAGAAACTCCTACGTAAGTGGTCTTAGAGAAAACACACTCATTTCCCCTCTAATAAATCCTCCTGTTGTTTGACTGCGATGAGAATGGTCTTTAAAAGAGGCCTCAGGTGTTAAACCAACTGTTCAGGCTCATTGTCAGCTGCTGGTTTCTAGAGTATTAATTCAAAATTAGTGAAAATATAAGACTATGTCTACATTGGCCAACTCTATTGTGAAATTGAGCAATTTTCAGTTAAGGGTGCAGTGTTCTCTACAATGCCCTTGAGGAAGATTCAGAAGCTCATTCTATTTCCATCTGCTTCCATCATTAGAGAATGCAGTTGATTGATTCAACCTCACTAACAATAAGAACGGATTCTGTTTAACTAAAAGGTGAGTATGGGAGTAATATATATGCCAAAATTAATAAAAATAACATTCTATTGCTCCACATGCATATGTAGATACAGAATTTCATATATATGTAATTCATACATATAAGTTTTTAAAGATAATTTTAAGGTTTGAAGACTGGAATGACCTTATTTTTTGTGTTGGGTTCTTGTTATTATTTTTTGTAATTTATTTATTTATTTATTTTCAGTTGTGCTGAATCTTCATAGCTGTGGGTGGGCTTTTCTCTAGCTGTGGTGCACTAGCTTCTCATTTTGGTGGCTTCTCTTGTTGTGGAGCACAGACTCTAGGATGCGTGGGCTTCAGTAATTATGGCAAATGGGCTTAGCTGTGCTGGGGCATGTTCCCCAGCCAGAGATCTAACCTGTGTCCCCTGAGTTGCAAGGCGAATTCTTAACCACTGGACTACCAGGGAAGTCTGGGTCCTTGTTATTATTAGTTAAAAAGTGCAAAGGAAGAATGGACATCCATGAGTTGGCTGCTGCCTCTCCTCTAGTCTTCCTATCAGGAAAAAGAATACTGAATACTAATATCACACATTTTCTGCACCATTGATTGAGTGCCTATGATATAATGTTATTAGCAACACTATTGATGGTATTATTATTGGTGTATAAAGCTTATATCTTTAAACATATCAAAAGTTTCTTCTGGGTCAAAATTTGTATATAGTTAAAATTCCTTGTGGGTTTAGTAAGTGCTGTATTCAAAAAGGCACTCAGGAAATATTTGTTGGAAGATAGATTAATCAGAAGTGTTATTTTATAAGCCATGTATTAAATGCTTAAGGTACAGATCGTTAATTGCCTCACTCAGTGTCTCTTCACCCTTTCTCTTTGTAAGAACAGAATCCCCCATCACTCCTCACATTACTTCCCCCTCTCCAATGCCCACCGCCACCATTTTTAGTAGGGTGCATGGCTGTCTACAGGGACTACATTTCTCAGTCTTGCTAGCAGCTAAGATAATATGTTCGATGTCTAGGTCATTTTTTTTTAAAAACAATGAAACTACCTTTCCAGGGGTGGTGGTGAACCAGCTTCACCCGTTTGCAGGGAACGACACTTAGGAGATTGTAGAAAGGAGGGGGAGAGAATCATGATGGGGAAAGCTATGATGTATTCTGAACCTCTAACGCATCTCTGCACTGTTAAATGTGAGAAAGCTGGAGTTCTATTTTATTTGACTGATTGTATTTTGAGGTAGCTTTGTTACTGTAGCTTCCCCAGCACTCTTCAGTTCAGTTCAGTTCAGTTCAGTTCAGTTCAATAGCTCAGTCGTGTCCGACTCTTTGCGACCCCACGGGCCGCAGCTCTTTTCCAAAGACGCCATCCTAGAATCCCATGGACCCACTCACTGTGCTCCAGTAAGACTGTGATAATCTAAGAAAGCAGCTAGGCTTGACTTGTGAGAGCATTTGTGGCCTCTTGAAGAGAAGAGAGGACTTCCCAGGTGACTCAGCAGGAGACACAGGTTTGATCCCTGTGTCACGAAGATCCCCTGGAGGAGGAAATGGCAACCCACTCCAGTATTCCTGCCTGGAAAATCCCACGGACAGAGGAGCCGGGGGGAGGGCTGCAGTTCATGGGGTCATAAAATGTCGGACTTGTCAACCCAGAAACTGAGAATGCATAAAGAGTGGAGAAATTAAAGGATGTGCTAAAGATGCCCGCTCACAAGTAAATTAGGGGCAAACCTTGTCACAGCTTAAGTCTTCCTTGTAGAGAGGCACTGTGCACTCGGAGGCCAGAATCTAACAGATGATCAGAGTAAGCTGCTCTTTGTTGGTAATGCAATTTGTAACTCTGCCTCAAATAAGTAGGGATGTCTTTTAAACTTTGTAAAGGAAAAACCAAGCTGAAACTTGGTCTTGGAAAATTAAACTATTTTTTTTTCCCCTAAAAGCCTCCAGATCTTCACACACACACACACACACACACACACACACACACACACACACACACAGACACACACACACACACAACAAAATCAAAAAACTGTAAACGAATTGAGGATAGAGATTGTTTCTTTTTGCTTACATGGAAATCTTATTTCCATACATAGCAAAACAGAGAACTCATCTTTGGGGCTCCGTTGAGGTTTGCTGAATTGATTGTTCAGAATTCAGAAGTTCAAAAATATTATGGATTTTCTAGTTCTTATAAATTTATAAAATGTTTCACTATAATTTACTAATCTAAATGTTATTTTCCCATAATTGTCCATTTTTCTATACTACTTATAGTACAAAAATAAACGTTTGGGAAAGTTTTAAAAATACAAAAGATTCAAAAGATTGCTAGAGTTATTTGGGCTTATAGTGGTCCTTCAACTGAGATTTCCAGAAATATTTGCCAAAAACTTTATTCTACATTTTAAATCAAGAAAGCAAGATTTATTTTTGATCAATGTTAATGTATTTACAGAAAAGTATCCATATAACAACCAAGTCAAGTTTGCTTCTTCTGAGCAATAAATTTAAATGTTATATTAATAACATTTTTCTCTATCATACCAAGGGAAGAAGAGTTTTCTCACTGATATGTTGATTGCTTTTGTCTGGGCAAACAAGAGTTGCCCATGTAACAGTTCTGCTGGGAAGATTCCTTGTTTTCTGTGTTGAATTGTTCCTCATCATAAAAAATCAGTCTTGGATAGATAACTTTTCTCACTCATCCTGATATAAATCATGATTAATAGTGTCTAAATACCTCATCTATTGTACAATTTTAAAGAGCTGATTAAATCATTATACATTAAAATATAGTCTTTTGAAGATTTTTGGCCATCCCTTCTAGAAAAAAATGGCATTTTAAAAAACTCCTTGAAAAGTAATATCAAAATTCAATAACTCCCAAAAGAATGAATGACTTAAGAGTTGATCATTTTTTTTCCAAGTTAAAATTCTCCATTAAGATCCTGAGTTTTCAAGATTATTCTAAATAAAATCTCCACTAACCTCTTCTTTCTTGGAGAGCAATTTTTTAACTAAAACAATTAAGTTTTGAGATCTATTTAATTTTTACTTCTTTTAAGTACCAGCATAAACATCTGCCATCTGGCATGGAAATTACCTCATATGGCGGGAGGAGAGATGAGATTTATTTAAAAGTTCTTTGTCTTTGATACTTCTCCCTGCTGCATTTTCCGCTAGTGTAATTTGAACCTGACTGTATTTAAATAACCATTTATCGTCATAATGGAGGAGCCGACTTAAAAATACATAACTGCTGTCATTCCAGGAGACTGTATTAAGGAAACATAGAATTTGCCATTCTAGATCAGACCATTTGTCTGTCTTGTCTAACATTTGCCTCTGGCAGTGACCGATATTGAGGACATTGGAGAACAACAGAAATATGCAACATGAACACAAACCATTTTTTAGGGGAATAATTATTTTCTCAGTTGGTAATCTTACACTATGGGATATTAAAATTGAATCACCCCTACCTGTTTATATTATTAACATTTTTATTAATCAATAAGCTAACCAGTTTTGTTAAAATTATTTTCGTGAATGATACTCAATAATCTATAATATTGCTGCATATGAAATAATCTTATGCAACTAGAACTCATTTTTTAAAAATGCTATGATTTTTAAGCATGAGGAAAATATGGAGATATTTAGGCTGTACAGCAAAAAAAAAAAAAAAAAAGACAAAAAAAACCCAAACCAAACACATAAAAAACAAAACCAAGCCCTTTAATTTTGGCTTGTAGTTCAAAGTCTAGATAAAAATGTATTTACTACAAAAGTGCAGCTTACAGGTCCAGAAGACAGTCTAACACTATCTAATTTGATACTAAATTTACTATTGATGGTACCAGAATAATCTTATGCTGAGTGATTAATGGGTGAACCAGAATGTAAGCCTACAAATTTGTATCTTGCCTGACAACTCACCAGTGTTGTGGAAAAAATATTACAGAGACAAATTCATTCTTGATCTGTCTCTGAAGTTATAGGTAGATGCAATGAACAAAATACTTACCAAGTGTAGAGCTCCAATACACACACACAAACACACACACCCTCTCTCTAATGCTCCGATCATATCAAATTCCTCATGTTCCCCAAGACCATCACCTTTGCTCATCCCTTCCTTACTTGTCCCTAAGTGAATATACATGACTTTCCTCTGAAATTATGTAAAGTATGCACATTTTTCTTTAAGACCACAATAATCTCAAGGAATTCTATCTAAGCGCATAAAATCTGTGTACTCTGTCAGTCAAATTCTCACCTGGCCCACAAAAGGTACTTATAAAACAGCTTTTCTATTACTCCTTCACAAACAGAAAAAAAAGATTGAAGGTCAAAATGAATCTTTGTTAATCAGCAGTTCTGCCCAAACCACTAATAAAGTGACCACCTGTTTTGAACCATCTTCTCAGTGTTCAGAAATCAAGAGTTTTAAATAATTTGAGCAAATACCTGCATACCTGGTTGCTCAGATGAGCTGAAAAACAGTGAGCATTAGAGGGTGGAGATGGTATTACATGACATTTCCACTCTCCAAGGTGCTGTTGTGTCAGTTGTTAATTAAGTAAGCATTTGAAAATGGTTTATTTTGATTGGCTTTGTACTGAACTGGCAGCAAAGTGAAAGGCAAAAAAAAACAAACAAACCCAAACTCATCATTTCCTAAAATGGAATGTTTACTTTCAGCCAAGCTCTAAAGACATCTGAAAATCCTTGAGTTGGTTCCTTAGCTCCTTGCATTTTGTGGGTTAGCCTTTCCATGAAGGCAAAAAGAACTTACTTTGCACAAATGCTTCATCTAGCTGAAATCAATCCTTGCCTTTAACATGAGGCAGGTGTAATCAGAAATAAATGTTGCCAAGTTTTCATCCATAATTCTACTAGACAATTTTCAAATCTGTCAACCAGAATCTTGACTTTATCATAAGATAAGTTATATCTATCTTTCTCCAATACTTTGGCCACCTCATGCGAAGAGTTGGCTCATTGGAAAAGACCCTAATGCTGGGAAGGATTGGGGGCAGGAGGAGAAGGGGACGACAGAGGATTAGATGGTTGGATGGCATCACCGACTCGATGGACATGGGTTTGGGTAAACTCCGGGAGTTGGTGATGGACAGGGAGGCCTGGCGTGCTGCGATTCATGGGGTCGTAAAGAGTCGGACACGACTGAGCGACTGAACTGAACTGAGGTCAGTGGTTCTCAAAGGGAGCACTCTAGTCTCTGCATCCCTCCCTCCCCAGGACACTTGGCAATTCTGGAGGTATTTTTATTGTCACCCCCATGGGGTAAGTGCTGACATAAAGTGGGTAGAGGCCTAAGATGTTGATAAACATCCTACAGTTCACAGGGCATTCCATCCACACACAAAAAAGAATTTTCTGGTCCAAAATATCAATTGTGCTATGGAAACCCTGCTCAAAATGGAGGGCATTAGAAACATGGTTGGAGAAAGTGTTGGTATGTCCAACCACACTCTGGAATGAGAGTTCTCTTCACTATACTGTAAGTTAAGTTAAGCATATATACATATATATTGATAAAAGTAATACATCAGGCTTTTTATATCCATTTTTAGTATTCCTTTCTAAGAACTGGAAAGAGCCCTTTTATGGACTTGTAGTTAGTTCCTCAGTTTTCTGGTGTCTCTGGTGTTCCTGCCACACCATTCTTGACTGTATTCCATGTGTTTTGATTGGTCACATCCTGTGTTGCTATTTGCAGTTCACAAATGATGGAGAATGCAGTGGACTCAAGTTAATTTTAAGTAGCAATCTTTGCCATCTTATTTCTATCAGGAAAGAAGATGCTCAGCAGCCCTGTGTCTAACCTGAGCATTTTGTGCTATTCTGGACCAGATTAAGAGATTCGTTCCACAACCTTCTCCAGAAAGGGTCCCTCCTGAGCAAGTTCCAGTTGGATAGGCATCCTTTGTGGACTGTTAACTATAAACACCATGACATTCCTTGAGCAACATCAGTAAACATCCTCTCATCCTTTCCACCCTTCTTACAGCAGCTGCTCAGAAAAAACAAAATTTTGTTTTTATTTAACCTTTGCATGCACAATAGCAAGAAGACAAAATGGCATTAAGTTGACAGGACATGCAAAAGTGCCTTTATAGCTCCAGGTGAAGAACTTCAGGGAAAATTGATCATTTTAGGTTTCCTGAGAGGGGAGGTTCATTACCAGCTGCCATCTACCCCATCATTTCTTTTTTTTTTTTTAATAAATTTATTTATTTTAGTTGGGGGCTAATTACTTTACAATATTGTAGTAGTTTTTGCCATACACTGACATGAATCAGCCATGGGTTCACATGTGCTCCCCCTCCCGAACCCTCCTCCCACCTCCCTCCCCATCCCATCCCTCTGGATCATCCCAGTGCTCCATCCCTGAGCATCCGTCCCATGCATAGAACATGGAATGGTGTTCCGCTTCACATATGACAATATACATGTTTCAATGTTATTGTCCCAGAACGTCCCACCCTCACCTTCTTCCTCAGAGTCCACAGGACTGTTCTATGCATCTGTGTCTCTTATTCTGTCTCGCATATAGGGTTACCGTTACCATCTTTCAAATTCCATATACGTGCATTAGTATACTGTATTGGTGCTTTTCTTTCTGGCTCACTTCACTCTGTATAATGGGCTCCAGTTTCATCCATCTCAATAGAACCGATTCAAATGTATTTTTTTTAATGGCTGAGTAATGTTCCATTGTGTATATGTACCACAGCTTCCTTATCCATTCGTCTGCCGATGGCCATCTAGGTTGCTTCCATGTCCTGGCTATTGTAAACAGTGCTGCGATGAACAATTACCCCATCATTTCTTTTCTTAAATTTTTGTAGGGCTTCCCGTGTGGTGCTAGTGGTAAAGAATCCACCTGCCAAAGCCGGAGAAGCAAGAGACACAGGTTCAATCCCTGGGTCTGGAAGATCCCCTGGAGAAGGGAATGGCTTCAATATTCTTGCCTGAAAAATTACATGGACTGAGGAGTCTGGTGGGCTATAGTCCATGGGGTCACATAGAGTTGGACACACCTGAGTGGCTAACCCTTTCACTTTTTCAAAGCTGAATACATACCTCCAATATATTCTCCAATGATTAAACTTAAAAACCCCATTTCTCAGGCCTAAATATATACATTTATAAAAGTAATACATTGGGCTTTACTTTACCAGATGACTGGCCTAATTTCCCCTTGTCATTATTTCCCCTCATTGACAACACAAATGATAAAGCGGCGTCCCCTTTCCTCACTGTCCCTACCTCAGTGTAACCTTTATTGCTTGACCGTTTCTAAAGACATGAAAGATGGTTATCTTCAGACCATTGTTAAACGGGAGTAATAATAATAACGAGACTAAAATCCAAATTCCAAGAAGACACATGTTGGATTCAGAAGCCCGTGTGCTTGTGCGTGATGTGAAAGGTGTACTGAGAAGATATTAATCTTATTTTCTCCCTTCACTTTACATGAAAGCTGTCATTATTGGGATAAGAATAAAATGAACATAATTATGATAAATGGGAAGCGCATTTGGGAGTCAATACACTACTTGGAGAGAGTGTGCTAATCAACACCAGGCGGTGGGCTAATGTACCCTGCAAACAAGCACTTCGGAGAGATTCTAAATTTGTAACTCAGGGAAGATTGGCATTTAACTTGAGCTGCTTTTGGCTTTAAGGTGAAACAAAAGGTACAATCACAATGGTTTGTGGATTACAGTAGTAAATTATGTCAAGACCACGGAAAATGCAAAACCAATGCTATCTCCCTAATAAGGCTTAGCATATACATGAGTCCTTCAATGAATGTTAAAAAATGTTCATAAAAATGGGTGAGAGAGTCCCACATCTATTTTTTTTTTAATGAACAGTGGAAAGGAAGAGTAAGAGAAGCAATGAGTTCTTAGTTTGAAAGCTTTGCCTTGTATATTAAAGCTGATGAACATAATTTTAAAAATGCAACTACCGGAGTCTCTAAGCTATTGGGGATCTGCCATCTTTTAAAACATACTTTTTAAACTTGATTCTTAATTATTCATAGGTAAATGAAGCCCAGTGCTTTTGATGATTTCTATATCTCTTATGTAACTTCAGTTTTAATGGCAATACTGTTTCTGTTTTCCTATTCTAGTTTGCCAAGAATCTGGAAACATAAGAAGTTTTTGGTTCTGTTATTCCTACTGGAAAACATTTCTTATGGTTCTAAGAGAAGAGAAGAAAAGACAGCAATTTAACTAAATAGATATATGGCTTGCTGGATTGGGTTTCTGTTGGTTAAGAATTGCTTTTGGAAGTAGTAATTCTACTGCTGATTTGAGGGTTGACTAGTAATTCGTATTAACATTAGTCACGTTGACTCTTCCTTCTGGTATTTCAGAAGTGCCTCTGTTGAACTCCCTTTCCAGGAGGCTGATGAATTAATTAGTTTTTACCAAGCATCTACTATGTGTCTGATTCATTGTTAGGTACCTGGAGAGCCACATATCGAACAGTATGGTAAAACAGGAAACCCATAACCACCTGGAAAAGTCTAATTTCGGTCTGACAGTTCAGAAAAGAACTGAATTGAAAAAGGGAGGAAAAAATGATCGTGGCCAGAAAGAGGAGTTAGATACCTCAGCTGCCATATTACCATCTACCATCACATGCACCCACTCTCATATTCCTGCTCAAACACCAGGGATGACTTGGTAATATATGAGCAGCTGTTTGGAGAATAACCAAAAGTGGGATAACCCCAGGGAATGTAGCTAGAGACCAAGAATGGTGTGATGGGATGAGGGCACAACAAAAGGCTGCTCACATCTGTAACCATCATAAGCTTGTCGACAGACATCAAAGACATTACAGGATGGGCAGGGAGCCAGTAGTGGTTATGAGGTAGTTGCCAGGTTTATTTACCATCAACTGAATCAACATTGCGCTCTGTGATTCAAACATACTAACGTAAGTATATAATGATAGTTGTTGGTCTATATGTCAGCTATTCCATAAATTTTCAGAAAGGACAATATATCAACATGGCTGTATACAAAACCTTCTCTCAGCAAGCACTTACCCTCGTAGTCTACCGTATTTCTGGCCACATGTAGGGGCTGGACAAACAAAAGTGACAGAGACATGGCCCCTGTCCTCAGAGAAAACAAAGTAATGGAGTACTTTCTTCTGAAATGTGCTGATATTATTACCACACCAGAATCACGGTTATGCTTGGTTAAACACATTGGATAAATGTAGTCGTTTTGTTGGGTGAATCCACAAAAGTTGAGCCCTTTTAGTCAGAGGATGATTTTTAAATGAAGTGGGGCCTGAAGGAAGGATTTTAATACATTAAAGGGAGAAAGAGCATTCTACATGGATGGAAATATGGAGGTGAGAAAGAATCTAATTTTTGGAAGACAGCATGGCATTTGCCTGACCCGACAAGGAGTCAAGGTCATTCCCTGAAATCAAGTGGGAGAAAAGGAGTGTCTGCATTGCTTAAAGTGTAAATAAAGTCTTTGGAAAGATATTTGGCCAGGAAGTCAGGAAATCTGGATTCAGCTTTGTAATCTTGAGCCAATCAGCCTTAATCTATTAAGTATTAATTCTCCTATTCATAGAATGAGGGTAAAAATACATATTTGTCTATCATGTAATGTACATCTTCATCACAGAAGGGTTTCTAGACTGAATAAGAACATAAAGCAAATTGCTTTAAGCTCTTGGAAGAAAGATGCTATTCAAATCTAAAGAATTATATTAAGATTTTATATTCACTCACTTTTATATGTGGTTTTGCTAAAAGAGAAAGATTAGTTTGAAGTTTATCCTGCTGTTTTGGTAAAATAGGTAAAAATGTCTTCCTGATTTTTTTCTGAGCACAAGATAAAACTTATTGTCCTCAGCTAAGTAGATTAGCAGCCATTTTCTTTGAACATCCAGAGTTCAAAAGTAGCATCTGTCTTACTCATATATAACCTAAAAAATAGCACATAAACTTATAAAATTTAATTTAAAGCTAAGTTAAATACATGAAATAGTTTTTAGTTTCAAATTTGTTTTTCCTGTGTAGTATAAACAATCTTTCTTGATGTCAATTTTAGTAGTTTCAGAAAAGGTTAATACACATTTTTTCAAGTAGATATTTTAGTTTTTTGTGTTTTGTTTGTTTCCAAACGTAGTCTTACTTCTCTACTACTCAATTGTATTTGAACAATCACAAGACTTCTTCACTCTTCTATACAACTAATTCTCAACTCTCAACTGAGGTCATATTGCTTCTTAAAATCTAAGGAAGATAGGATTAAATCTTTATTTAATGTCCAATGGAAAGTCCAGTTCAAGAAGGAATGTTGTATGTGAGACTTCTGCCTCTTTCAAAGTAGGTCAGCTTATGAGTCATTTTGCTACCCTGCTCAAGCTGCCCTTGTTCAAATCATATTTTCCTAGAGATGGAACTCATCTTGTTTCACTTCAGTTCAGTCGCACAGTCATGTTGTGACCCTATTGACTGCAGCACGCCAGTCTTCCCTGTCCATCACCAACTCCCAGAGTTTACTCAAACTCATGTCCATCAGGTCTGTGATGCCATCCAACCACCTCATCCTCTGTCATCCCCTTCTCCTCCTGGTGTCAATCTTTCCCAGCATCAGGGTCTTTTCAAATGAGTCAGTTCTTTGCATCAGGTGGCCGAATTATTGGAGTTTCAGCTTCAGCATCAGTTCTTCCAATGAATATTCAGGACTGATCACCTTTAGGATGGACTGGTTGGATCTTCTTGCAGTCCAAGGGACTCTCGAGAGTCTTCTCCAACACCACAGTTCAAAAGCATCAATTCTTCGGTGCTCAGCTTTCTTTATAGTCCAACTCTCACATCCATACATGGCTACTGGAAAAACCATAGCTTTGACTAGATGGACCTTTGTTGGCAAAGTAATGTCTCTGCTTTTAAATATGCTGTCAAGGTTTATCATAGCTTTTCTTCCAAGGAGCAAGTGTCTTTTAATTTCATGGCTGCAGTCACCATCTGCAATGATTTTGGAGCCCCCCAAAATAAAGTTTGTCACTGTTTCCACTGTTTCTCCGTCTGTTTGCCATGAAGTGATGGGACCGGATGCCGTGACTTAGTTTTCTGAATGTTGAGTTTTAAGCCAACATTTTCACCCTCCTCTTTCACTTTCATCAGGAGGCTTTTTAGTTCTTCACTTTCTGCCATAAGGGTGGTGTCATCTATATATCTGAGGTTATTGATATTTCTCCAGGCAATCTTGATTTCAGCTTGTGCTTCATCCAATCCAGCATTTCTCATGATGTACTCTGCATATAAGTTAGATAGGCAGGGTGACAATATACAGCCTTGACGTACTACTTTCCTGATTTGGAACCAGTCTGTTGTTCCATGTCCAGTTCTAACCGTTGCTCTCTGACATGTGTACAGATTTCTCAGGAGGCAGGTCAGGTGTCTGATATTCCTCACTCTTTAAGAAATTTCCACAGTTTGTTGTGATCCACACAGTCAAAGGCTTTGGCATAGTCAGTAAAACAGAAGTAGATGTTTTTCTGGAACTCTCTCGCTTTTTTGATGATCCAATGGATGTTAGCAATTTGATCTCTGGTTCCTCTGCCTCTTCTAAATCCAGCTTGAATATCTGAAAGTTCATGGTTCACATACTGTTGAAGCCCGGCTTGGAGAATTTTGAGCATTACTTTACTAGGTATGAGATGAGTGCAATCGTGTGGTAGTTTGAGCATTCTTTGGCATTGCCTTTCTTTGGGATTGGAATGAAAACTGATCTTTTCCAGTCCTGTGGCCACTGCTGTTTTCCAAATTTGCTGGCGTATTGAGTGCAGCACTTTCAAAGCATCATTTTTAAGATTTGAAATAGCTCAACTGGAATTCCATCAGCTCCACTGATTTTGTTCATAGTAATGCTTCCTAAGACCCGCTTGACCTTGCATTCCAGGATGTTGGCTCTAGGTGAGTGATCACACTATCACAGTTATCTGGGTCATGAAGATCTTTATTGTATAGTGCTTCTCTCTATTCTTGCCACCTCTTCTTAATATCTTCTGCTTCATACCATTTCAGTCCTTTATTGAGCCCATCTTTGCATGAAATGTTCCCTTGGTATCTCTAAATTTCTTGAAGAGATCTCTGCTGTTGCTGCTGCTAAGTCACTTCAGTTGTGTCCGACTCTGTGCGACCCCATAGACGGCAGCCCACCAGGCTCCGCCGTCCCTAGGATTCTCCAGGCAAGAATACTGGAGTGGGTTTCCATTTCCTTCTCCAGTGCATGAAAGGGAAAAGTGAAAGTGAAGAGATCTCTATCCTTTCCCATTCTATTGTTTTTCTCTATTTCTTTGCATTGATCACTGAGGAAGGCTTTCTTATCTCTCCTTGCTATTCTTTGGAACTCTGAATTCAAATGGGTATATCTTTCCCTTTCTCCTTTGCCTTTAGCTTCTCTTCTTTTCCCAGCTATTTGTAAGGCCTCCTCTGGCAACCATTTTGCCTTTTTGCATTTCTTCTTCTTGGGAATGGTCTTAATCCCTGCCTCCTGTACTATGTTACGAACTTCTGTCCATAGTTCTTCAGGCGCTCTGTCAATCAGATCTAGTCCCTTAAATCTATTTCTCACTTCCACCGTATAATTGTAAGGGATTTGTTTAGGTCATACCTGAATGGGCTAGTGGATTTCCCACCACTCTTCAATTTAAGTCTGAATTTCACAATAAGGAGTTCATGATCTGAGCCACAGTCACTCCCAGTCTTGATTTTCCTGACTGTGTAGAGCTTTTCCATCTTTGGCTGCAAAGAATATAGTCAATCTGATTTTGGTGTTGACCATCTGGTGATGTCCATGTGTAGAGTCTTCTCTTGTGTTGTTGGAAGAGGGTGTTTGCTATGACCAGTGCATTCTCTTGGCAAAACTCTATTAGCCTTTGCCCTGCTTCATTCTGTACTCCAAGGCTAAATTTTCCTCTTACTCCAGGTGTTTCTTGACTTCCTACTTTGGCATTCCAGTCCCCTATAATGAAAAGGGCATCTTTTTTGGGTGTTAGTTCTAGAAGTTCTTGTAGGTCTTCATGGAACCATTCACTTCAGCTTCTTCAGTATTAATGGTCAGGGTATTGATTTGGATTTCTCTGATATTGAATGGTTTGCCTGGAAACGAACAGAGATCATTCTGTCACTTTTGAGATTGCATCCAAGTACTGCATTTTGGACTCTTGTTGACTATACTGGCTACTCCATTTATTCTAAGGGATTCTTGCCCACAGTAGTAGATATAATGGTCATCTGAGTTAAATTCACCCTTTCCAGTCCATTTTAGTTCACTGATTCCTAAAACGTTGATGTTCACTCTTGCCAACTCCTGTTTGACCACTTCCAATTTGCCTTAATTCATGGACCTAACATTCCGGGTTCCTCTGCATTCTTACAGCATCTTGCTTACCTGCTGTCATAGATAAACTTATCACAAAAGACTTTTTGATGTTAGCCAAGTTAACAGTACTGAGGAAATGGACAGGATCAGCAATGAAGCACTGTAATATGTGTTTGTGTGTGTGTGTGTGTCAGTTAATTAGTCGTGTCTCTTTGTGACTCCATGGACTGTAGCCCACCAGGCTCCTCTGCCTATGGAGTTCTGTAGGCAAAAATACTAGAGTGGATTGCCATTTCCTTCTTCATGGGATCTTTTCAACCCAGGGACTGAACCCTGTTCTCCTGCATCCGCAGGCAGGTTCTTTACCATCTGAGTCATCAAGAAAAAATTACATATTACCTAACCTACTTCTTTAAAACACAATTCACTTGTGTTTTCTGAAAATCAGGCTTTAACCTTCTTCCATGTTTTGGGGGCCTCTTTTTCTCTTAAAAGCCCAACATAAGACAAAATAGAAACAAAATCTTCGCATTTTTATAACGTAGAACCAAATCCCTGCTCTGGTTAGATACTAAAATAGAAGAAACATTCAAAGAATCACCAAAAAAACTGATGATTTAGATAGTCACAAAACCATTTTTACTAGGTGGTTTTATTTTTCCTGACAAGGAAGCAAATAAAAAAAAAATCCAGTAATAGAATAATATCCAAGAGGAAAAAAGAGAATGTCATCTAGAAAATTCATAATAGAACAATGGTGGCTTCCCCAACAGTTCAATAGGTAAAGAATGTGTCTACAATGCAGGAGACATGGGAGATGTGGATTTGATTCCTGGGTTGGGAAGATACCCTGGAGGAGGTAATGGCAACCTATGTCAGTATTTTTCCCTGGAAAATCCCATGGACAGTGGAGCCTGGTGGGCTACAGACCACAGGGCTGCAAAGAGTCAGACATGACTGACTGACTAAGCATGTATGGCTATAATAAACTCTACTCACCCAACAACTATCTATTTTGAGGATCCATTATATGTTATGTATCTTATTTCACTCTGGAAACAAGTTGATTAAGACGATGCTCTAGTCTCCATGAATTCCCATTCATTTATACAAGCTGAAATAACAATCATGTAATGGCAGCAAGTTTAAACTCACGGAAGCACATTTAAAAAATGAGATCCAACCAGGCTCCCTGACTTCAGACTATGACACAAGCTGCAATAATCAAAACACAAAAATAGGCACAAAAATAGGCAAATAGATAGAACAGAAGAGACAGCCCAGAAATAAACACATGCCACTATATGGTCAATTAAACTATGATAAAAGAGGCAAAAATATAAAATGGGGAAAAGACAGTGTCCTAAATCAGTGGTGCTGGGAAAACTGGACAGCTATATGTAAAAATAAAAATTAGAACATTTTCTCACACTGTATTCAAAACAAACTAAAAATGGATTAAAGACCTAAATCTAAAACCAAGAATTATAAAAACGGAAGCAGAATGCTCTCTGATTTAAATATTAGCAGTATTTTTTTTTCTGAATCTGTCCTCTCAGGCAAAGAAAACAAAAGCAAAAACAATCAAATGGGCCCTCAGTTCAGTTCAGTCACTCAGTCATGTCCGATTCTCTGTCACCCCATGGATTGCAGCACACCAGGCTTCCCTGTCTATCACCAACTTCTCTGTCCATCACCAAATGGGGCCTAATTAAACTTAAAAACTTTTGCACAGCCAAGGAGACATTGACAAAATGAAAAGACAATCTACTGAATGGGAGAAAATATTTGCAAATGGTATGTCCATAGGGGTTAATATCTAAAATATATAAATAGCTCATACAACTCAATTAAAAAAATTTGTATAAAAAATGGACAGAAGGCCTGAATAGAAATATTTTCAAAGAAGATATACAAACTGCCACTAGACACATTGCTAACCATTAGAGAAATTAAAATCAAAATGAGATATCAACTTACACCTGTCAGAATAACATTGGTCTATTATTGTAACCTTGGAAGGAAAGCTATGACAAACCTAGATAGTATATAAAAAAGCAGAGGCATCACTCTGCCAACAAAGGTCTGTCTAGTCAAAGCTATGATTTTGCCAGTGGTCATATACAGATGTGAGAGTTGGACCATAAAGAAGGCTGAGTGGCAAAGAATTGATGTCTTCAAATGTGGTGCTGGGAAATACTCTTGGAGTCCCTTTAAGGAGATCAAACCACTCAATCCTAAAGGATATCAACCCTGAATATTTATTGGAAGGACTGATGTTGAAGCCAAAGCTTCAATACTTTGGACACCTAATGCGAATAGATAACTCATTGAAAAATATCCTGGGGAAGATTGAGGGCAGGAGGAGAAGGGGATAACAGAGGATAGGATGGTTGGACGGCATCACTGACTCAATGGACATGAGTTTGAGAAAACTCTGGGAGACAGTGAAGGGCAAGGAAGCCAGGTGTCCTACAGTCCATGGGGTGGCAAAGAGTTGGACATGACTTAGTGACTGAACAACAACAAATTATTAAACCAAGTAATAAAAATAAAATATAAAATGCAACTAATGTAGCAAGAACCATATATTTTGAGGAAAATATGTAGTCCCAAATACTTACATTATAAAAGATGAAAACCTAAAAATGATTATGCAAAGCATTAGAAATTAGATAAAGTAGCATCAAAATTGGAGAAGGAAATGGCAACCCACTCCGATATTCTTGCCTGGAGAATCCCAGGGATGGGGGAGCCTGGTGGGCTGCCATCTATGGGATCGCACAGAGTCGGACACGACTGAAGCGACTTAGCAGCAGCAGCAGCAGCAGCATCAAAATTAATGCAAAGAAAGAAGCAAAGAAGTATGAAATAAAGACATCTCTTTCTCATTCCATTCTTTCTCTTTCACTTCCTCCACAACAATCATAAAGGATTATGATGAACCTCAAACATGCCATATGTTGCTCTCATACCAGAAGCATGCTGATAACTCCACACACAATGCTTTTCTTTCTGAGAAAAACACAGTCCCTTTCCTGCTCTTACTCAGATCTTTCTCAAATGTGATCTTCTCTGTGAGGTCTTTCTTGATCCCCTTTTACAAAATTACATCCCTATTTTCTTTCTTCTTTTTTTTAAAAAATATTTATTTGGCTGCACCAAGTCTTAATTGTGGCATATGTGATCTAGTTCCCTGACCAGGGATTGAAGGATTGAACCCGGGTCCCCTATGTTAGGAGTGCAGAATCCCTGCTACTGGACCAGCAAGGAAGTCCCTATTCTCATTCTCATTGTTCTTAACTCCTCTACCCTGATATATTTTTTTCCATTGAGTATATCACATTTAACATAGAATATATTTTATGTGTTTGTGTCATTTACATCAGAATGGCATGTTTGATCAGGTGAGGGATTTTTAAACTATTTTTTTTCCCAGTACCTAGAAGAATGCTTAGCCAATAGTTGGAACTCAATCAACATTTGTTAACTGAATGAAATCAATGAATGCAAAACCAAGCTATAGTAATAGAAACACAAAGGTAAAAAAAAAACTAGCCTCTTTGAAAAATGTAAAGCAAATAATTGGCAAATTAATTTTCTTAAGAGGAGAAATTTAAAAAATAATATGAATGGTATGAAAATTTTAACAAGAAATTTGATAAACTCGATGAAACATGGTTTAAGAAGAAACAGAAAACCTAAGAGGTTTCATGGACAGGATCAACCTGGCCAAGACTCATTTCCTATGGCCTGGCTTTCCCAGAAAAGCAGTTTGCTCTCAAGAAGAATTCCATGAAAACTGGTCAGAGCCTTGTGCTAAATATAGTCAGTTCTGGAAGAATGCTGATAGAGTAGATCTTGATGCTGGTTCATCATATCATGTAGCTGAATCACAAGTTTTGGGATTCTTACCAGGGAAAAGATTGGTGGCCCTCACTCCTTAAAAGCTAAGGTGGTCATAAAGTACTGAGCACAACAATCCCACTTGATCACCCTACAGTAATCGCGGGGCTTGAATGCCAGCTTTTGATCGCATCTGTTCCAGTACATGAATGTTGAAGACGCTACCATATTTTCTTTTTTAAACTGTTACAGACTCTTCTGTGATTTCACCAAAGAGGCTAGTTCTTTAAAATGCAACTTAAAAACTCTGGAGCCTAGGGGCCAGGGTTTCTCGCATGGGAATTTGATGTACAGTGTTGCAACATCCTGTGTACTGCTCCAGACTGCTTTGAGCAATGGTGGAAACTCAGGTCAGCTGCTGTGAAGTATCTCCAGGAAAAGCAGTTTCAGAAGATCAGTTGTGTGTGAGGTCTGGTTGTTCCCGTGGACGGGTTTACTTACTCAACTGGATTTAAAAAAAGAAATCAGATTTGATTTTACAAAAAAAGCAATAAACTCAGAAAATTTTGCAGCTGAATTCTACCAGATATTCCAGGAACAAATAATTTCAAGAGTGTATGCACTCTTCCAGAGAAGAGAAAAATGCAACTATAGGTTGAGCTGCTTCCATCACAAACCATGTCACCAAATTTAAGATGATATGGACATTTCTTACAGATGGAATTATATGAAGTCATAGTCTCTCTAATGAATGTATTTTTTGGTCCTTGCACTCCTGTATTTTGTACACATTCTTTCATGAAATAAATGATCAGTAATGTTTTTTTCTTGACAGTGACCTTTTCCTGGTCTTTAGTAGTTTGAAAGCCATGGTGTTTCAATGATCATTATCCGTAGGGCACTCAGTTTATGAGGTAATGTTTGAGTTTAGAATATCAAGGTGGTACTAACTGTTCTTTATCTATATCAAGGTTTTTTGTGCTGTTTGATTGGTTTAATCTTCTCATTATCATTATTTAAAATGTGTAATTATACAGATTACATTTGATAAAGGTATGTATTAAAAGTATAAATACCAAGAGAAAAACAAATATCATATATTAATGCGTATATATGGAATTTAGAAAGATAGTACTGATGAAACTATCTGCAGGGCAGCAAAGGAAATACAGGCATAAAGAACAGATTTGTGAACCCAGTGAGTGAAGGAGAGGGTAAGACAAATTGAGAGAGTAGCATTGAAACACATACATTACTATATGTAAAACACAGAGTCAGTGGGAATTTGCTGTATGAAGCAGGGAACTCAAATCCAGTGCTCTGTGACGACCTAGAAGGGTGGGATGGGGTGAGAGGTGGGAGGAGAGGTCAAGAAGGAGGGGATATATATATACGTATGAATGATTCATGTTGATGTATGCCAGAAACCAACACAATATTGTAATGATCCTCCAATTAAAAATAAATTAAAAAATTAAAAAAGATTAAGAAAAAAAGTATAAATTCTTATGCTGCTGTGATTTTAAATGTCATCCTTCAGTGCTCCTATGAAAAAATTCATTCAATGATAGGTAGGATGCTGGATTCAAACTTGATTTCTCCACCCAATATTTATAATGTTTGGTTTCTTATTGGCAAATAAATAATCACTTATTAAAATCTTACCCATGAATAGTCATTCTGTGAGTGTCTGAAAGCACTTAGGGTAACATTCAAGTCACCGTGTTTTCATGCATCTGGGGAGTATTGTCATAGTGCTTGATTATTTTAATCTAATAAGCTCTTGCAAAGATGGACCCTGATGAGGAAGCTTTTAGGTATACATTAGTATGGGTTGTGTTAGAGCCGATTGCTGTCTGACCTCTCCTGCTCCCTGTAGAGGTAGTATATAATGCCATCTGTATATCTTTTAGTCACATTAAGTCATGTCATTTAAAGGGCCTCTGGATATGAATGGGTTTACCTTATGCTTAGGAGAGAAATCAGTCAAACTGCTGAATCACACATCTGTGTTCATCTGCATCACCACTTTTCATATTATTTGAATACTTTATTTTCTGGACTGGTAATAATACTATTAGAAACTGTCTAAAAGTTGCTACTATCATAATTAGAATACCACTAAAAATTAAAAAAATTGTCAAGGAAATTCCCTGGTGGTCCAGTGTTCTCACTGACAAGGGCCCAAGTTCTGTTCCTGGTGGGGGGACTAAGATCCCATATGCCACATGGTGCAGACGAAAAGTTTTTTTAATTATTATTAAGGTAATTTAAACTCTATACTTACATGTAAAATAGGTTCCAAGGCTAGAGTCAAGACTGTCTTTCCAATCTGGACATGAATGTTTGCAAGTGCAATTTGGCCAAGGAGTTGCCAGGCCAAGGCATACTCACAGGAAAAGCTGAGGGATTTTATGCACACTAATCACTCTAAAAGAAAGAGGATTTGAAATGACCAAGCCTGTTAAAGGAATTTCTTCTGGACACATGGCCATGCTCAGGGCCTAAACCTGCACAATCACAGTTCACCATCATCCTAGGATCAGTCATTTCCCTCCTCCTGCCCCCAGGAATAAGCATGTGAATAAGTTAAGATGAATCAAAGCCTTCCCCAGGACTTTCGTTACAGAGAATTGGGCAAGATTATCTCTTTGAGATGAATTTTCTAACCTTGTATACCATGATTACGAGGTGTGCTTATGACCACTTAATGCTTACCCAGAATGAATCCACCTAATCTAATTTTTGAATAGGACATTGTCAGGAAATTCCTAGAATCTTTAGTCTCAGGTTAGTCTTGTACCCACTTAGCCTCCAATCGAAGCTCCAATACTTTGAAAAATTGAAGAGATGGCACTCTTATTACAGTATTTAAGTTCTTCCCCTTGGGCCACCCTGACCCAAAGCAACAATAGGACTCCTAGACCCATGAACTTAAAAATCACATGAGCCTTTTTTGGTTTTTATACTTATTATTCAAGCTGGTGAACCCTGGAGCAGCAGCATTACGTTCACTTGAGAACTTGTTAGAAATGCTCATTTCTGAATCAGAAGCTTTGGGGATAGGCCCAAAGGTTTAACAGGCCCTCCAGGTAACTCTGATATGTTAAATGTTTGGAGACTAGTTTACAGTATTTTTTAACCTCTTTAAAAAAAATGAAGCATAGTTGATTTACAGTATTGCGTTGGCTTAAATTATTTTGAATTGAGTTTCTGGGCATCTTCAGTTGGTGATTTTTGCAATCTACTGGAAAAACCATAGTTTTTCCATAGTCATGTATGGATGTGAGAGTTGGACTATAAAGAAAGCTGAGTGCCAAAGAACTGATGCTTTTGAACTATGGTGTTGGAGAAGACTCTTGAGAGTCCCTTGAACAGCAAGGAGGTCCAACCAGTCCATCCTAAAGGAAATCAGTCCTGAATATTCATTGGAAGGACTTATGCTGAAGCTGAAACTCTAATACTCTGGCCAACTGATGTGAAGAACTGACTCATTGGAAAAGACCCTGATGCTGGGGAAGATTGAAGGTGGAAGGAGATGGGGACGACAGAGGATGAGATGGTTGGATGGCATCACTGACTCGAAGGACATGAGTTTGAGTAACTCTGAGAGTTGGTGATGGGCAGGGAAGCCTGGCATGCTGCAGTCCATGGGGTCGCAAAGAGTCAGACATGACTGAGTGACTGAACTGGACTGAACTGATATAGCAATGACAAATAAGAAATTTTATAACAAATTTGAAGAATTTTGGTTTAAAAAGTATTCTCACTTGACCATGCCAGAGATCTGATTTTTGGATAGGACATTGTCAGGAAATTCCTAGACTCTTTAGTCTCAGGTTAGTCTTGTACCCACTTAGCCTCCAACTGAAGCTCCAATACTTTGGCCAACTGATGTGAAGAGCCAGTTCGTTGGAAAAGACCCTGATGTTGGGAAAGATTGAGGCCAGGGTGAAGCAGCAGAGGATGAGATGTTTGGATGACATCACTGACTCAATGGTCATGAGTTTGAGCAAACTCCAAGAGACTGTGAAGGACAGGGAAGCTTGGCATCCTGCAATCCATAGGACTGCAAAGAGTCAGACACGACTGAGCAACTGAACAACACTTAGCCTCAGATAGTCACAGGCCATTTGAAGACAAACTCTGATGAATCTGTTCCATCTTCAAATCATTAGAATTTTCAAACTGTGGGGGATATGGACAGGGGCATTGTCCCTGCAATTGTATGTCAGCTTGAGAACATTCTATTTAAACTAAAAGAACTGCTTAATTTTAGCTTCAGTATCTAGATTTAGAAGAGAATCTTTATGGATTGTCTCAAGGGCAGACTTAGTTCCTCAATCTAAATATCTTTGCCTGTGATCCAAATCAGTCCAATTTACTTTAACATAAGAGGGTGCCTGTTTTTATTCAACTGGCTTAATGCTGGGTACTGTGTCATCAATATAAAAATATAGTCAGAAATCTCTTGTGAGTTAATGGTATAATAGCAGTATGCTCTATGATTAACAATAAAGAATATAAAAATGCATGCTCCTAAGAAATATTGTATCACTCACAAAAAAGAAGCTTGTCCTTTACACGCTTATGAATGCAGAATATGTCATGCGGAAAGCACTGGATTTCTTTTAGTGTAATTTTTTAATATTAGATGTCTCTGCAATGCAAGCCGATGATCTGGCAGATTTAATTCTCATGATGCCTTCTTTTGAGAAGATGTCTGATTTGAAGCATACTATCTACAATCTGATAAATTATTGCCTTAATTATAAAAATAATATCTCACTGCACACTTTGTATTTAAACAAGTTTAAGCATGACTCCCAGCAAGTACTAATTTTAAAACCTGGACTATGAATACAGAAGGAGGGTAATCTATACAATTCTTTGCAAGGAAATTGACAAAATTGGGAATATATATGTAATGAATGTTTAATTATAATTAGAGGCTATTTTATATGATATCACCTTTTACAGGTTATGGATCTACCTGTCTTCTCAATAGCTCAGAGGCTGTACAGGGAATGTGGCCTGGATGGCTATTAATATAAGTCAGTTTCCCTTAGAAGCATTTGTTCATATATTACACAGTGGCTCTTTTCCCAGAGATCCAAGTATTCTCTAAAACTCCACTGGTACAAATCATGTTTTAAAAAATCCTATGTATAGAATTTAACATGTAGTTGAAAATCGTCATCAAATGGAAGCCAGATTGCTCTTGGTCCTTTTTTTTTTTTTAATTATTTATGGCTGTGCTGGGTCTTTGTTGCTTTCTGAGGGGTTTTTCTCGGTGTGGCCAACGGGGGCTGCTCTCTAGTTGTGGTGTGTGGGTTTATCATTACAGTGGCTTCTCTTGTTGGGAAGCACAGGCTCTAAAGCATGCTGGCTTCAGTAACACATGGGCTCAGCAGTTGTGACTCTAGGGTTCTAGAATGCGGGCTCTGTAGTTCTGGCCCATAGGCTTAGTTGCCCTTCAACATGCGGAATCTTCCTGGACCAGGGTTCAAACTCATGTCCTTAATTTCTCTATCTGATGCTTTCTGATAGTGTAGAGAAGTGCAACAGGTTTCTATATATTAATTTTGTATTCTGCAAATTTACTAAATTTATTGATGAGCTCTAGTGGTTTTCTGGTGGCATCTTAAGAATTTTCTATGTACAGTGTCATATCATCTGAAAACAATGATGTTTTTACTTCCGCCTTTCCAATTTGGATTTCTTTTATTTCTTTTTCTTCTCTGGTTGCTGTGATTAGGATTTCCAAAGCTATGCTGAATTAAAGTGGCAAGAGTCAGAAACCTTGTCTTGTTCAGTTCATGATCTTAGAGGAAATGCTTTCAGCTTTTCACTGTTAAGTATGATGTTAGCTATAGATTTGTTGTATATGGTCTTTATTATGTTGAGATATGTTCCCTCCAAATGGGGATTCCCAGGTGGCTCAGTGGTAAAGAATCCACCTGCCAATGCAGGAAATGCAGGGGATGTGGGTTCGATCCCTGGGTCAGGAAGATCCCCTGGAGGAGGAAATGGCAACCTACTCTAGTATTCTTGCTTGGAGAATCCCATGGGCAGAGGAACCTGGCAGGCTACAGTCCATAGGGTAGCAAAGAGTCAGACACAACTGAGAATACACACACACACATGTTCCCTCCATTCCCATTTGCTGGAGAGTTTTTTTTTTTTTATCGTAAATGATGTTGAATTTTGTCAAAAGTTTTTTCTCTATTGATTGAGATGCTCATACAATTTTTATTCATTAAACCAGCAACCTCAAAACAACACTGATAAAATCTCAGAGCTCTCTGATCTTCTACCTAACTCGGGGCTACATGACTAAATGCACCAAGAAGGTTGGAATCAACTGTAAATATAGGACTGGCTAAGGTGTCTCCCTCAGGAAAATGGTGAAGAAAATCATTTGTCCCTTCCATTATAAAAAAGGGGAAGAGGCTAGCTATGGTGTCTGGCACTGTGGTTCCTGCACGAAAATGGTAGCTAGCGGTGCTGACCCTACAATACCACTTCTGCAGTCATAGAACAGTCCATCAACAGAAGACAGAAGGAATGGAAAGATCAGACGCTCCATCATGGGAAACACTGCTAGCCTGTAATAAATCGATTCATTTATGTAACTGAAAAAAAAAATTCTCAGAGATTTCTAAAGTTTAGGACTATTGATACTGCTAAAAGATAAAGAAATAGATTATAGAAAGGAAATAACCCAGAAGCTGTTATCTAAGAATAACCTTTGTTTTCTTAGAAGAAAAGAAAAATTCCACCTTATGCCAAGAGGGAAAAGGTGAGATTCAAGGAATCTGCACTCCTGGCAAGATTTCTGAGTGGTTCTTAATCGAATGGTTGGCACTTTAAAAAGTTGCTCTAACAGGCTAGTCTTGAAATCAGAACCCACTGTTCAGAGAGTTTATTCCTTTCTGCCCCAAAATAGGAAACAGAAGCTGATAGTCACCAAGAGAAACAGAAAACCCATAGAGCAAATCAGTTCTTTTTGAACCAGTAAAGTAAGGTAGTGTTAATGAAGCATCAGAAAACAAAAACCAGGATCAAGCCCAGGAAAGCAACAGAAGCAAGGGGAAAAGAAGCAAAAAGCAAGAAATAAGGACACTTTAAAGGCATGGTCTGAAATCAAGTGAAAAGGATGGAATTAAGCCCACAACGTCTTCACACTGTGTATACAGTAAAGTAAAAAGGAAAAGCAAAGCATGAAAATGATGCTTGGTACCAAAGTTTGCTAACAAATTCAGAAAGTAGTTAGAAAAAAATCGGATGATGAAATAAAACATGAAATGAGATTAAATTGAAATGTACTAGAACAAATTGGAGAAGGAAATGGCAACCCACTCCAGTATTCTTGCCTGGGAAATCCCGTGGACAGAGGAGTCTGGTAGCCTACAGCCCGTGGGGTCGCAGGAGTCGGACACGATTTAGCAATTAAAATCAAGCAAGTACAAATAATTGAAAAGTCAGTTTTATCCAGTAACCCATAAGCCAGGGTTCATACACAAACAGAAAAAGAAACAAACCAAAGTCTCCACAATTTACAAACACAACTGTGCATCTTTATTTCAAATAGTGTGTTGCTATTTATGAATGTTCAAGTAGCACTTTTAGAAGCTGAAACTAGTGTTTGACTTAAAAAGGAGACTCAGACAATGAAAAGGACAGGGATTGTATCAAGATCTAAAGGGTCCCCAGAAAAAAGTTCAGAGTTGCCATTAAAATATATCTAAATGATATTTTAAAATGCTCTCTTAAAATTTGTATTTAATGAGTGCCTTTTGGAATAGATAACTTGCAAAAAGCAATTCAGTTACATCTTGATGTGCTTTCTTTTAGGAACTTTCATTTTTCGATGTATCACCCCTCCCACTTAAGTATTTTCTTCAAATTGGGTTCAGTAATTGCAGCATGTTCACGTGTTTTACTTTTTATTGTACTGTATTTTAAATTTTATTTTATTCTAGTGCAAAACTTGTTTAACTTGTTGTCTGAACACCTCCAAATTATTTACTTTGAGTAGTTAAGTCTCACCTTAATCAAGTAGAAGTGATGGGTATTGGTTTCTGTATCCTTTTCGCTATAAAAGAATATTCAATCTCCCAGGTGGCACTTCTCTTCCTCTGAGATAACTATAAGGGTATCAGATCCAGAACATTTTACCAGGACTAGGTCAAGGGCTTCCACTGCATTTGTGGGTGTTCAGTCCCCATTTGGTTCTCTATTTTTTGTCAAAGTATGGCTCCTGTTAGCACTTCAATCTGATGGAGGGGTAAAAAAAAGTTTCTCTGGCTTTCCCATCCACCTGCTCCCATTTCAGTGGGTGCATTACCTGTATCTGCAGAGATGGGAGTCCAGGTAGAGTCGGTGTCTCAGCCCCAGTCCTGAAACTGATGCGGGCTTTGTTTTTTTCCCGTGCTACCCTATTTGACTCACATTCTTACAAAGTTAAAGACAAGCTTGCTTCAGTTTTATCTTGTTTTCGTTTTCTCCACCTCCGTTTCTCAGTTCCGGATGTACTGAAGATTATACGTGGAGATCTGACACCCATCTTTCCTGGGCTATGGAATCCCCGCAGATTAAACTATGAACACAATAGCGCTACATTCTTTTTTAAGGCTGTGGGAGAAACACTCCATCCCGCTACCTGCCCTCTTAGTTTAGTTGTATGAGATTTGGAAATTTGGTCAAGTTTAAAAGGATTTTTTTTAAATGATAAAGCGTTTGTTAATGATGAATGGCTTTTTAATGATAAAGGTATGAATAGGCTTCCCAAATGGCGCTAGTGGTAGAGAACCTGCCTGCTAAGGCAGAAGACTCCAGAGATGCAGGTTCTATCCCTGGGAGGGAAAGATCCCCTGGAGAAGGGCATGGCAACCCATTCCAGTATTCTTGCCTGGAGAATTCCATGGACAGAGGAGCCCGGCTGGCTACAGTCCATGGGGTAGCAAAGAGTCAGACAGGACTGAAGCGATTTTAGCACACATGAATAGGTGTAAAAAGTGTTCATATTTTCAGATCTTTACAAAGACGATCCTAAAAAATCTCAAGGAGGCTAGAATTCTAGGCGATAATTTCAGAAGTGAATTTGGACTTCATTCTTGAATAATGCATAATTTTGAAAACAATACAGTTGCCGGAAAAGTTGTTTGCCGATCCAGTTGACTGTCTCATCTTGAAACTAGAGTTGTAGCTTAATCTTGTAGCAGTGCTTTTGTTTCAGAACAAAAATTCAAAGGTGATGTGCTGACACTTAAGCAAAATGTAACCACTCTAGTTGGAAAATAGAAAATATTTGGTCCAGATGGCTCAGAGGCAACAATAAACAAGAAAAGGAGAGGTTTTCATTGTAACAACTGCAGTTTTCAGCCTTACTGTATAGATGAAGGTTAATTTCTCCTGTTTTTTTCTCCTCTGCCTTACCTTTCTTCCTCCTCTTTTTGCTATTATTGTAATGATCAGACCCTGAGTTCTCTGAAGACAGGAATATCTTTATTTTACTCTCCTTTGTGCTGCCCTAAAATGTTAAGTTAGACTTCTTAAATGGGTTTCTTTGTTGCTTGCCTACGTAAGTAAATGCACAGAGTATTTGTTGAAAGAATGAATGATTGGGTGAACGAATGAGATGTCGTACCCCTCTGATAACTGTTAATAACCTAATCAATATACTTTCTCTTTTATTTTTTCTTTTAGACTATAATCAAAAGTTATGTCATAAACAACTTCAGTTTTTGTGCACATCAAATTTGTTTGATTTTGAAAGCCACCAACCAAGACAATTCTTGTGCTTTTTGAAAGAACAAAAGACATGTCTATGTAATAATGATAAAATTAGAGAACATGATCCCTGCAGATATTTGGAATTAGATGAGGAACCCCTAATTTTTGCTTGAATGAGGTTTTATTTTTCAATTTATGTGGCTGCTTTGTTGACACAGCCAAAACCAAAATGCTTTTCCCTACCGACTTCCACAAAAGGAGACCCTGCAACTGTCTTATTTATAAGTGTGTCTTTGTCAAATGTCCTCCTTCTAAAGAACTTACACTCCCTGAAAATATAGCCTCTACTCTGGTGCAATGCCAGGAAAAAGACGTTACAACTGAATAACCATATATCTTTAATGATCAAATTGACTCGCTCATCAAGTTTCATTTAATTTTTCTTCATGGTACTTATTTACCACTTTGAAAAGTATGTTTATAACTTCTTCTGGCCTTCTTCCCTGAGCTTGGTGAATCACCCTAATTTTAAAAAATTGAGGAAAATTTAGGTTAATGATTCTATATCTGTGTTGTAATTTTTTTCTCCTTTAACTTCATAGTACCTAATGTCTTGCTGACTTCATCAGTTTGGTGACACATTTCAATCAGTCTCAATTTTTTTAACTTGAATTTAGCAAAAAAAAAAAAAAAACAAACTTTAACTTGCATCACACTTAAGTTTCCTCCCATTTTACAAGGTCTTGTTTCAAAATGGATAAAGTACCCGCTTTGTGGGCCAAGTGTCACTGCCATTTGATGGTAGTGCTTTTTCCTCTAGATTTCTATGCTTGTTACTGTGAAAATTTGAGGCAAAATTAATTCAGAATAGTTGTCAGAGTCGAAATCTATCTGCTTGGAAGGCCTTTGCCACCGCTTCCATCCCTGGGTCAGGAAGATCCCCTGGAGGAGGGAATGCCAACTAACTCCAGGATTCTTGCCTGGGATAGCCCATGGACAGAGAAGCCTGGAGGGCTACGGTCCATGGGGTCACAAAAGAGGTGGAAATGACTTATTGACTAAATAACGACAACAATAAATGTATGTGGCTGAGGGTGAAAACTATGATTAAGTATTCACATGGCTAAAATAAGAGCAAAGTTTATATGGAGAAAAATCAGTACATCTATTATTCTGCTTTTTTTTTTTTTAAAAAAATAAAAGCATAGTTACAGTAGATCACAAATATACTGAAATCCATTATACATTTTCTTTTAACCTGAACCTTACTGTGACATGTAAATTGGCTTGTTTATGTTAATAGCAGCCATTTAGGAGTAAATTCTCAAAGTATTGCCTGATAATTAGATTGGGCATAATTCACACACTGTATGTTACTTTGAAAATGGGCTTCTTCAAAAAGGTAACAGTTAGAATAGAACGTGTACCTCCGAACTGTCTCTAAAAGGATTCTTATTACACAAAACCACACACACAGTGTGGCAAAGATAATGTCGGCACTTAATGCAGAAAAATAATGCAACATGTTCTCTTTGGTTCATTTACTGCCATATGCTGCTTGAGTAATGAAAACCTATTTGGTACAGAGACAGATGTGGGTGTACTCTGAAAATTCCTAGTCAATAATGAAGCTTTACATTTGCTATTTTGGAAATGACTACTAAGTGTTCAATTATGAAACATCTCCAGATCATTAGAAAATTTCATTTGATCTGTCCTCTCTATAAGGACTTGAGGAGGACTTTTGGTTTTCTTTTTTCATTACCCAGTTGCTGTGTAATGAAAATTCTTCCAAATCTGGAAATGCCTAATAACTATGCAGTTCTGATAATACTAAATTAATTAATATTTAAACATTTTATCTCCATAAGAGAATGCTATTAAAGAATTAAGGGTTGCCAAAATACTCATATTTATCATTACTTTATATGATATCAAACAGAACTGTGAATTAAATATTAATTTAAATTATTCTAAAATGTATCAAAAATTCTATTAATTATCTAAATTATTCTAGGTTGTGGGAGAATCTGGAGTACAAATAATAAACTTTATCAATATTTAAACAGAAGTGAATTAAATAACTTACTTAATATTACTGAGAAGCAATGTCTACAGCTCAAATCTGAACAAATAAAAGCCATGTTTTGCTGTTTATTTTGTGTGATTGCAGAAGACAAACTGGTTCCAGAATACAAAACAATTAGAAGCACACAGGCAAATGATAGCGAATATGTTATGAATATGGCCTTTTAACTTTTTTGGTGGGTGATGAATAGATTTTATGCCAGGATAAAAATGTATGATCCATTATTTTTTACATAGACTCATTCCAGTTACTTACTAAGATTTTCAGATACTTAGGCTGACTTGAGCCCAAATTAGGAACCTATGGCTTTTAAGTTTTAATTTAATTTTGAAATTATTTGTCCATTAAGCACAATTGTGTGGAATTATACCTTTTGCTTAATTTAACCTCAATAATGTTTTCTTATGGTAGCATTTTAATCCACACATTTTTATAGCTACATTCATTGAGACAATATCTTCCTGTTTTATATAGTGTTTGTATACATTAAAATATAATGAAAAATAGGTAAATGAATGTAGCTCCCAAAGCCTCATACAACTAAAAAGAGTCATTGATAAACTTGTCATTGATAAAAGGGAAAAGTAAACCAATTCACAATGGTACTTCACTAATGCCAAATTTTAAGTAAATATCAAAAAACAATGAAGTCAAACAAAGACAGTGTTTTACTAGATGGTTAAAGACCTAATTGAAGTCTTGGAAATGGAAGCAACACCCTCTTTTCTTGGTTATCCCTCTTCCACATATATTACACGATGTATTGTCTGAATTGGAAAGAATCTAGGGCAAAAACCATGTGACTAAGGGAGCAGGAATTCTGTACTTTAAGTTTCAGGTATCAGAAGCACGTCTTGCCTGTTGCAATCCTAGTCCTAGATTATAGAGCCCTTCCTACAAATGGCCAGAGGAAGATGGAATTTCTCAAGCCACTGGTTCCAGCTCTAGGATCTTGAGGTGGAGCAGTATGGCATTAAGGAGCAGACATAGACACAAGTCAAATAGAATCATGGTAGATGGGGGTTCCAGGATGAGGTTGACATGGATGGTACCAAGTAAAAATGAAGAAGAAAATGGAAGGAGAAGTTAAATGAGAGTTTTAAGCCCTCAGGTTTGATCCTCTCTTTTCCCTTCTTTTCTTCTCTCCTTGTGTGTGTGTGTGTTAAATCGCTTCAGTCATGTCCAACTCTTTGAGACCGCATGGACTGTAGCCCACCAGGCTCCTCTGTCCATGGGATTCTCCAGGCAAGAATACTGGAGTGGGTTGCCATGCGGGGAATCTTCCAGACCCAGGGATCGAGCCTGCATCTCTGGCATCTCCTGCATTGAGGTGAGTTTTATCCGCTCTCTAAACTTTTCTTTTCTTCTCTCCTTATCAATCCCTAAAATAGTTTGGGTTGGACAGGAGTGTCAATGTGATTGGTTTCCAGGGAAGGAAAAGAGAAAAGAACAGTTGGCCAAATGGTATTTTTCCTACTTTTCTCCTCATGCTTAGCTTTGCTTCGCTCAAGGATGCTCTGCCTTCATCCCCCAACTCACATCCCCATTTCCAATCTTTGTTCTCTTTCCCCAAGCTTAGGGTGGAAGGAGCCAGAGGTGGTGATTCATAGAAGACAGTCTTTCTGCAATCTTTCTTTTCCTTCAATTCTCCTGGCTTTTAGAATGAGAGATAAAGAACATGGAAATTTTCTTTTCAACATTTATGTCTCCTTTCTACCTTTGACTTCAGAATTGTGCATCTTGTCAGTCTAAACTCTGCTGCTATACTATGGCTTGGATTTGGAGTGTTGAATGTATGAAGTACCTTCTGGAAGAGAAATTTCTGGTCCTATTCAGAGCTGAATTATTAAGTAACCTCTGCCTTTTTTGTGTGTAACCCAAATAAATACTGTAGCCCCAAGGAATCCAATCTAAGTATCGCATGATACTCAAATAAATACAGTCTAGTAACAAAGGGAGTGAAAAGAAATCCAGATCTTTCCTTTCACTTCACAAAAATCATGAAAGGAAATCTTGTTTAAAATTCCGGGGCCCTCCCTGGCAGTCTAGTGGTTAAGACTCTTTTTTTCCATTACAGGGAGAAACAGGTTCAATCTGTAGCTGGGAAACTGAGATCCCACGTGCTGCATGGCATGGCCAAATAGATAAATAAAGTAAATAAAATTCACAGTTCCACTCTTTAAATCCATTTACCATTATTCTTGCTCTACCACTTTTTCACTTGCTACTTTGATTCCTCTTTCTCTCTACCGCCAGACTTTTAATTCCCTCCATAAATTGCCTCTGGTGAGGGTGTTTTTCTGTTTCAACCTTTCTCTTTCCTTCAAACTTGGTCTGTGTTCTCTCTCTCCAGTAAATTTCTACCCTTTCTTTTTGTTTTCTTACACTTTCTGATGCAAATTCTTCAATCTCTTATCTGGTTCTTCTCTACAACAATGCCCCCAATATGGCTGATAAAGCTAGAGTGGAGAAGAGGAATGGGGCCTGGAGATGTGGGGAGAAATAAGGAATTTAAAGATGCTCTGACTACTCACATGTAATGATTTTTACCCTTATTTTAATATCTTTAATTACTTTCTTTCTCTGGTATCTACTTTTCAATTTCAAACATATTCAAGTGTCTTATCATCCTGAATAACTCTCCCAAGTTTTCTTAAAATCCAATCTTTCAACTTAATCCTCAGACTCAGACAATCCACAAAAATAGCTCACTCATGCTGCCCCCACTTCCTAATCTTCCTGTTTTTAAAAATCCCATTGAAGTCTGGCTTCAAGATCTGCTTAGATTACTAGTCACCAGACTTAATGGCCTTTCTTTCAGGCCTTACTCTACCTGACATTCTAAAGTCTTGACATTCTGTTTTGAAACTCTTGTTTCTGTCTCCCCAAAATATTTTGCTTTTGTTTCTCCAGTGACTTTTTCTTAGCCCTCTTCTCTTATCTTCTTACCATAAACACACTCCAGAGGGTAATTTCAACCATTTTCTAGATGAGTCCCAAGTCCTTAACTCTAGCCAATCTTAGCTAGAGAGTTACCAGTGGTCCCTTAAAGTCTAATGAAAGGCATAAACACCAGGGAGAAGAACAGAAATATAATAGGCATGTGTGTATGTGTGTGTTAGTCTCTCAGTCGTGTCCAACTCTTTGCGACCCCCTGGACTGTAGCCCACCAAGCTCCTCTACCTTTTGGATTTCCCAGGCAAGAATACTAGAGTGAGTTGTCATTTCCTTCTGCAGGGGATCTTCTCAACCCAGGGATCAAACCCAGTTCTCCTGCATTGCAGATTCTTTACCATGAGTCACCAGAGATACCAAGTTTTATATTTATATTTATTTTCTCAGGCTTCACAATCCCTCTGAGTTTCACACATAGGCAATCTGCCAATCTTCTCCAGGGTGATGGACTCAACTGCTTATTAATATCTATAGGTAAATCTTCTTTAGATTCCTTAAGTTTGGTCCTTCAGATCCTTAGCACTTCCTTGGATTCCTTTCTCCATCAAAGCTATATCAAATTCCTCCCAAATTCACTTTCAATTAAGGGCACCACTACTATCCAATGGATCAGAAGCATAATTCACAGTGGTTTTCTTCACCACACAAGCCATACCAAGATGGCACCAAGTCCTGATAATTCCTTGGAAACACTTCCTTTTTATCTACTATACTTGCCATTTCATTCTTCATATGTTTTTCTGGAATATTACCTTTTCCTCCCACATTTCATTCTAGATTTCCTTCTATAATTCATTTACACATTGTCATCAGAGTCATCTTTTTAAAGCCCAGATCCAATTCCATGCTTAAATAAACACATTCGATGGCACCTTATTGCCTTGAGCAGAGGTCACAAAATAAAAGAAAAGGAATATAAATCAGTGAAGCAACTTGGATCAGGAAATAGCTGAGCTCAGCTCTCGCCATTTGTTGTCTTGGGGAATCACAGGTTCAATATCACCAAATATTTCCATTTACCAAGAGAAAACAAAAATTGAGATTTGCTTAAAGTAAAATCTCTCAAATTTAAATAATTGGCTGTACTTATTTAAAGGATGATTTAGGAAAAACTGTCAAGAACTATGAGGGATCAGATGCTTTATTATCCTACATTTTAGCCTGCTACAGTTTCATAGATGCTGGTGGAGCACAGGAGAGATAAAGGACTTTATTACTCACAGTCATAGAAACAGCCAGTGTCAACATCTCTCCTGGCTCCTGAAGCCCAATTGCCAAACGGTGACATGAAGAGGGTCATGAGAAATCTGCACACATAGTGGGTTGTGTTAAAGGAGAGAAACCCTGGACTTGAACCTGAATGTTTTAAATGGGCATTTTGCTTGTCTGTCCTCTACCCTAGAAGGAAACACTATCTCTAGCTTCCAGCTCTGTTCACTATACAAATATCCTTGTAAAGATAGGTGAAACAGCAATGACAGTGCCTCTGCTTGTGTGACGTACTGAGAAATGTGAGAGCCATGGAGAGCTGTCTCTCAACACAACAACAATAGCTGATCTGATCTACCGGATATAAGTCTGTGACTTATTGTATAGAAGAAAGGTTATTAAGTGACAGCCTGCAGGCTGGTCATTTATTTCTCTAAATAAAATTTTATTGTAACACATCTGTGTCCCTTCATTTACATGTTGTCTATGGCTGTTTTGTGCTCCTAAGACCAAGTTGAATAGTTGTAACAGAAACCAAGCTTGAAATATTTACTCTCTGACCCTTTAAGAAAAAAAAGCTACTTTTTAATTTATTGACCAATGATGTAGATGATAAAATGTTAGCACACCATCTAAAATACTTGAATCAAACACTTGAATCAACAATTCATCCATGCACTAAACAAAAATATTTGAAGAGTTACTATTATCAGACATGGTACAAGATGTTGATGGTGCTGAAACCAAATATATGGTTCTTATTTTTCAGGGGCTTCAGCCCCAATGAAGTCAACACAACAGTGAAAATGATACAGCATGGACTTCCCTACAGCAGCTGTACATTTATGGGAGTCCATAGAAGGAGTGGCTTTACCAGTGGCTCAGTGGTAAAGAATCTGCCTGCCAATGCAGAAGACGTGGGTTTGATCCCTGGGTCAGGAAGATCCCTTGGAGAAGGAAATGGCAATCCACTCTAGTATTCTTGCCTGGGAACTCCCATGGACAGAGGAGTCTGGTGGGCTACAGTCCATGGGATTGCAAAAATGTTGGACACGACTTAGTGATCAAACAACATTAGGAGGGCACCTATGTGGGCTGGGAGAGTCAGAGAAGCTTCCTAAAGGAGAGAGTCCTCAAAGATGAGGAGGCTTCCCTAGATGCAAAAAGAAGAGCAGTCCAGATACAGGAAACTGAGTGTACAAAAGCTTGGAGATTTAAGGAGGAAGATATCACTGTGCCAATGCAGTTGGTAGAGAAAACGCATCAGATGCAAAGAAAGGCGTTGGGGGTGGGGAGGGAGGCCTGGGTAAATGAGTGGGGTTAGTTTGTGAAAGGCTCTGACTGTTTTATGGAGGACTTTGTCCTGAAACAATGAGAGTCTTTGAAGTAGAATTATATGGTGGTGTTTGAAAGTTAGTGAAACTGCAAGGTAAAAAGGCCAATTAGGATAAAGTGACACAATACTGCGATGGAAAATAGCACCAGAATGAAGCGGCGAGGGCAGGGGCGGCAACAGTGAGCTGCAGGAAAAGAGAAGAGAGGACAGGATTAGGTATTTACATTTCCCCCTGCACCCTGTGCTCCAGCCACATCAATTATTTACCTTTCCTGGAACTAATTAACTTGGGACTTCCCTGGTAGCTCAGCTGGTAAAGAATCTGCCTGTAATACAGGAGACCCCAGTTCAATTCCTGGGTGGGGAAGATCCCCTGGAGAAGGGATAGGCTACTCCCTTCAGTATTCTTGGGCTTCCCTGGTGACTCAGACTGTAAAGAATCTGCCTGCAATGTGGAAGACTTGGGTTTGATCCCTGGGTTAGGAAGATCCCCTGGAGGAAGACATGGCAACCCACTTTGATTCTTGCCTGGAGAATCCCCATGAGAGGAGCCTGGTGGGCACAGTCTATGGGGTCTTTTCTGTGTGTGTGTGTGTGTGTGTGTGTGTGTGTGTGTGTGTGTGTTTGGAGCAAAGCGAGGCCCTCACATACTTGGAGTCCACACCAGACTATAAGCAACCTAAGGGCAGACGTCATACCTTGATCATCATTACATTCTTAATATACCACGAAATTCTTGGTACTCAGTGGATCCTCAGTACATATCTGGTGAGTGAGCGAATGAATGCCTGGTGAATGAGTGAATGAATGCACTCTTACCTTCCTTCTTCCTCATTCATTAAAACTCAGCTCAAAAAAGAACTTCCCCTTAAGAAGCTAAATTCTCCTTTCTCTCCTGCTTCTTTCAGCAAAGTATGGTGCTACTAGAACAGGTTGCACTATTATAATAAATCCAAGGGAATAGTGATGGCGAAGTTTAGAAACCAAAAGGAAAGTTTTATTCTTTTTCCTGTACCTAGTGTCTGACATAGTACTTAAGACATGCTACATAGCCATTGTCTAATTAATGTTAGTAAAATGAACATGTATTTAGACTTTAAGAGATTGATCTCTGAGGAATCAATCATCTTTCTAAACAATTCGGACTGACTATTCATCATTCTATTTGGGAATCCAATCCTTGATTTGGTTTTCAACTTTGATATATCTTTAGCCTGACAACAATTTAACTGTTGTACTGTATAAGCTGATCATAGTCTCACTATTTCTGTGCCTGATCAAATGAGTAGAAGTTTAATATAGTGTACATTTCAGACAAATTGGATGGCTAAGAAGGCTAACAACATGAAGGCTAAGAACCATAACAAAAAATAAAAGCAGTTGCTTGTTTGTGTTATAATGGTATAGGCACTGTTTTAGCTACCATCTGCAAAATTAGAATGATATTAAGTTTTTCCCGAGGGTAAAGAATGAATAGTAGGTGGTTAGGGGGTATTTTGGACTTACAGTATCTTTTGCCAATAGTGGTTTGAATATTCTTGATGCTGCTGCTCTCTGCTGTTATTCCCCTCTGAGAACACTCCATTTGCCTCATTAACCATAGGACTTGAATTAATACGAATTATTGAAGCTATTTTTTGTTGTCTGCTTTTTAAAAACCATTTGGCTTAAACATTTTTCCTTTCAGAGAAAATGTCGATTAACCCTTTCTGATGATTGTTTAAAAAAACATAATATTTCCAGTTTTTTTCATTGCCTTTAGACAGAATTAATCATGAAATATAACTTAATTAATTATTGTAACCCTTCTTCCCATTTCCATGGGAAGGAAAGAAGTGCTATGAATGTACAAGCAATGGAATTCTAGGGGATCACCATATTTGTTTTACGTCGCTCTATTTCTTTCTCCTCTTTGTCTCTCTTTCACACATCCCTCCTCCTCTTACCACTCTTATCATGTGACCATCAATCTTGTATTTCTTGCTTCTGAAGATTAAAACTAACATAGTCTCAGATGTTCAGACACAGGAAGAGTTTGGGAGATCTTATAGTTTGTTTCATAGTGTAGCTTTGGGTGTTAGTCACTCAGCTGTGTCCAACTTTTTGCAACCCCATTGACTGTAGCCTGCCAGGTTCCACTGTCCATGGAATTCTCCAGGCAAGAATACCAGAGTGGGTAGTCACTCCTTTCTCCAAGGGATCTTCCCAACCCAGGGATCCAATCCAGGTTGGATTGGGTTGGATTGTGTGCAGAGTCTTTACCATCTGAGCCACTAGAAAAGCAAGTCATTCACAATTGCAGAGCTAAAGAACCCCATTAGGTACTGTTTGAGTTAGATGTATAAGCTGGCTGGACCGCAATTGACAACCATTGTCAAGATCTATGAATCCACAGAGTGAGTAAACCAGACAGATGGTGGACATTACATACTGACTCTTAAATATATATATATATGTCTGTATACATTCAATAGAATGGGAAACAACATTAGAAAGGGAAAGACTAGAGATCTCTTTAAGAAAATTAGAGATACCAAGGGAATATTTCATGCAAAGATGGGCTCAATAAAGGACAGAAATGGTATGGACTTAACAGAAGCAGAAGATATTAAGAAGAGGGGGCAAGAATACACAGAAGAACTATATAAAAAAGATCTCATGACCCAGGTAATCATGATGGTGTGATCACTCACCTAGAGCCAGATATCCTGGAATGCGAAGTCAAGTGGGTCTCAGGAAGCATCAGTATGAACAAAGCTAGTGGTGGTGATGGAATTCCAGTTGAGCTATTTCAAATCCTAAAAAATGATGCTGTGAAAGTGCTGCACTCAACATGCCAGCAAATTTGGAAAACTCAGCCGTGGCCACAGGGCTGGAAAAAGTCAGTTTTCATTCCAATCCCAAAGAAAGGCAATGTCAAAGAATATTCAAACTACCACACAGTTGCATTCATCTGACACGCTAGTAAAGTAATGCTCAAAATTCTCCAAGCCAGGCTTCAGCAATACATGAACCGTGAACTTCCAGATGTTCAAGCTGGATTTAGAAAAGACAGAGGAACCGGAGATCAAATTGCCAACATCCGCTGGATCATCAAAAAAGCAAGAGAGTTCCAGAAAAACATATACCTCTGCCTTATTGACTATGCCAAAGGCTTTGACTGTGTGGATCAAAACAAACTGAAAAATTCTGAAAGAGATGGGAATACCAAACCTCCTGACCTGCCTCCTGAGAAATCTGTATGCAGGTCAAGAAGCAACAGTTAGAACTCAACATGGGACAACAGACTGGTTCCAAATTAGGCAAGGAGTACATCAAGGCTGTATATTGTCACCCTGCTTATTTAACTCATATGCAGAGTACATCACGAGAAATTCTGGACTGGATGAAGCACAAGCTGGAATCAAGATTGCCAGGAGAAATATCAATAACCTCAGATAGGTGGATGACACCACTCTTAGGGCAGAATGTGAAGATAAACTAAAGAGCCTCTTGATGAAAGTGAAAGAGGATAGTGAAAAAGGTGGCTTAAACCTCAACATTCAGAAAACTAAGTCATGGCATCCGGTCCCATCACTTCATGACAAATAGATGGGGAAACAGTGAGAGACTTTACATTTGGGGACTCGAAAATCACTGCAGATGGTGACAGCAGCCATGAAATTAAAAGACTCTTGATCCTTGGAAGAAAAGCTGTGACAAACCTAGGCAACATATTAAAAAGCTGAGACATTACTTTGCCAACAAAGGTTCATCTAGTCAAAGCTATGGTTTTTCCAGTAGTTATGTGTGGATGTGAGAGTTGGACTATAAAGAAATCTGAGTCCCGAAGAATTGATGCTTTTGATCTGTGGTGTTGGAGAAGACTCTCTAGAGTCCCTTGGACTGCAAGGAGATCCAACCAGTCCATCCTAAAGGAAATCATTCCTGAATATTCATTGGAAGGACTGATGCTGAAGCTGAAACTTCAATACTTTGGCCACCTGATGCAAAGAACTGACTCATTTGAAAACACCCTGGTGCTGAGGAAGATTGAAGGTGGGTGGAGAAGGGAGGACAGAGAACTAGATGGTTGGTTGGCATCACAGACTTGATGGACATAAGTTTGAATAAGCTCCAGGAGTTAGTGATGGACAGGGAAGCCTGGTGTGCTGCAGTGCATGGGGTCTCAAAGAGTCAGACACGACTGAACTGAACTGATACATACATTCATGTCTGAGTGTGTTCCCATTACATTATCTGCTTACATTATTACATTATCTTCTCCAGTCAATTGTGCTGACTGTAACTCTCAAGCCTGAAATATACTTTATGGGAACAAAGATAAAAGTCACTGCTTTAGACTGTACACCCTCTCTCCAGAATTCTCAACTTGGAAACGCTTAGGTAGGAATGATTCAGAGCTTTGTGTCAAACCTGTTCACAAAGGAGAAGTATAAAGAAATGAATTTTGACTCTATAATAAATTATGTCTAAACTTCTGAACTAGTTTTTATACTTCTCTGGAGCCTCAATTTCTTCAAGTATAGAAAGTGAAGTTTTATGAAACTTAAATAGGATAATCTATGTAAAGAGCTTAGAACAGTGTGGACACATGATATGTCCTCAATAAATGTTAGTTTTATTTTCTCTCATGAACCTTAAGGAAACTTGAACACTCCTGATTCTTGCTGACTTCCAGAGCAGTCAGCAGACTCTGTTAATTTGCAGCAAACTTCTTTCAGTCTTCTAGAATTTTCTGCTTTAGTCTGCAGATACGACATGGGATCTGACCATATTTAAACACTGAAGAGAGGAAGGAGAGAAAGAGGAAAAGAGAGGGGAAAAATGGGATGAGGGAGGGAGGGAAGAAGGAAGGATGGAAGGAAGGACAGAAGGAAATACCTTTTTCTTACAACATTTAAGAGTCTATTGTCAAGACAGTTTCACCAAATGGTAATTAGCAAACTGTTTTAAAATTTGTTCAAAAATACAGATGAAACAGAAAATCATGTTTGAACACATTGCAATATTGTGTCATGTTTATCTTTACTTAGTTGGTTCAACAGTTGGTATCACTACCCATCACCTTATCAGTATGCAAATCTTGGTTTTCCATTTCCAATATGTGTATTTTAAAAACATATATTAAACATTCCCTTGTGAATAGCATAGTGTTTCTCTTATAATATTTTTAAGATAATTTTGCTTAACCTGAAACTCTAGTGTTTTTATAACACTGTAAAACCATTTTATATCTTATTATGTAAAAACAATGAAAATATGCCAAAGCTTCAGTATTTCTTCCTGTTCTAAAAATGAAGGTTTTATTCAAGAAGTTAAAAGTGAATATTTACCCATGATATAATACAGAAAGGAGAAGCAAAAACAATTGTCAGGACTTTTGAAAATTCTCATGATTATTTAATATGACATTTATAAGCTTTCTGTTATTGCTGTTGTGGAGAATGCTACAATGAGAAAAACCACAGTATGAACTATGAGACTGAAGTAGACTATTTGATTTTAGTTTTGGATAAATAAAATACTAAAATCTCATCTACAAAAGAGACACCTGGTTGTATTTTACAAAAGCTGTGTCTGTATAGCAGCTCATAAATATGTCTACATTTAACATTGATATGATTTTAAAATTACTTCCAATTTATTTTTATTTTTTGACAATGATAACAGCCAAGCTGAAGGAGTTAGACAAAGTTAAAATAGGCACTAGAAGACACTCTTCTATTCCTCCTGATGGTCATTGATATGATTAACTGCCAGCAGCAAAGTTAGATATATATTCTGTGGCCTTGAATGTGAGTCCAGCTAACTGGCCCCGATGGGGCTAATGCCCATGACTTTGCCTTTTTATACTATACTTAATAGTACAGAAACATAGATTTTGTTTAGCTCCTGAAGGATTAGAATGTTCTCTATCTAGTCTTCTTTCAGATACCTATGCCAGTTTTTTTTCTTTTCTCTCAGTTTTCAAGGAACTAAATTTGGCAATGATGGGTAAATGCTGATTTTATAAACTTTAAAAAAAAAAATCCTATAGGCAATTTTCCTCCCTCTCTAGGAACACAATATCAGAATACTAGAGAGAAAAATGGAAATGTCCTCGCATTCCTAGAGGAGGTTGTTTTTTATGCTCCCTTTAGGCTAAGAAAGGAGATGCTATTTCTTATTCCTATTCTTAAAAAAGAGAGAAAGTGCAGAGTAGATCAGGGGAAGCTTCCAGTTTTTCAGTCTTGTTAGTGTGCCCTTCCCACAACTACAGGGCCCTCACATCTCTCCTCCACCCTCTTTTTCTCTCACTAGCAACAATTTCCTGCGGACAGAGACACTGATAGTGAAATAGGGTCACATTTGGAGACAGTTAGGTGATATATGTTAATATCCACTCTGGACTAGTTGGGATCACCAATTTCAGTCCCTATGAACTACAGCCTCCAGGGCAAAATGTATTTAACCTGCTGTGACACATTGCCCAGGAGCCATTCAGTATTTATGTCATTCTGAATTTTTATTTATAAACAATTAAAGCTACTTGGATTTCAAGAACTGTCGTGGTTTCTGGTCAAAGTTTATTTTTTAAAAAAGACAGAATAATCTACAACTTTATCAGTGTACAGCTAAAGTCATGACTAGTTCTCTTTTTTCCCTCTAACTACGTCTATCCTCTGCCTCTGGACAGTACGCATGGAAGTACACACCGAGAACATATACAGTGAATGATGCGGATGTGGGCGATGGGTGGGGTTTATGATACATCTGAACTTTGTAGCAGTAAGAAATTTCAATAAGCATAGTTTCATAGAATAATCTCATTTCTGGAGAAGAATAGGTGTATTTCATAAAAAAATCTAAGGATTGAATTTTTAAAATTTTAAATCCCAACAGGTTGCTGAGTTGGAAAAGACAGCAATTAGTCATTTAGCACTAATGGTATTTTTCCTGTTGAATTTTTGATTCACTGGGATACCTTTGAACAGTTAAACAATGTCAAATCATCTTTAAGCTGTAAAATGTTGAGTATTTCAAATTATCTTCTGATCTTTTACTCCATGGACTGTAGCCCACCAGGCTTCTCTGTCCTTGGGATTTCCCAGGCAAGAATGCTGGAGTGGGTTGCCATTTCCTTTGCCAGGGGATCTTCCTGATCCAGGGATCGAAACTGGGTCTCTTGCATTACAGGTGGATTCCTTACCATCTGAGCCACCAGGGAAGCCCCAGTCTCTTACAATGACTCCTTTTCATCTCTGAAGTAAATACTTATTTATAGGAATTTTCATGGATACCTGAAAATATGAAATCTTTGTATAATATAACAAGGCAAAACTCTAAGTCCATTCTAGTCTAATCCCTTGATATGGTATGAGGTAGACAGAAACTATGTCCAACATCACTGGATTTTCTCAAATAGTTCATTTATTACATGAATAAAACAGCACAGTGAGGGCGACGTGCATACAGCACTGAGGTGGACTCATTCCCTTAAATTTAGTTAGATGGTGTTCATAGAAAGAATAGACATTATTCTGAGTTATTTATGCATTACAACATTAAAATTATATACTTGGAAATAATTTCATGAGAATCCAGGAAGAGCCACTCAGTCATATGTCCTGACAGCCAGAACTCAGAGAGAAATAGAGTTAAGTAACCAGACGTAGCCATAACTATCTCCAGCATCCTCAGGACAAGTGTTTGTGATTCATCTACTCTTCCTCCCAGGGAGCAACGATTAAGATTCTGCGTATTTGTGTCTCTCTGAGTAATTATCAGATAGGTGACTCTTTCATGTGTGTATGTATATATAAATATGTATACTTATGTCCTTTACCTACTGATAATTTCTACTTCTGCATCTTACTCATAGTTCCTCACCATACTCATCTCCCTTGTAACTTCACTTTTTCATGAACTCGAGGAACTCTCCTTACTTATTTGTAGTTTTAGCCCTTATTGCTCACTCTGGTTCTCTCTGTACTTCTCAATACAAATTCCTAAAAAAAAGAATTTTAATTGCTCATTTTTTTTTAAATGCCAGGCTTTATCATTAGTTTCTGACCCAGTTGAGTGGCATGGTCAGCACTGATTCAATCAGTTCTGGTTTATGGGGTCTGCATTGGGCTGGCTCTTCAGCCCGGGCTATAGGTCACAGCCTTTCACATAGAAGAATCTGAAATATCTAGTACATCTTGTCTCAAACTACTGTCCCTTTACCCTATCATGTTCCCTGAATTAGTCTTTTCATTAAGTAAAACTGTTATCTAAGAGAAAAAACATACCAAGTTATTATCAGCCATAAACTCCCAACCTAAATAAATTGATGATACAGGCACTTAGCATAGCCCTGAGTGAGCTGGTAACACTGGTAAAATTTTATGGAAAGTATGTGTGTGTGTGTGTTAGTTGCTCAGTTGAGTGCAACTCTTTGGACCACATGGACTGTAGCTCACCAGGCTCCTGTTTCTATGGAATTCTCCAGACAAGAATACTGGAATGGGTTGCCATTTCCTTCTCCAGGAGATCTTCCTGACCCAGAGATCAAACCTGGGTCACCTGCATTGCAGGCAGATTCTTTACATCTGAGCCACCAAGGATATTCAACTTGATATCAGGAGACCTGAGTGTTGGTTCTGTCTGTGCCATGAACTGAATCTTCAATTTGGCAAGCTGTTTAACCTTTCAGGCTCTGGTTCTGCATCTGTAAATCTGGGGGAGGGGATTCACAAAATGGTTCCCAACCTGAAATCCTAGGAGTTCCCATCATGAAGTTTGAGGTCAGAATAAATCTGGAACACGATAAAGGCAATAGGATGGATTCACAGGGGTTTCATGCAGATAGAAATCAAAGTGAGGAAGAAAGCAGGCCAAGAATGGTTTCCTTGAATGGATTTGTCCTTGTAGGTCTGGAATGGGTCGGGGCCAAGCCTTTTGACTGTGATCAATATCAATCAATATAGTTGAGGCAAGGCTGAGAGAGTCAAAGTCTGTGAGAATAGATTCCTAAGGGGATGAAAGTCAAGTTGTCAATCACTTCTAAAGATGCCATAACTTCCTTTAGTGAATATTCCTACTCTTTGGGAGTCAGGAAGTCAGTCCTTTTTTAAACTTTTTATTTGTTTACTTATTTTTTGCTGTATGGTGCTACATGTGCATCGATTTCTCAACCAGGAATCGAACCCTTGTCCCCTGCATTGGGAGCATGGAGTTTTAACCACTGGGCCACCAGGGAAGTCCTTACCCTCCTTTTATTGATTATTTGACTTACCTCTACATTCTCCTTGTTCCATTTGCTATCAATTTTGGGTGTCTGCCTTGGGATGAACCCCCAAGAATCTAGATGTGAATGAAATTGGATTTACACTGAAAGATCAATATGTACCCCAAGGATAGATATTCAAAGTCATGGGGTAAGAAGCAAAATGGCTCCCAGGTTAGCAAACTTCTTGATCATCTGATCAAATATATGAGAGCCAGAGAAAGACTATATTCCTTAGAAGATGGGTTGCTAATTGTGAGCACATGGCCATGAGAGAGTGTCATGGGCCACCTTGACTTGTGTGCTGATCTGAGCACTTTCCTGAGGAGATATGGTTTTAGTCAGTGGACTTGTACTATTCCAGATTCATTAGCAAAGTGGAGAGAAATGTTGGGGGTTGTAGCCAAAGGACACTGAGTTTTTTGGACTGTGATAATTTATTACAGATTAGTACAATAAGTCTCCCACATATGAAACTTCAAGTTGGGAAATTTCAAAACTGTGAACATGAGTGCCGGTCCCTGTATACCAGCTGTTGTACTATACCACTGTACTTTTCAAGGTATTGTACTGTAAAATTTAAAATATTTACTTTTTGTGTTTGTTTTTTATGTATGTATTGCTCGAAAAATTATTATAAACCTATTACAGTACAGTATTATATAGCTGCTTGTGTTAGTTGGGTACCTAGACTAACTTTATTGGACTTACAAACAAATTAGACTTAAAGAACCTCACTTGTATATAAGGGTCTTACTGAATATAGACATTCTGGTTTTGTATATAGATCCTTAAGTCCTTGATTAGGGTGTGTTTAATCCTAAGAAATATATTTTCATTGCTGTGATAGAAAAAAATCAAGTTTTGTCCTACGAGTCTCAGGACCATACACTGGGTAGTGATACATTGACTGAAGTGACAGATGCTATACTGAGATCTTCAACATGGAAGAATATAAGTAAATTCAGATAGTCTTCCTATGGTGATCATCTTGCATTGATGTGCCCTAGGGTCATTCCTATGCTTAAAAGTTTTCAGCATTTCCACATTTTCACTTAGAGTAAAATCCAAACTTCTTATGTGCCCTATGAGTTTCTATCTCGTTTGCCTGCAAACTCATCTTCTCTGACTCTTTCATTCACTTATATCACTCAAGCCACACAGCTCTTCTTTCTGTTCTGATGACATGTCAAAGTTGCCTCTCCCTGGGAGCCTTTACACTTACTATTCTCTTTGCCTGAGAATCTTTCTCCCGTAACATTTATGTGGCTTCCTGCTGCTCATTATTCAGGCCTTAACTCAAATATAATGAGAAGGTTTCTATGACACTGCTATTTGATATAGTCTTGTCTCTCTGCTTTACTCTAGCTCATTTTTTTCAAATTTTTTTTTTTGTAAAAGATACAGAAAAATTAAACAAAATTTATAGTGAGCATCTGAATGTCCACCATGAGACCCTACTATTAACATTTTACTACAGCTTTAAAATTTTTTTATTGTGGTAAAAGTCACATAATATAAAAATGCTAACTTAACCACACTTATCTCTACAGTTTGGTGGCACTACTTAGCTTATTTATTTTTGAAACATTTTATTTATGAAAGCTAATACTATTCAAAATGATTACATTTATTTCTTTTCCTTTTTTAAAAAAATCTATTTCCCTCATTAAAACATATTCCATGAGAGCAGGATTTTTTCTGTCATGCTTGTTGCCATATCCTATACATATATAATATTGATTTTAATGAATATAACATTTTTATATATATGTGCTTTGCTTAGTCACTCAGTCGTGTCTGACTCTTTGTGACCCCATGAACTGTAGCCTGCCAGGCTCCTCTGTCCATGGGGATTCTCCAGGCAAGAATACTGAGTGGGTTGCCATTCCCTTCTTCAAGGTGTCTTCCTGACCCAGGAGTCGAAGCCAGGTCTCCTGAGTTGCAGGCAGATTCCTTACCATCTGAGCCACCAGAGTATACTCTGGCCATTATCTAACCAGTATAAGTTGTTGTTGTTGTTGTTCAGTCACTAAGTCATGTGCAACTCTTTGCGACCCCATGGACTGCCACATGCCAGGCTTCCCTGTCCTTCACTATCTCCTGGAGTTTCCTCAAATTCATGTCCATTGAATTAAATCAGTGTAAGTATCCCGTATCAAATTCACTGGTTTATTTTGATCAGCTGGTGACATTCCCATGGGATTCACAAATAGTTCTGATTTTTAGAACAAAATAAACTACTTTACATTGTGCTTCTCTCCAGAGCATTAATCCAAGGTTAGCAGACAATGAACACTACAGAAGGTGCATTTCCTACCTGGAGGCCTGAGGCTGTTGCAAACATTTGATTTATTAGGAAATATATAAATAAAAATAGCTCTGCTGATCCTGCCAGAACCAAGGTTACAGTGAAAAATCTTTCATATATGTTTCTAGTTGGGTGGATAACTTGTATATGACTTATACAAAGAGACTTGGAGTAAACTTTTCTAATTCTAATTCTAAATACAAATTCACTTTGTATTTCCGGGATTGAAAAGGCAGTGTGCCATGGAGGGAAGAGTTCAGACTCTGGAACAATAGAGCTGGATTTGAATTCAGCTCTGTCATCTACTAGGTGTGCCTTTGAACAAATCCTTTCATTCTTCCTGAGTTCCAGTTTCCTCATCTGTAAAGTGGAACTAGTAATGCTTACCTCCCAGGGCTTCCTTTAGGGATGTAAATAAAGCATAAAGGTGTAAATAAAACATAAAAGTGCCAGGCACTTGATAGACTCTTGTTGAACTTGTAGCCACCATTATTTGTTGCTTAGTTGCAAAGTCGTGTCCTACTCTTTGCGACCCCACGGACTGCAGCACACCAGACCTCCCTGTCCATTGCTATCTCCTGGAGTTTGCACCAACTCATGTCCACTGAGTCAGTGATGCCATCCAACCATCCCATCCTCTCTCCCTCCCTTCTCCTTCTGCCCTCAATCTTTCCTAGCATCAGGTCTTTTCCAACGAGTCAGCTCTTTGCATCAGGTGACCAAAGTATTGGAACTTCAGCCTCAGCATCAGTCCTTCCAATGGCTATTCAGAGTTTATTTCAGGATTGACTGGTTTGATCCCTTTGCTGTCCAAGGGACTCTGAAGAGTTTTTTCAGCACCACAATTCAAAAGCATCAATTCTTTGGCACTCAGCCTTCTTTATGGTCCAGCTGTCACATCCATACATGACTACTGAAAAAACCATAGCTTTGACTATATGGCCCTTTGTCCACAAAGTGATGTCTCTGCTTTTTAATACGCTGTCTAGAATTATTATAGCTTTCCTTCCAAGGAGCGAGCCTTTAAAAAAGCTTTTATATATAATAAATCTTTTGTAAAAAAAAAACATTTAAAGCCTTTAACAGTACTGTATTTTAATATTTGTTTTATTTATCTGCTTTCAAATTATAGTGGTTGCTTCTAAAAACATCAATTTATGGTGGGTAATGGGAGGATAGGTTTCTTGAGAGAGGAAAGGTACATAAACCACATCACAGTTGAGGACCATCTGAACTGGCAGTGGATCTAAGGTGGCAGTGGGACTATGGTAGCTGGCATTCATGTGTATATACTAAAATGTGTGTGTGTGTGTTAGTCACTGAAGTCATATCTGACTCTTTGTGATCCCATGGACTGTAGCCCGCCAGGATCCTCTGTCCATGGGGTTCTCCAGACAAGAATACTGAAGTGGATTGCCATTCTCTTCTCCAGGGGATCTTCCCTACCCAGGAATCAAACTGGGGTCTCCCACATTGCAGTCAGATTCTTTACCATCTGAGCCACCAGGGAAATCCATATATACTAAAGAGCTGTGGTATTCACATGGCCCAGTTGCTCTCCATTGCTTCTTTTGCTACTTAGTCTCCCTGTTGTGTATCTCTTCCTTACCTCATGCTTTCCACTAACAAAGGGACTCTTCTTTTCTTACAATTTCAGGTTATCATGACTCTGTCTCCAAAGGACACCTTCCCCATTATGACCTATCTTTTGCTTCCTACTGCTTCAGTCTTATATTGCAGTTTCCACATCCTGCTAGCTGCCTGGTTCTTGGTTTGTTTCACTATTCATTTCTGGAGAGGGACTCAGATTGATCTTACTCAAGCTTTCTTAGGAAGCCATGCCATCATCCTCTGAATAGTCAGGTATTAGTTTGATCCACCTAAAATTAACACTTGCATATTTCAAAATAAGCAAATACCAGCAAGTTCATGTGGCATAACTTAATATGTGATGTCTCTGGTGAGGGACCATTGCTAAGGCCAAGGGTGAGGTGGTATCATATAGAACACAAAGAAGCAAGAACAGTAATTTTTTAAAGAGTCTTATTTTATATCATGTAGAACTGGGTATGGCTGGAGCAGGCATTGTGATTAGCACTTTAGCAAAATATGAAATCATTTTTATTGCCTTAAATGTTAGACCCGGAAGGGACCTTAAAGACACTTTATTTAGTCCAACAAGTTCACTCTAGAGATGAGGCATCCAAACCTCTAACCAGTAAGCCCTATGTGACACACAGCTAGTTAAAAGTTGGAAAACTAAATCAGTGAAAGAATGTTAAAAATAAATTGAGTTATTTACTTTGGAAAAGATGTCTGAGTGTGTGAAGATGAATAAAAGACAAACCAGTCTATTAGAAATATCACCATCTGTGCTGTGCTGTGCTTAGTTGCTCAGTCGTGTCTGACTCTTTGTGACTCCATGGACTGTAGACCTCCAGGCTCTTCTGTCCATGGAGATTCTCCAGGCAAGAATGCTGGAGTGGGTTGCCAAGCCCTCCTCCAGGGGATCTTCCCAACCCAGGAATTGAACTGGGGTCTCCTGCTTTGCAGGCAGATTCTTTACCAGATGAGCTACCAAGGAAGCCATCTAGTAGGGAAGAAAAATTAATTTTCATATAGAAATGTCATAATAAATATATATACAGGGTCAGAATGCGTGATTATGGGGCTGGGGAAATTCAGGGAGATTTTTCTAGAAGAGCAATGTCTGACCTGAGATTTGAGGAGTTGAATCCATGTTAGGCAGTTGCAGTTGTGAAGCATGTTCTAGAAAGTATATTCCTGAGTGAGCAGAAACTCTATTTTGTGTGAGCGTGGTATGTGGAGGACACAGTAGTTTGGGCCACAGGTTGTCCAAGAGAAGGTTCAGTGTCTCTCCTTTCTCTCTCTCCTGACCCTGCTATAGATTATCCCCCTCATCTCTGTTAGGTTCACCTCCAGTGACTGTTAAAATCATGCTGCATTCTACGTTTCTGACCAGAATAACAGTGTGAAAAGGTTGTTCAGCAGCATGAAGAGTGGTGGAAGGCAATCAATTTGAAATTTATCATAGTTAAAAATGGTACTGAAGAATTTATTTACAGGTCAACAGTGGAGAAACAGACATAGAGAATAGACTTACGGACATGGGGAGAGGGGAGGAGAGGGTGAGATGTATGGAAAGAGTAACATGGAAACTTACATCACCATATGTAAAATAGATAGCCAACGGGAATTTGCTGTATGGCTCAGGAAACTCAAACAGGGGCTCTGTATCAACCCAGAGGGGTGGGATGGGGAGGGAGATGGGAGGGAGTTTCAAAAGGGAGGGGGTATATGTATACCTACAGCTGATTCATCTTGGTTTGACGGAAAACAGCAAAATTCTGTAAAGCAGTTATCCTTCGGACTGCAGCCTGTTCTTGGGGGTGCTGCCATTTCTTGGTGAAGGCCACTTTAAATGGTATTCACATCTTCTCAAGTGTTTGCAATCTAGTTCAAGGTGTTGTCATTTTCACACTTAATAAGAGCACTTTTAATTCCTTCCCCCAGTCCCGATGCCCTCTAGGATTCCACTCAATACATCCCCCCACTTCAGGATGACAGGAAGCCATTGATTACTCCTGTTCAGTACTCCCCTTGAGCTAGCCATATACCACCTACCTTAGTGTGGCTCGTACTGTGTATTTGTAATGCAACTGCTTTTTTTCCTCTGTTTCTGTGACTCAGGTTATAACACATGATTCACGTGAGGAAAATTAGTAGTCTGTTTTGTCAGAGGGTCGTACCACAAATAAAAACCCAGGAAAGCCTATGTAGATTACAAGAAAGCAATGGAAAAAGTACAATATTTTGAACTCACTGTCAAATAAAACTCAAAATGACCACTTATTGAAAAAGCAAGAATTTAACATAGGCATTTACATTTTCCACTTCCCCCTCTTCTTATGGATTAAAGAGTAAATCTTTGCCAAAAATAAGAACTCATTCAGAGGGAAACAAGGAGGAAAAGCTGAATGCAAAGCATTGCTCAAGGCAAGAAAAGGTTTGATTCAATACATTTTTACCACAAATTTAACTACAGAGTTCAATATTTAAATGTAGTGGAGGGTTCACAACCCAATCTTAAGCAAATTTTTCAAAATTGACCCTATCATTTTTTTTTTTTTTTTTTTTAATTTCACTGGAATCTAATATTTTTCATCATTTCTGTTTAATGATGAGAATTAATTTGCAAAGGAATTTAAATCAACATCAAAGGGAGAGAAGAGAAGAATTTATGGGCTGAGATTAGCACTCCAAAGAAAAGAAAGCAGAATACAGCAATAAGCTCCCACTCTTGGTAAGCGGTAAACGCTCCTCTGCTTTTAAAATTCCCTAACAAGGTGAGCGAAACCATTCCAAGAACACTATTGTCAAGAGACACCTTTGAACTGATCTATCCTGAAGAATAACCCCCAGAAAGGTAGGAAAAAAAATAACTTTCATATGTTTGTGGCCACACAGTGCAGCTCTGACTTCTGAACATTTTTCCCCAATTATTTTTGTAAAGTATTGATCGCAATTTAATTTTGTAGTCCCAACATGAGAGGCGCTTCATGCTGAAATGTCTCACAGGAGATTGTAATCAGGGTCTAGCCTGAAGGTGAAGCATTCGTACATAGGTTTTACTCTATTTCTCCACTCTTCATCAGCTCGGGGATTGGAGCAGAAGGCATTCTCAGGCAGATTAATTTTTGACGATGGGATCGATGGAAGATGTTTTTTCCTCCTGACATTGAGTCATCTAATTTGCTGTTTATCTTTGGCTTATTGAGTTTTGAGCATTGTTAAATCATACCTTTCAGCTGTTTAATTTCATGTGTGTATTTTGCATTCCCCTCTTGTACTCTGGCATAACTCTTTTACTTAAAATGAGCAGGCTGATGGGCCTTTTTTTGACACAGGGTTACTGCTTTGGAGTCTGTTAAGTACTCCAAGGTAATGTTCTGGTACTTTCTAGCCTTTTTTTCTTTGCTTGTGGCCATAGATCAGTTCACCTCTAGGGAAATCATTACTTGCCATGATTATTATCCTCAGCACCTTCATCTATTCTCCCTTGTTTCCTGACTCCATGGCTTGATGAAGTACCTAGATGTGCCAACACCTTATCTCAGGTCTCATAATTAACCCCTTCATAACACGGGCAGAGGAAATTATTTTTCCTGTAAAATGCTCTGTCTGGTTCAACACTGGGGCTTCTTTATAGTAATCACAGCAGCTTTCAGAGTTTCAACGCTCTCTTTGCAGTCAGATGTGGATTTTGTAAGTGTGCTGATGGCTATAAGAAAAATATTTTCCACCTAGAGAAATTTGGCCTCTTGTAACCTTCTTTCCACCCTCTTTTTAAAGATAATCTGCTGTACCTCCAACGTCTTATCTATACGCACTGAATATTTCCCACTGTGGCAATCTTATATCACATTAGTCATTCTACCAATCTTCATGAGTGTACTCATAATAATCTAGAAATTAATAGAATGTGAATGGGTCTTTTCTAGCTCGAAAGGCATGTGACATATTTTAAACTGGAAAACAAAATTTTAAAACGTTAACAGAACATACTGCAAGATTTGAATTTAACCTTAAAACAATTGATTAGTTTATTAATGCAGGAAAGAAAAAATCCTATTCCATACGCCAAACCATTTATGGATTTGATTGAATACAGAGATGTTATTCCTATTATCACGAAAAGAGCCCGAGACCATCCCTTAGTAAAACTATCTCCTGCTCTCTAACTAGTTGGATTTCCATGAAGAAGTCATAAAGAACCATCTCTCTCTTTTTTTTCTTTTTTTAAAAATTTACTTTTTAATTGAAGGATAATTGCTTTACAGAATTTTATTGTTTTCTGTCAAACCTCAACATGAATCAGCCATAGGTATACATACATCCTCTCCCTTTTGAACCTCCCTCCCATCTCCCTCCCCATCACACCCTAAGAACCATATCTCTTTGGTTATCATTTTCCTCATTAGTAAAATTAGGAAGTTTCTTATAATTGGGTTGGCCAAAAAGTTCATTCTGGTTTTTCCATACCGTCTTACAGAAAAATCCAAACAAACTTTTTGGCCATCTTATCTGTGGCATTATTACTCTGAAGTGTTACATACTTATTCACCTCTATCTGTCACCCAAGACTTCAGTTAAATTCCACCTCCTCCATAGAGTATTCTTGCCTGTCACTGCCCATATTGGAATCACCATGTATTATCATAACCTCTTGTTTGGCATTGTTTCATATTAGTTTTGGTAATGCTTTCTGGTAATTAAAAAATATTTCATGACTGTATTTACAAAAAAGACCCATAATTCCATTTTACATGTTATTTCAATATCTTAAAAGAGAGACAATAGCTTTTTTTTTTTTTTGAGGATGCATTTGATTTTTGGAGTAAGCGCAAATATATCAGTTGACATTCCAATAATGTAGGTGAATAATGAAAACTGGAAACTTACTCTTCAAGTAAACCTCTATATTATTTAAATTTCTTCCTGGAACTGATCATGGACACAATTACAGGGGAGGAGATCTCAAGATGCTTTGGGTATGGCAGAGTTGCTAGAATAAGCATATGGCCTGATGAGGTTAGTATTAGTTGCTCAGTTCTGTCTGATTCTTTGCAGCTCCATGAACTGTAGCCCTCCAGGCTCCTCTGTCCATGGGATTTTCCAGGCAAGAATACTGAAGTGGGTCGCCATTTCCTTCTCCAGGGGATCTTCCTGACCCAGGGATCAAACCCAGGTCTCCCACATTATAGGTAGATTCTTTATCATCTGAGCCACCAGGGTAATTCCAGTGAGGTTAATGCTTTGGAAAACAATTTCTATTTTGATGTAATAATTATTATTATAAAGGCTGATTGTTAATATAATAATATAGCTACCTAATTGTTTTATTAATTGGTTTCAGTCCTTATAGGTAATGGATGTCCTGTCCTAATAAATTACAAGGTCTTTCTAGGCAAGAACATGATATTAATCTTTGAACACTTACTTTGTAAACATTTCAAGTTTTTCTTCGGTTCAGACTTGAAGTTGCTATTAAAGATTAAATTAACTGAAATTTGTGAGTGTTTCTGTACTTCCTTAGCTGGAACCAGAGATGAGAATGAGTTAGTGTTAAAAAAAAATGAGGAAATAAATTTTCTGCCCCACAGGAGAATACACGAATTGCACATGTAAATAAGAATTCACAAATTAACATCCATATCTATAAACACTAATGTAGGTTAATGTCTCTGTGAATCATGCTGCAATACGTCAGCCCAAAACATTCAGAAACAAATTTGAAAAAGAAAACTGCTGCAAATAATGTAACACTCTGTTTCCCCAAAGTGTCTCTTTCCTTAGGATCTGAATAAGTTGTGGAGGTTGAAGGAGAATATTGGGCATATTAATCATGCTTGAGACCAAAGGATCATGACCATCAATTCCCTGTATAAAGAGAAGTTACCTGGTGATGTTGACCAGTCCAAGTTCTTGCCAATCAGATACTAAGCATACCAAGAACAAGACCAGAGGGAACAGATATAAAACCTGATAAATTTATTTGGCTATTTTCTAGAATTCATAAAAAAGCCATAAGTTTGTTCAAAATCAAATTTTCAACTCCAACATTTTGGTCTTCATTTTCAGCATATTTCACAACTGTTGTACATATCTATTCTATGGGCTTCCCTGGTGGCCCAGGGGTAAGGAATCCATCTTGACCCCTTCCAATCCTCCTGCCAGTGCAAGAGATGTGGGTTTGATCCATGGGTTGGGAAGATCCCCTGAAGAAGAAAAAGGCAACCCACTCCAGTATTCTTGCTTGAGAAATCCATTGACAGAGGAGCCTGGTGGGCTATAATCCATGGGGTCGCAAAGAGTCGGACGGACATAACTGTGCAACTAAGACTAAACAAACTATTCTATAAAAAGTTTACGTATTTATATCATATATAGTAAATACGCCTATGTAGTATATTTGTATCATAGTAGTATAACAGTCTTGATAATAAATAACTGGCTCCTCTGTCAAAGGAATTCTCCAGGCAAGAATACTGGAGTGTGTTACCATTCCCTTCTCCAGGGGATCTTCCTGACCCAGGAATTGAACCCAGGTCTCCCACACTGCAGGCATATTCTTTACCATCTGAGCCACCAGGGAAGCCCAGTAATTAAGTAGGATAAGCAATAAAATTAGTGTTAGTCGCTCAGTCATGTCCAACTCCGTGATCCCATGAACTATGTAGCCCCTGTCCCTGGAATTCTCCAGGCAAGAATATTAGAGTGGGTAGCCATTCTCTTCTAAAAAGATTTAATTTATGGAACTTGGCTAATTTCCTTAAACTGTACTGAATATCATCTAATCCTACCTGCAGTCCTGGAGATGGCTACTGCTATTACCTTCATGTTATATTTCAGGTACTTTATCAGGAACAGATGGCAATGGAATGATGTCAAACGATTTAATGATTCAAATGATTTAATGGCAATGGAATCCATTCTATAAGTAAGAAATATAAGATTCCCCCAAAGCTAAGTGATTTATGCAAAGCTACATGGACAGATTTCAGGTTAAAACGAGGGTCTCCTCTCTCCACTGGAATGTTCTTTCTACTCTGTCATTCATTCTCCTAATGTGGTTGTGGCTTAGAAGATAGCATAAACTTTTGTTTGTGATGATCTCATCATCTCACTGAAAGAAGTCAGTCTGTGCATGAGAACTTCCCAACAAAACATTGTTAAGATTATCTTCCTTTGGTAAAAAAGAAAACCCACAGTAATCACGTTAAGGTTTTGTTACCGTGTATGTTTTTGTTTAAAAGTTACAAACATGATTGTATTTTTATTACCAAGGCCTGGCCGTAAAAATGTTTTTACTCTATTTGCCATATTTTATTTACCATAAATTAAGTAAAGCAGTTATAATAACAGCCAGGTCTTAGGACGTAAGTCAGTGAGAGATAAATCCAAACATTGGTTTAAAGAGCCTGGCGAGGGAATTCCCTGGTGATCCAGTGGTTACAACTCTGTACTTTTACTACGGGGACTGGGATTCAATCCCTCATCAGGGATACTAAGATTCTGTAAACTGCACATGCTAAGTTGCTTCAGTCGTGTCCGACTGTGTGACCCAATGGACTGCAGCTTTCCTGGCTCCTCTCTTCATGGGATTTTCCAGGCGAGAATACTGCAGTGATTTGCCGTGCTTCCCTCCAGGGGATCTTCCTGACCCAGGGATTGAACCCACATGTCTCATGTCTCCTGCACTGGCAAGTGAGTTCTTTAACAGTAGCACCACCTGGGAAATCCAAAATATTTTATTTATTTAGCTGCACTGGGTTTTAGCTGCAGCATGAAAGATTTTTTTTTTTCTAATTGCAGCATGCAAACTCTACTTGAAGCATGTGGGATCTAGTTCCCCAACCAGGGGTCAAACCTGGGCCCCCTGCACTGGGACCACAGAATCTTAGTCACTGGACCACCAGGAATGTCCTGTAAACTGCACAGTGTGACCCAAGACAAAACAAAACAAACCCCCCCTCCAAAAAAAAAAAACCTTGTGAAAGGTGAGCTAGGAAGGGAGAGAAACCCTGTTTTAAATGGCAGAACATAGAAAAAGTGAGTCTTGAAGGTTCTAAGTTTAGGTCTGAAATAGCTACAGCAGCTCTTGTGCTAAAACCATGTTTTACTCCTGCTTCAAAAACTCCCGCCTCTATTGTGTATAGGAACTCAGGTTCCAAAAGAGCTGAATTGTGATCTGTGATAAACTATTGCTGCATCTGTCCCTGTCGCCATCCATCTCCAAGAGAGAACTTCCTGGGCTATGAGGCTGTCTGGCTCTAGGACAGAAATGAGGAGAAAGGCAGTACTTCATTTTGAGTTCATTGCACATCAGTAAAAATCTCTCCCCAGGCCCATTTTTAGGTGCTGGTGTTATGATGGTGTTATTTGTTTCAGCACTCTGCAACATAACTTACGCCCACTATCATCTATCTAGTCTCTTTGTATATATTACATAATAACGAATTTTTCAAAGTGTACCCATAGAGGAAAAAGAATAAATTCTAAAGTCTTGGATGATCCACAGCATCACAATTAGCTCTTTAATATGTTAGAGGCAACTGCAGCATTTTATAAGTCCAAACCATAGGCACCTAATAGCCATCATGTCTTGCATTAACATCATATTTTGAAGACTTTTTGAACTGTGATAGGCCATGATCAGGTTCATTGCATGAAAATTCTGAATAAGTCCAAGAAATTGAACATGGAAATAGCAGGTTACACAGAATAGCTCAGATGGTAAAGAATCTGCCTGCAATGCAGGAGACCTGGGTTCAATCCCTGGGTCAAAAAGATCCCCTGGGGAAGGAAATGGCTACCCACTCCAGTATTCTTGCCTAGAGAATTCCATGGACAAAGAAGTCTGGCAGGCTACAGTCCATGGCATTGCAGACTAGGACACGACTGAATGACTAAGCATGCATAACAATAGACAGCCAGAGACTGTGAACCAAGATGTTAAACTGGGTAATTCGACCATATGTAACCCATTCTAATCACTGTTCCTCCACCCTTCAATGACTTAAAATGCAGTGAGTTCTGGAATCTTCTGGCTTGGTGGATAATTCATTGGATTGCTAAGACGATCAAACTTCAGGTATACATTCAGGGAGAATAAGTTATCAGGGCACTACATCCAATCCCATTTTCATCTTTTTTGCATGTTCACCTTGCAGTCTTTGCTATGGTCCTTCTCACTAATACTGGAAACTGAAGCTGCCATTGTGGTCTGGCCCAGAACAATAGCCTAGCCCATAGATTCCTTGTTTGATTTTTTCCAAACATGGCACAAGGCAGGCCTGAAAGCTGCTATTATACTTAATTTGTTGATAAAGAATGTAAGGCTTAAGGAGATTATGTTAAGTTTGCAGAGCCAGGAAATGTGAGATAAACTCATATTTGGGTCTTTTGAATCTTATTTCTATGCTCTGTGAAGAAGAGCTGCTCTTCTTAATTGAGCTTCTCTTGTTGATTGAGCTGCTTCCTTTAGTTGCTCAGTTGTGTCCAACTCTTTGAGATGCTATGGACTGTAGCCCACAGGGAGTGGGTTATCATTCCCTTATCCGGGGATCTTCCTGACTCAGGGATCGAACCCAGGTCTCCTGCACTGCAGGCAGATTTTTTACCATCTGAGCCACCAGGGAAGCCCAGGCATGTTCTATAGACCTAGCCAAATTGTGAATTAACAGTATAACTTATTCCAGATCATTTGGGCTTGTTTTCTCCAGGCAAAGCAATGTTCACCTTTTTTCATTCTGCGGGCAGACCCATAAATTCTCACTGGCTGCCCTGCCTGATTCAGTGACTGCTGTCCATAGTCAACCACATATGTATCGTCATGTGCTAAGTATAGCTCAAGATACACTTCTATGGGGAGGAGCCTTGGAAGGGAATTTATCTAGAGAATTGACACTGGGCATAAAAATAAAAATAGACAGTCCAAATACACTAAAGAAAAGACCGATACTCTTAAGAAGGTTATCAAACAAGAAAGAGGAATATCTAGTATTTATGAAGGATTGTTTTCTTCCTCTTAATGTTATTTATCTAGGCAGCCAGCCATACGTCTGTTCTGTTGGAATGACTCTCAATTTATGGTGGCTTAATGGCCACAGGTGATGAATTTTACTTTACAATCATTTTGTCTTTGATAAGAGGGAAAGCCTAATGCAAGATGCACTAGGTAAAAGAATAGAAGAGAATATACATTTTAGTGCTATCAATACCCTCTAGTCAACAGTGCTTAGCAAGGCTTGTTGTGTGGATCTACTCATCACTCGGTCTAGAAAGACATCTATGCCTAGATGGAAAGGGATAGTTTACCATAAAAAGAGGAGTATGAGGCCTCCAAGAAGAGTCAGTGTAGAGTGAAAAAGGGTGTAAATCTGGGTGGAAGGGTGAATGCCATTTTGACTTAATTCTATCTGACATTGGACCTATGTGAAAGAATAATCAACTACTAGGCTAGGTCTTTATAGATAATTAGACTTCACTGGAAGATGAAACTCCATGAGAACTCTTAGTCTTAATGATTAAGGGAGAGAGAAGGGACCAAAATGTATCTGAATCCCACACCATTTATTAATCCCCTTAACCTCATTCATTCTGCATATGACCACCAATTTGGGGGCATTTTTTTTTTTCGCTTCTCTTTGTCTGTTATCCCCTTTAGTCCTTACTTTACATACAATCTCTTTCTTAGTGTCTCATTCTCCTTTCTCTCTCCTGCCCACCAGATTCTTGGGCTGTGACTTTCATCTTTCCTAAGGCATCCACCCCATTGTGACAAGGCTGACTTTTTTCACTAAAAAGATTACTCTGTATTTTTGATAGCCATCTGATCTCTTTATTCAGCAACCCACTGATGCTCTGCTAATTAAAGCACCTAAAGAAAACATTTTTGATATAGTACCCTCTTTCTGATTATATTTTGAGGCTTAGTTAGAATGTTAAATTTTCAATAAGATGGTCTATGACCCTTGTAACAGAATTAAGTTACTCTTCTGGAAGTAATTGATACACAATTCTGTCAAGGATTACATGGTAGTTTACAAATTTTAACATACCTGTCTTCACAAATTAAGTGGAAATTTCTACAGGCAGGAGCCAAATATCCTCCATACATATAACCCCAATGAATCTGAGTAGAAAGAACTGCAAAATTTCTTTTGTTAAAATCATGAAAAACAGGATGGAGACCAGTTTTTCTTCTCTAGACAAAGTGTTTGGGTCTGGGTTATTTGTTAGAACATAAATGAGTTGGCATTTATGCTGATGGAATAAGTTGGAAATCTATAATTGTAAATTCACGCTGATTTTAATGAAATCAAAACTCAAAGTGTGAAACCATCAAAATAAATATAATTTTCCCCAAACTGCTTTGATATGAAAAAGACTCTTTGGCATAGCTCCAATTAACTATCTTAGTCACCCACACAGAAGCAAAAAGCCTCCCTCCATCTGATTATAAGTTTCTGCAAATAGCAAAAAACGCTCAAAGCCTTCCTGATTCTTCTCTATGTGCATTTTCCCCAACCCAGAGCCAACAGAATGGACTGATTCTGTCATTTGCATAGACAGATCTGGGATAGTCTCTCTTTTCAAGCTTTACAAGTCTGATCGAATATGGTTTTAGTATTAAAAAGAAATCATATAAAATATATTCATATACATGATATTTTATACCGAATCTAATATGTTATGACCAAGACACACATGCATAGTTTAATTATAATAGATTAAACGACACTACTAGTGTGTTCTCGTCTGTAGTTCTTAAGCGCATTGTTTAAGGGCCTTTGTTGTTTAAAATGTCAAGCTTTGGTTTTATATTCTTCCACTCTTTGCCCACGACTGGTATCCCTGCTTCTGTTAATTGTTCCAAACACCTGCTACAAACTCAGCCCCTGAACAAACAAAAACTACAGGGAACTTGACAGCAAAACAAATATATACAGAAAGAGGAGTTTTATAGAACCTGCCCTCTTACTAAGTGTGCAAACACTCAGACTGAAAAACGAGATCATCTGCAGATATATCTCCTGGCAAATGAGAGAGAGGTCCCCCAGCGAGGCCAGTTGATGGAGGCAAGGAAGGCCCAGGAAACATGTCTTCTTACCCCTTAACATGATGTTCCAGATGGTTGTGTCGATGCAAGACAGACCCAGTCAGCTGGCTCATTTTCTATCATGAAGCTGAAGGAAGCAGCTCTCCACCGTGGACCTGAGCAGGGTATTTCTCCATGCATGTTCAATAGAACAGACAGGTATAGTTTTGAAGGTACCTCCCTGCCCCCTCATTTTTGAATGAAGGAAATTTTCCAGCACCGGGCATATATCAAATGTCTCACAGCAAGATTAGAGCTTCACTAAAAGTAAAAGCATGGTCTTTGCCCAGGAGGTGATAAATTTCCTGTGCTTGCAACAGTGAAGACTTGGGAAGTGAATAAAGAAATGTCTTTAAGCATCTCTTAGGCATGTCATAAAAGGGCACATTCAACATAACTCTTATGAAAAAGTAATGTCTGATGGGGCTCGAGAAAGAGAGGCAGAGAATGGTAGGGCTTTCAGCAGCAATTCTGGGAGGAAGTTCCCACTGATGTTTTTATCACTAAATATATGCAAAGAGATTGGCTCCATCCTCCCAATGTCCTCCTCCAAATGATGGTAGACAGGAGCTGGGTGTGAGAGAGTCTGTGATTCCTTCTAATTAGAGGACATAATTTTGAAAACAAACAGCACTGAAGCCAAGAGATACAGGCTTATTTAGATTCTTATTCTTATTTAGATGTATTTGTTTAAAAATTACAAATAGACAAATTAGGAGAATTCTTTTCTTCAATTTGTAAAATCTTGCAATATCTTTTTAAAATTAGAGTTGATTTACAATTCTGTGTTAACTTCAGGTGTTCAGTAGACTGATTCCATTTTTGTTTTGTTGTTGTTGTTCAGATTGTACTCCTTTGGAGGTTATTACAAGATACTGAATCTAGTTCCCTGAGTGTGTGCTCAGTCTCTCGGTCATGTCCAACTCTTTGGGACTCCTTGGACTGTAGCCTGCCAGGCTCTTCTGTCCATGGGATTTCTCAGGCAAGAAAACTGGAGTGAGTTGTCATTTCCTCCTCCAGGGTATCTTCCCAATCCAGGGATCAAACCCACGCCTCCTGCATTGCAGATAGATTATTTTACCCAATGAGCCATCAGGGAAACCCCTAGTTCCCTGTGCTATATGGTAAATCCTTGTTGCTCATCTATAACATTTTATGTACAGTACTTTGTATCTGTTAATCCCATACTCCTCATTTGTCTCTCAAAAAAGGAGAATTCTTAACGTTGTCAATGTTTTTTCTTTACATTCACATTTTTTGTTCTTGTCACTAAAAAGTGGACACTAAAACCAGGGCCATGAGGAGTGTCTCTCTGTATTGGAGGTAGAAAGCTAAAGCATGAAGACTGAGAAAATAAAATGGAAATGCAAAGAAGAAAGGCTGTTTCAGAAGGAAAATTTAAAAGGACCCTGAAGGGAAGGACTCCTTGAGTTTTTAGGGACTTACATGTCTAGCAAGACCTTGCACCCAGGGAGACAGGTTGGTAAAATGTGTAGAAGCCGAGTGTGACTTCGAGGCCCGCCAGCATGGAGGTACAGAGGCACTTCTTTGTGTGGTCTTGTTTCTGAGGGTGAATGCTAAGGCTGGCCCTGGGCTTATTGAAATGAGCAGCTGACTGGATCACATCAGTAAAAAGAGCAAGTATTAACAGGTGCAAGGGGTACACAGGCTTTTCCTTTGTCAGTATCAAAGTAAACAGGTAATGCTGCTCATTCATCTTAACATGTAAAACTTCGGGCTTCAGTTGTAAGCAGCCCTTGGCATCTCCTATGTGTCTGTCAGTGAGTCTAAGGTGCCTCCAGCTTCCTGAATTCAAAACCGGGCATTTACTCATGTCCAGGAGGAAACAGAAGTTCGAGGGCTTTGTCTTCAGGCACTGATGCTCTGGATGGATTGAAAATCACAGGAATTTCGAACAGGCATTGAGGGGTTTCCCCAATACAGACTGCATCTTAACGTTGTTTTTCTTCAAGAAGCCTCTTGTCGGGAGAAAACCTCTCTCCTGTTTCTGATTCCGTTCAGGGCCACTATAATCTTGTTCTTGTTTGCTTGCTTGGGGGCATAGAAAGCACTAGGGCTGGTCCTGCTAAGTGTTTCACTCCCTCTGCATCCCTGGTCATCTCTGTCAAAGAAATTGAGCTAAAATGGTTGCTGGGAGTTAAAAAATTAACATTCTCGCCACAAAAACTTCATATTGGAGGAAAGAATCTGTGAGTGGTGTTTAATGATCCATCAAAGCTATAGGGTTTAATTTTAGACCAGAAATATTTTTCATTAACCTGGAATTCTGCCATTTCCCCAAGGAGCATACACATTGATGTATTTTCATCGATTTTTTCATTCACCCAAGGGTGTGGAGTGTTCAGGGGTCCACCAGGGTTCAAGTTACAGATGTGCCATTTCCCAAGGGTACCATGAGATAAATTGGGGGGACCATTTTGACAAGTCTGCTGTTTATCACAGCACCTCTTTCTTCTTCCTGCCACTTTAAAAGAAAGCTGGTGAGTTGAGTTGACTGCATTGTATGCACTTGTATTTAAAGAAACAAGTCTGGTTCTCTCTCTCTCTTTTGTCTTTCATTTTGTTTTGCTCTAAAGAGCTGGCATGGGAAAGACAGAGGACTCTAATTTTTGTCAGTTTTACTGGAAGAGGGGCTATTGTGGCACTCCACTGTAGTAGTCACTTGTCAGGGAAAATGTGCAAGGTGAGGCTGTGCGTGGTTCATCGTAGCCTCTGGGTGTGAAAGAGGGGCTGTGCTCCCTTGATGTGCAGAATGAGCCTTGCCGGTGGCTGTGTCATTTAGACCCAGCAGCTGGGAGACTCAGCCCTCTCATTTGTCTCTATGCCACATCCCCCGCAAACAGGCACATCTGCTTTTCCATGAGCCATACTTTATTTATGCAGTCTTGCTTTATTCCAGGTTAATTTGTTCCTAAGTTGTTTTTTTTTTCCCCCCTGGGCTTCCTAGGTGGCACTAGTGGTAAAGAACCCTCTGGCCAATGCAGGAGACGTAACAGACACAGGTTCGATCCCTGGGTCAGGCAATATCCCCTGGAGGAGGGCATGGCAACCCACTCCAGTATTCTTGCCTGGAAAATCCCATGGACAGAGGAGCCTGGAGGGCTGCAGTTCATAGGGTCGCAAAGAGTCAGATATGACTGAAGCAACTTAGCATGCACAAGGTGTTTTCCTAGCTCATCAACCTCTTTGGCACATTATTGAATACTTTAGCCATGAGTTATTGAACTGGGGACTCCAGATAGCAATTTAAATAAACATTCCCAAATGGTAAATCTCTTTGTCCAATTGAGGGATTAATCTGTCAAATTTTTATTAAGCACCTATTCTCTGCCAGATATTGTTATTCATCCTGGAGAATTCTTGAGGTGCTCATGGTCTAGAGAGAAGGATGTGAAACACATTTGCCACCAAGTAGAACACAGTACTCTGAGTGCTGGGGTGAAGGGATACTGAGGAAACTGTCTAACTCAGTCTTTAAGATTAGAGAAGTTTCCCACAAGTGATTTCTTTAGAGCAGGCACTTGTGGGTGAGTAGGTGTTTGCCAGTCAGAGGAGTCAGCCTAGACAGAAAGAGGAGGCTTCAGAGAATACGCTTCCTTAGGGACGAGTGAAAAGTTCAGTATGGCTGGAACACGGGGCATACAGAGAAGTAGAAGATGATTCTGGAATAGAAGGAGCCATTTTTGTTAGTGGGAGGGTTGGAAACTATCGAATTTTAACTTTTGTTTTAAGGCAGTGGTGTGTCAACTCAAACTGAGCACATCCTTAGGTTGTTACTTCTCTGATGAAGTGCTGATAAAATACTCTGAAAGAGGGAATTCCCTGGTGGTTCAGTGGTTAAGACTCTGCAGTTCCACTGCAGGGCAGCACGGGTTTGATCCCTGATCTGTTAACGAAGATTTCACATGCCGCATGGTGTGGCAAAAAAAATTAAAAAAAAAATACTCTGAAGGAATAAGTATAAATGATTTAGAAACATGATCTGTATGTAATACATAGGGTAATCTAGACAAAAATAACATGAAATGCCTACCTTTGATATGCATGTCTGAATGAAGACAGTATTTGTGAGAGCGTATTCCTTCCTCCCAGAATTTTCTGGCAAGACTAGCTTTTGTATAAAGAGCATGTCTCCCCCTCAACATAGCCACTGTTTCAAACAAAACATCTGCAATCAACACTGGCTGGATTCCCACCACTAGGTTCATTTCTAATGTGCTTTTCATTTATCTTTTTATTATGTATTCTAGGGGGCTGCATATAGTCAGGGATGGCATATGAAACACGAGGCTAAATGTTCCCTGATGTATTGTGTGGAGCAAGGATATGGATGGTTTTCTAAAGAGCCAGAAAATAACCTCCCCATATCAAAGACTATAGAAGCTCTGATTTTTAATCCAGAAAATAGAGTTGCTAGGAGAATAAAAAGGGTCTTGCATCTTTATTTCTCCAAACAACGACCTTTTTCTCTGGTTTGAGAGATAGTGCTCCACTTGGTAGGATCAATGGGATATGATAGTCATTCTCAATTTGAGCTTTCTCTTTCCTTTCGTCTCATAACAGTGTTATGTGCTCAGTTGGGTCCGACTCTTTGCAGCCCCACGGACTGTAGCCTGCCAGGCTCTTCTGTTCATGGAATTCTCCAGGCAAGAATACTGGAGTGGGCTGCCATTTCCTTCTCCAGGGGATCTTCTCAACCCAGGGATCGAATTCGAGTCTCTTGCATCTCCTGCACTGGTAGGATTCTTTACCACTGCACCACCTGGGAAGCCTGGTAATCAGCTAGGAAATTTATCCATACCCCCAAGCTTAGGTCCCTCCTCCAAGCCTTTTAAGCAGGCTGTCATATCCCTGATCCCTACCAGATAAGTTCATAATGGGAAATATAAATTATTTGTGCGAAAGATTGTTCCTGGGTAATCACCATGTGTCTGCTCCTTTCTACCCACTTACTCTCATGGGTTCTTACTTTTATAACCTGGATCCTAGCCTTTGACCTTGAACTCAGTGCCTCCCTCTGGTCTCCTTCAGGTTTGATTCCCTTATAGGTTTTCTTTCTGGTGCTTCTGTTTGCCAATGTTTTTAAAAAAAACTCTGCTTTCACTTTTTGTTTTGGTTTCCTCAATGCCTTAAGTAATAACTCTTCTTACTAGTCCTTAGCCTTCCTCCCATGTCAGACACAACTAAGCAAACACACATACACACACACACACGTGTGTACACAAAACTGAAAATTTTACCTAAAGAGTGATCATCAAAGAACAAGTAGTTTTCACAGGAGTGGGCTGTAGGCTCCATGTTGAATATAAACAATGGCTGACAAAAGACAGAGCTCACAAAACATGCCTGTGAAAAGTAGTGATATTTAGCAATTTTGGGGAAATTCCCTGGTAGCTCAGTTGGTAAAGAATCTGCCTGCAATGCAGGAGACCCCAGTTCAACTCCTGGGTCCAGAAGATCCCCTGGAGAAGGAATAGGCTACCCACTCCAATATTCTTGGGCTTCCCTTGTGGCTCAGCTGGTAAAGAATCCACCTGCCATGTGGGAGACCTGAGTTCAATCCCTGGGTTGGGAAGATCCTCTAGAGAAGGGAATGGCTACCCTCTGTAATATTCTGGCCTGGAGAATTCCATGGACTCTATAGTCCATGGGGTCACAAAGAGTCGGGTATGACTGAGCAACTTTCACTCACTAAGAATTCTAAAGAATCTTAACATAAATAGAAGACACATTCTTTTGCTGGATCAATTTCAACATGACTGATAGGGACACACACGTTCATTTTTGACAGAGAAAATCAGATAATACAAACATTATGGGAATCCCCCAGCAATACGAAAAAAGATATATCTCTGGTGCAAATTGTCCATGAATTAGTGAAATTGCATTTTCACTAGGAAAAAAAGTGCTTTGATATTGATATCACACATAAAGCTGCAATATAAGATGCAGTGCTCATTAGCTATGGCTCTTAAGACATTTCACACCTGGCAGATTACTGTACCCACTTCTGAGCTTCACAACCAAAAATATACGTGAAAGTATCAAAAATGTTCAGAGGAAAGCCACCAAGATTATCCAAGTTTTGGGAAATAAGACCTTTGAGAAAGGTCAAAAGACTGGGGATTATTCTGGATGAAGAATGACTTCAAGATGATCTGTGAGTATTTTAAGTTTCTTATTCAGAGAACAGTTGATAAGCATTTTTATCTATCACTACTAAAGGCAGAAAAGAAAGGGAAAGGCTGAAAATGAACCACAAAGGATTTAGGTCTGAAAGGAGAAATGTTGGCTGAAGAGGGCTGTCAGCCATTGGAAAGGGTTATTTCATCTTCATCTGAAGCCTAGGTGGCATATCAGTAACCTGGCCTGGGTGTGTGTGCTCTTGTTTAAAAGCCAGGAATATACTAGCCATTTCTCTTATGAGAATCGTCTATGTAATGAGCTATTGCCTTGTTTAGGGACAGTTTATTGAAGGAGTTAAAAATAATTTTATCAATTTAGTTTTATACTCCAAATAAGATGAGAAGCAATCTGTAACATGGATGAATATACTGTAAGTCCCTACATAATGAATGAGTTCCATTCAGAGAGGGTGTTCATAAGTCCATATTTTCTGTAAGTCCAACAAAGTTAGTCTAGGTGGCTCAGATGGTAAAGAATCTGCCTGCAATGCAGGAGACCATGGTTTGATCCCTGGGTCAGGAAGATCCCCTGGAGAAGGGAATGGCTACCCACTCCAATATTCTTGCCTGGAAAATCCCATGGACAGAGAAACATGGAGAGCTACAGCCCATGGGGTCACAAAGACTTGGATCCCACTGAGCGACTAACATACACACACACACACACCCCCAACTAACACAATCAAAATAATACATAAAAAACAAATACAAAAAATAAAGAAAACATTTTGAATCTTATAGTACAGTAACTTGAAAAGTATGGTAGTTCAGTACAACAGCCTACATATAGGGCGTGGCATCGACGGAACTGGCAAGAAGAGTTACTGACTGGAGGAGGGAGAGGAGGAGGAAGATGGTAGAGCTGGAGGATCATCAGTGACAGGAGACGGAGGGCAAGCTGCAGTTTCACTCATGCCTGACATTGATGGCACTGGTTCTGGTTCCTTGCTGGATTCAATTCTAGCTACCCACTTGAAAAAAAATGATTCAGTGATGTGTGGGTAGTAGCTCTTTTTTCTTGTCATAAATGACATAGTAGCACTTGTTTGCATTCTGAATGACTGCTGCAACCTTTGTGTACTATCCTTCATTTGAGTTCTGTGCCTCAAAAGCTAATAGTGCACATTTGCATCTTTGAAAGTTCCTAACTTGAAGGTTCGTATGTAAGGGACTTACTGTGTTACTGTATGTCATGGCATTTTCTGTGGCTCACTGCGTGTGAAAGAAGCAGGTGGATAAATAAAACCCACAATTTTGGAATCATAAATTCCAACTAGTTCTAACCCTAATAGTCTTCTTGAAGGACTAGTGGAAGAAATGGTTCTGAGAGAAGTAAAGCCATTAGAGAGAGGCGTCCTTGGGATCATGGAGGACTACTAATAGAAACTGGTCTTTCTGTTTTGGTACTAAAAAGACAATTCTGAAATGACACCTTATGCAAATGAATAAGGTGGATTAGGGTAACCCACAATCTATCTCTCTAATTTCTTTACTCCATTAACCCTTGCATATCTCACCAGCTTCAGATAACATTTAACATTTAATTGAGATTTTTACACTCAAAAGAATAAGATCTGTCTTACGATTTCAGTGGATTGTCGAAGTAACACAGTTTAAATAGTACAGAGTAGTACATTTACCATCCAGTGGCACAAAATCCAATTTCTTCAGGTTCCTCACTGTGAACTTTTAAAGTGTAAATACCTGTATTTCCAAGTTCTGTTCCAAGGCCATTCAAAAGCAATGTGTCTAAAACTCATCTTCTTCCCCAATAAACTACCACCCACTCCTGTATTGACTGTCTCCTAAGTGTCTTTGAAGTGTACCTTCTGCCCAGTTCTGCTCTGTTGCTTTTAAATCATTCTCTTCAACTGCATCAGCTGGGCTCCCAGCCTGTAGTCTCGGCAGCCTCCACTTCACCTTTCATATGCTCACTAGACTGAACTTCCTAAAATGTACATCTGATCATGTCATCCTCTGCTTTGTAATCCTCCAGGCTCCCCTCATCTAGGGCAGAGATATTCACACCTGATGAATCATTAGAATCACTGTGGAGTTATTCAGATGTATAAAATTTAGGGTATGACAACACACCTACTGAATTGGAATAGCTGATACACACATATGCATACACAGGTATACACACACACACACACACACACACACACATCTATACTTCTAGAACTCCATAAATTTGGAGACCAGTAGTACCCTACACTTGGGGCTTCCCTGGTAGCTCAGCTGGTAAAAAAATCTGCCTGCAATGCAGGAGACCCTGGTGGATTCCTAGGTGGGGAAGATATCCTGGAGAAGGGATAGGTGATCTACTCCAGTATTCTTGAGCTTCCCTGGTGGTTCAGACAGAAAAGAGTCTGCCTGCAATGTGGGAGACCTGGGTCCAATCCCCAGGTTGGGAAGATCCTCTGGAGGAGGGGATGGGAACCCACTCCAGTATTCTTGCCTGGAGAATACAGTATTCTTGCCATGGACAGAGGAGCCTGGCGGGCTGCAGTCCATGAGGTCGACAAGAGTTGGACATGACTGAGCAAATAAGCACACAGCATCCTAGACTGGTGTAAGGAAATAATCCCTTCCTCACTGGACTTGAACCTGTAACTCTTCATGTTAATTGTAGTTCTTTAACCCACTGAGATCTCTTCAACTTTGAAGTCTTTGTACATGCCTAGAACAACATTCCTCTTTTCCCTAATCTACTGGAAGCACTTCTACTTCTCAAGACTCAGCTGATTTCTCTCAGAATTTACAACTGATACTCTCAAAATTAGGCACTCCTTTCTTTCTTCCCCTAAAGCATCTTGTGCATATTCCAGTAGATTCCAGAAGTACAGAGCTGTTTTCCCCTCATTTTGCCAATATACTGCAAGGTCCTTGAGGGTAGAAAGTATGCCTTGGAGCTTTGGTGTGGTGACTCTTCCTCCCCATTTCTTTTGTCTCCATGCTCCTGGAGATTGTAAGGTGACTGGTGTATAGAAATTAGCAAATAAGTGATCCTAGAAGCATGGGGAGGAAGGAAATATGATGAATAGAAATACTCTTGAGATGATACCTTGGAATATAGTGAGTTATTAAGTTAGCTTTTCTACTGACAGAGGAACCCATAGTACTTGGAATCTGGACAGAGCAAAGCTTGAGATTGGTGTGGAAGCTAGTTAAGAAATGGGGAGGCTTTATTTGAGGGACGTAAGGTTGAAATGAGATTTTTGGATTTACAACAAAAAACACCCCAAATTAATGGATTTCACAAATCTATGTATCCACATTTAAATACATCTATATATTTTTAATAGGGAAAACAGAATGAAGTGGATGACTGTTTATTTCACCAAGTAAGGTAATAAAGAACAAAACCTATTATCTACCATATTTCCATAAAGGAAAAGCTATTTGTACAACCCCCTAAAGTAGGAAAGGTAAACATTAGATTGAAAAACTATTTTTGAGTAAATATAATCATGTAAAACATATGTAAATATGTTTTTTTCCCTTTTTTTTTTATTTCATCAGTCATGATTGATCTTCAGACAGAATTTTAGGAGAGGCAGTAAAACTTTCAAAACTTCCTTTATACCCAAAGCAGGGATCTGACATTATCTCCTCAAGGTGAAATAACCTTGAATGGCCTGACATTTGCACAATGGCTTTCTTTTGATCAGTCTGTAGTTCTAACTAATTATTTAAAAATACCTTCCCTCTTTCCCTGCATCCTTCTACCTATAATATTTTGTGACAGTCTAATAAGAACTCAGGCTTATCCACTGACCATATATAAAATTAGATAAATTGTAATATTCCAACAGAAATGCTAACTTTATGTCGAAAATTCAGGGTAGAGTTTTGGGAATATGAACTGTGGCCACCTGATGCAAAGAGCCAACTCACTGGAAAAGACTCTGATGCTGGGAAAGATTGAAGGCAAAGGAAGAAGGAGGGGGCAGAAAATGAGATGGTTAGATAGCATCCCTTACTCAAAGAACATGAATTTGAGCAGACTCCAGCAGAGAGTGAAGGAAAGGGGAGCCTGGCATGCTGCAGTCCATGCGGTTGCAAGGAGTTGGACATGACTTAGCAATGAAACAACAACAACAAAGATCAAAGAAAAAATAAGATATACATACTAGAAAATGTATCTTCTGGCTTCTATTGTTAGAGCATTATGGGTTCTCATGTGTCAAACGAAAAAGAAAGTGTTAGTCGCTCAGTCATGTCTGACTCTTTACTGTCTGAGCCACCAAGGAAACCTAAGAAGGAGATAAACTGGGAGGAGAAAAAAATAAAACCATAATGTCGGGGTCTTATAAACTCAGGACAAAGTTTCCCTTCTTTGAATTAGGTTACAACTGAAATCTTATAATGTACCAATAAAATTTCAAAGTTTCTGTAAACAAATATGTCAGTTCAGGGCTGCTTTTGACCACATGTAACACAAACCTAACCACAACTGACAAGAGGTAACCCAACCACAGCGACAAGATGTCCAGAGGTAAGTTGGACAAACTCCCTCTGGGATTTGTTCCACAAGCTTCTGCTTACATTCCAGGCAGGAAGAAGTGACCAGTAGGGAGGAAGAAGATGTGTTAGGATCAGGAAAGGCAAACATTGCCCCCAAATCTCCCAGTAACTCATTTTTGCATCCTATGATCCAGAATGGTGTCAAATGACCCCAGATGCCAAAGAAGCTATGACATGGAAGTGTGTGCTTTGACACATCACTGCCTCTTATGGTGATAGTAAGAATGAAGGAGAAATGAATGAGGTAAGAATGAAGAGGTATGTGGACACTAGCAAGAATGAGGAAGAATGTGCACACCGACTGATAGCCCTATGTTTAATTTTTCCTTTAGAAGCCCAAAGAATTTCTGAAGCAGGACTATAACTCTGCACTTGAGATGCATGAGATCTGTTCCTTACATCCAGAGTATCATCAAACAGGATATATTTCTTATTCTCTCTTTTCAAGGTCTGTTTGCTATGTTAGCTATAATAATTTGCTACGTTAGGTATAATAATTTAGATGTGGGGATCTAAAGAGTCATATTTGACCTTTCCCCCTTGCTCCTTTTACATTTAAGTCAATGGTCATATTTGGTACAATTTGTCACTTTTGTATTATGTCCACCCTTTAATTTCCCAATAGCTATTATGCTGCTTAGGTGCTTATCTCTTTCCTTGTTTTTTTTTTTTTTTTAACAGTTCTCTTGTCCGAACTATCAACATCCCTTCTTGCCCCTCCCTAGTCCCCTCTGTACATTTCAGGGAGTCAGTTCAGTTCAGTTTAGTTGCTCAGTTGTGTCTGACTCTTTGCCACCCCATGGAACGCAGCACACCAGGCCTCCCTGTCCATCACCAACTCCCAGAGTTTACTAAAACTCATGTCCATTGAGTCAGTGATGCCATCCAACCATCTCATCCTCTGTCATCCCCTTCTCCTCCGGCCTTCAATCTTTCCAAGCATAAGGGTCTTTTCAAATGAGTCAGTTCTTTGCATCAGGTGGCCAAAGTATTGCAGTTTCAGCTTCAACATCAGTCCTTCCAATGAACACCCAGGACTGATCTCCTTTAGGTTGTATCCCCTTGCAGTCCAAGGGTCTCTCAAGAGTTTTCTCCAACACCAGAGTTCAAAAGCATCAATTCTTTGGTGCTCAGTTTTCTTTATAGTCCAACTCTCACATCCATACATGACCACTGGAAAAACCATAGCCTTGACTAGATGGACCACTATTGGCAAAGTAATGTCTCTGCTTTTAAATATGCTGTCTAAGTTGGTCATAACTTTCCTTCCAAAGAGTAAGCATCTTTTAATTTCATGGCTGCAATCACCATCTGCAGTGATTTTGGAGCCCCCAGAAATAAAGTCTGCCACTGTTTCCCCATCTATTTGCCATGAAATGATGGGACTGAATGCCACCATCTTAGTTTTTTGAATGTTGAGCTTTAAGCCAACTTTTTCACTCTCCTCTTTCACTTTCATCAAGAGATTCTTTTGTTCTTCTTCACTTTCTATCATAAGGGTGATGTCATCTGCATATCTGAGGTTATCGATATTTCTCCCAGCAATCTTGATTCTAGCTTGTGCTTCATCCAGCCCAACGTTTCTCATTATGTACTCTGCATATGAGTTAAATAAGCAGGGTGACAATATACAGTCTTGACATACTCCTTTTCCTATTTGGAACCAGTCTGTTTTTCCATGTCCAGTTCTAACTGTTGCTTCCTGACCTGCATACAGGTTTCTCAAGAGGCAGGTCAGATGGTCTGGCATTCCCATCTCTTTCAGAATTTTCCACAGTTTTTTGTGATCCACACAGTCAAATTCTTTGGCATAGTCAAGAAAGCAGAAATAGATGTTTTTCTGGAACTCGCTTGCTTTTTCAGTGATCCAGTGGATATGGGCAATTTGATCTCTGGTTCCTCTGCCTTTTCTAAAACCAGCTTGAACATCTGGAAGTTCACGGTTCACATATTGCTGAAGCCTGGCTTGGAGAATTTTGAGCATTACTTTACTAGTGTGTGAGATGAGTGCAATTGTGCGGTAGTTTGAGCATTCTTTGGCATTGCCTTTCTTAGGGATTGGAATGAAAACTGACCTTTTCCAGTCCTGTGGCCACTGCTGGGTTTTCCAAATTTGCTGAAATATATTGAGGGCAGCACTTTCAGGGAGTCAGTCTTTATTTATTTGTCTGTACCAGGTCTTAGTTGCGGCATGAGGGATCTTTAGTTGAGGCATGTGAGATCTAGTTCCCTGAACAGGGATCATACCTAGGACCCCTGCATCAGTCTTAGCCACTGAACCACCAGGGAAATCCCTAGAGTCAATTCTTTTAAACTTTGACCTTCATAATGCTCTATATCTTTTCAAAATCTTTGATGGTTTCCTATTGCCTACCAGCTAGATGAGTCACTACGAAACCCATTGCTCCATGAACTTAAATTGAGGGTGGTTCCTGTAAAACATCAACATTCCCTCCACCTCCCAATGGTTCAAGACTGAATTCAAATGTCTATTTTGAAGTTTTTCTAATCTCCCAGACAGAAGAAATCACTTCTTCCCCAAATACCTTATAGCACTTTGTGGATAGCTCTACTCTCTAGATTATTACCTCCCATGGTTAACAGTTGTTGCCTTGTCTTCCCTCAAGCACAGGGATTATTCATTGCAGTCTTCAGGGGACATGACAGAGATTTTCCCATGCAGTAGGTGCCCAGTAAATGTCTGTCTGATTGACTATATGGATATAGTAATTACTGAGTTCCTCTGGATAATAAGAGAAGTGGAGACTACCCCAGTATAAAGTGGAAGTTGCTCAGTTGTGTCTGACTCTTTGTGACCCATGGACTATAAAGTCCATGAAATTCTCCAGGCCAGAATACTGGAGTGGGTAGCCTTTCTCTTCTCCAGGGGATCTTCCCATCTCAGGGATAGAACCCAGGTCTCAGGGATTGAACCCAGGTCTCCTGCATTTCAGGCAGATTCTTTACCAGCTGAGCTATAAGGGAAGCCCCAAAATACTGGAGTGGGTAGCCTACCCCTTCTCCAGCAGATCTTCCTGACTCAGGAATCGAACTGGGGTCTCCTGCAGTGCAGGTGGGTTCTTTACCAATTGAGCTGTGAGGGAAGCCCATCCCAGTGTAAATGCTAGGCATTTACATGGCAATGCACACACACATACACAAAATCTCTGAGATGAAAAGAAAATAGTAAGAATATGTTTGACCACCCAGTATCTCTGATTGTGGCCTAGATCCCGAATTTAATTTCCTCTGTGAATTTCGATATTTTGCTTAGAAGGAGTTTTCTAGTTTGTCTGTTGAATGGTTCACCTGCAACCGTTATTCTTTGCCCCGCGTCTACCTATTGGACATAAATTACCTCTGATGCTCATCCATCCAGACTGATTAGCCTCTCTCAGGGCAAACAGCACTTAAGAGGCTCTCAGAGAATTCAGAATTCACAAAAATAATAATAGTAAAAATAACTTAAACACTGTATACCAGGCATTATATTAAGGACTTAACATAGATTGTTTCATTTAATTTTCAATCAACCCTATGAAGTAGTTACTATTATCTATTTTACTAATGAGAAAACTGCTATCCATGGAACTAAGTAATTTTTTCAAGATTATTGTCATTTTGAGGGCAAAGTTGATAATGCTAACCACTGTTGTTTATGTCTTAAATGGTTTCCATGGAAATATAGGGCTTCCTTAGTGACTCAGTGGTGGGCTTCCCTGGTGGCTAGGAGATTAAGACTCTGTCTGCCATGCAGGAGGCAGCCTACAATACAGGAGTTGCAGGTTCTATCCCTGGATCAGGAGATATCCTGGAGAAGGAAATGGCAACTCACTCCAGTATTCTTGCCTGGGAAATCTCATGGACAGAAGAACCTGGTGTGCTTCAGCCCATGGAGCTTCAGCTCCATTCCCAGCCAAAGAGTAGGACATGACAGTGGACAACCACCATCATCATGGAAAAATTAGGGTTAAATGGGACTAAGCAAATTGTGTTTTGACCTTTTGACCTTTATGTGAGATAAAGAATAACCATGTTTACCTAAAAATTAATCAAGGTCTGCAGAAACCCGATGATGACAGTATAGCACCAATAGGTCTTGTTAAATATCCTTGGTGAAGAGTGAGGTAAACTCTTGCAGATGTGGGTGGTTAAGTCACGGCATCAGCTCTCGAGTTCCCCTTCTGTTTCTTTATTCTCTTCTTTTCAATGTCCAACTGATGCCGTACTGATACCCTCCTTCTAAAATGATTTCTTCTACCTCTGCTTTTACACAGCCTCTGTTTGGCTGCTGCAATTTTCAGGTTGAGTACCCATTTCTGGAACAGTTCACCTTTGCTCACCTTGTTGTACTGCATTCTGCCTTTTCTCTAAAGCTCTTTAGTTTTGGCTTTCTGAGTTTCTAAGATAGTATCTTTCAAGACAAACTTTTTTGATTGACACCGACAGTAAGAACTACACACCCACACGCACTCCATACACAAATAGTTGAAAGATAACCTACTACTAAATCCACCTGGAATGCATCTGAGTCTATGAAAGCATGGGTCTACAACTGTACTCAAATAGGGAAAAGTTAATGTAAAGTACACATAACAGTTACAATACTGAACAGTTAAATAAAATGGTACACAGTTTTATAAAGTTAAATAAATTGGCCTGTTTCTTCTGAATGTATAGTGTCAATTCATATTTGTTTGTTTTCTGAGTAGAGATTAAATGTAGAGAATTGTTAAGTGAAATCATACCAAGAGCACAAAGTACTAATCAACATAGGTAGTGAGGCATTATAATCAGTTCAAAAGAAGCTCCAATAATTTGTGCAAGAAAGAGGATTAGCCATGTGTCCTAATAGGAAATTTGACTGGATTGATTCAATTCCTTACTTCTTAGGAGATAAAAATCTCTAAATGATTCTATAGCTTATAATAAGATATTAAAATGGCATACCCAAGCTTTCAATAATGTCAGCACATATCAATCTAGGAAAAGCATTGAGTTGTGAGAAATTATAACCTAGGTGAAAGACTTAGACTTTGAAGAGTTCCACTGATGTAAAAGAAAAGCATGGCCATTAAATTATTGGCCAGTTGATGTCACTGACTCAAATTTGAATCATTTAGGTCAAAGCAGTTCATTCTTGTGCCCTAAACAAGGTTCAGAGAGTCAAAACCACAGATCCTATAACCTCAGCTAGTTGAGACAAAATTCTCTAATTTTTTTTTTTAATTGGCTGTGTGGCATGTGGAATCTTAATTCTCTGACCAGGGATCCCTGCACAGGAAACCCAGAGTCTTAACCACAGAACCACCAGGGAAGTCCTCCAAATTCTCTAATTTTAAAAGGATTTACACCTTAGAAAGATATGAAGCAAAATACAGAAATTTTAATTTAAATTAATGATTTCTTTTTACAGCTTTAAATTTTTTTAAAAGATATTTTGACTTGTGAGAATGTTTGGTTTTAAAGAATTGAAGCTTACCAGATGGTACTTTATTGAAATGTTCAGAAGAATTTGACTAAGATTCTAATCAATGTTTAAATGGTTGGATTTGATTTATTAAATTTACAAGTTTTGGCTTATTAGCTGTTTAAATGGTGTACAAATGTTTAGAAAAATTGCATTTGTTAGAGTGGTATGTTTAATAAATTGGGCATTAAACAAACAAGAAATAGCAGTGAACATTATATTTTATGCACCGAAGTTTCTCAGGCACAAAAGTTAAGAAAGGTCTAATACGGTGGTACACACATGGAAGGTGTGTGATTTGACTTTTTTCTTTACAAAGTTTCCTGGCTCTTTCCATGTAATTTTTATTCCATTTTCAGTTTTTCTCCCATATCTTATTCTCATATGTCAATAACTGCTGCAGATGTAGTTTCTGTGTCTTCACCGAGCCCCTGATATTATTCATACTAAGTTGAGGATTCTCTAAGAATAATATAGGAATTATAGGTCAAGATTGACTTTGAGACAAACTTCCAGCTCCACCAAACTTGGGCTGTGAGAGCTAGATGATTTGGGGATATTTTAGCGAGTCATGTTGAATTTAACCCAAGGTCTCACGCAATTAAAAATTCTTGGGGCTGCCACTGTGCTTCCTAAGTTGAGGAATTACATGTTTATGCAATTGTGTTTGACTACTTTTCTCCCTAATCATCACAGCTCTACGCTTTTCTGATTAAGTACTAATTATATATTAAAAATACAGGAGCTGCTTGCCGGACGGAAATTCCCATTACGACCACTTAATCTGGAATGATTTATGTTTGGAAGGATCCCAATGTATGGAAGTGGCTGTGGTGATAGTAAGCAGTTGAAGCAATGGAGGAAGAAAGTCTCAGGAATCTTTCTGTGGTTAAATGAGGATGTTGCATTTGGCTAACTGCATTTGGTTCTAGTCTATGTTCATCATAGCTACTTTGGCTCCAGTCTTTGTTAAGGATAGCTGCTTTGTCCACCGGGCTTCCCAGGTAGCACTAGTGGTAAAGAATCGCCTGCTGACACAAGAGTCTAGGGTTTGCTCCCAGGATCGAGAAAATCCCCTGGAGAAGGAAATGGCAACCCACTTCAGTATTCTTGCCATGGAAATACATGGATGGAAGAGCCTGGTAGGCTTCAGTCCATGATGTTGCAGAGTAGGACACAACTGAGCACTCATGCATTTTGCCTACTATGGCTTCAGCCTTGTTTGCCACTGTTAACCTGAGACTAGAGAATTCCCTAATTATTTGGCCACTGATCTGGACCGAACATCCCCGACACCTTGTGTATTTTAGCCCAGTGGAAACACTGTTTGACACAGATTGCTCTTCTGACTTTCAGTTTGTTTCATGTCATCTTATGGAAGTAAGTTATAAAACATCAAAGACAGGTAATACACTTTCAATGTTTTGACCTCTGAGAGCAGTCTAGCCTCACCTCATCAGCATTTTCATCCTGATGCAGAAAATTGAAGGTTTCTACTCATGCTCTCCAGTCTATGGTGACTGCCTCTTGTTTCTGACACAGTACTCCTCTACTAGGGATCCTCTACTATTCCTAGCTTCGCAGCTTCAAATAAATTCCTTAAAGGTTGAAAGGAGGAGCTACCAAGAGGATTGCATTTAGGAAAACATAGGGAGGCCTCGTGTGTGGCAGTTCATGGGGTTGCAAAGAGTAGGACACGACTGAGCAACTGAACTGAACTGATCAGTCTTATTTCCAATTTTCATCTTTAAAGATGGCATTCACTCTGAAATGTTTGGAATTTTTGCTCAAGCACAGATTACTTCTAGTTTTTGGCTAGAACATAATAATAATATTGATGATGATAATGACAAAATAATAGTAACAAGAATGAAAACACTATGAGACAGTGCAGCGGTTAAGCTCTAGAGTCAGAAAACATATTTAAATCTATTTAGTGTATGACCTTGGGCAAGTTAAGTAATCTGTTTACTTTCATTTAAAATCTGCAAAATAAGGATTAATAGAACCTATGATGTGAGGGAGTTTACGTGTAATGAAAACCCAATACATGCCGTGTTTAGTAGGTGTGTGTGTGTGTGTGTGTGTGCTCAGTCATGTCCGACTCTTTGCAACCCCACGAACTGTAACCCACCAGGCTCCACTGTCCGTGGGATTTTCCAGACAAGCATACTGGAGTAGGTTGCCATTTCCTTTTTCAGGGGACCTTCCCAACCTGGGGATCAAACCCATGGCTCCTGTCTCTTGCATTGTAGGTGATTCTTTATTGCTTGAGCCACTGTGGAAGCCCGTAAGTGTTAAGTAAGTGTTAGCTATTATTAGACACTACTGATAATGAGGCATATAATATTATGTGTTAAAAATGGACTGTTTTCTTTTATGTGATTTAAAGTCTTTTGCAGAAGCAGGGTTAAAAATGTTTTGTATCATCTATTACCTGAATGCCTCTTGCTCCTATTATCTTTGTACTGTGTCCATTGAATTTGGTATAGTTAATGATGACCACCTTGCCAATAAAGCCAAATTATCTGCTATGCCAATTTCATGAGTATTCAGCTCCTCAGCCCAGAATACCCATTGTGTAAAAAGTGCAGTGAATTCTAATTCACTTTTGATTGCAATGATCTGAACCAAACACGAAACCTAGCTGATCCAAGAGGACTTGGGCTTTACAATGTTGAGCATTATGTGATTGGCACGCTCCAAACAGGAATATCTTTGAATTTCCTTTTCAGGAAACAGAATTCTTTTAATTAACAACATTTTTAAAAATTTCAGTATGTGTAATTGTTAACACCTGCTATGTGTTGCCAACAGATGTTTCTTTCTTACCTAAGGGAACTGTTATAATTATTCTATAAGCTTAGTGAAATGGCATTTACTATGATAGTTGGAAAACTTTAGTTGGTGACTTTGTAATATTTGGCTTTTTTTTTAATCTTGTCCCCTATTACTGCCAGTCCCAACACACCCTTCCCAACCTGGGTCACCAAAGGCAAAAATATCCTTTTTTTTGGGGGGGGAGGGTTGCTAAATGTTTCAAAACTGGTTATGCATATTTTAGTGGTTGTGAAATTTTTCTGAAATTATGTGTATTCTAAAACATTGTAAAACTGTGCTCGTGTTTTAGCAGCTAATCCATATAATGTGCAACATGAAAGTTTTACATCTTGATTGTAAATATAAAAATATACTTTTTAGAAAGGTAATGATACTCTTCCGGTAACCTGGCTTCAAAAGAAGCTACAGCAAAAAATGAGATTTTTCTTGATTTTTTTTCAGTGATGTATATCGTTTTATTTGTAGTAGACTTTCAGAACTCGCCATTTATGATACTAATCACACAATTACCTACAGGCATGTGTTAAAGACGACCCTAGTTTCAGTCAAATAATAGGCCTATTGCAAACAATGAATGAAGGCAGCTCCATTTATAATGGCTGTTTCAGCAGAGCGCTATTGTCATCACAGTGATCTGAGGGTGACTCATTAATTAATTGATGTTCTTTTTTATTATGTGCTATTGAGTTAATGAGTAATTTGTGTGAAATAATTCTCCGAACACATTGATTACTTGAGATATCTTCTGGGGCTTTCATATCAGTGACATGCTGAATAGGTAGAAGATGGTATGTGCTTTTGTGTGTTCATTGCTCCTAGGTTTGAGATAAGGACAAATCAGTACAAAGACTCCCTAAGGTGATCGGATGTAGGAAGTATCCTAAGGCAACCCACAGGAGGTTGAGGACCCTGGGCAAGACCTGTCACATAGTAGGTACTCAATTAATGTCACGTAAAAAAATGGCTGTATTAAAGCTTTGCTCCCATTTACCTTGCCTTGCATTAAAATCACATTTAGGAAGTATCTGTAATGGCATTTTTAAAGACAAAGTAATAATCAAAGGGCTTTTGCTAAAACTGTATTCGGTGTAAATGGTCTATTACAATAAACATGCAGACTGTTTTCCCAACTTAGTTAAGTGAACACTAAATATGTTTGGCCTGTATCATTCCTACGAAATTGCTTAAATATTAGTCAGAGTAGTTTCCCTCAAGTGACAGTTAAAAGGAAACCACTTGTGAATGGTGTGTCTGACTACAGATGTTAATTTTCGGCACCCTGGTTCAGTGAAGGTAAAACATTTCTTCCCTGAAGAGGTAGGATTTAGTTGAGTTTTGTGTTTTAATTCATTATGCAGGAGTGAGGAAATCTGAAATTTAGTCTGACAAGAGCAACATGGTTGCTTTCAGAAAGATCACTTAAAATTTGTACAAACCTACAAAATTATACCCACCAGTTGCTACCTTCATTTTGACAGTCTTATTTTCCCCACATAAGTAAATAGCAATAAACTACCTAGATTGGAGGTCCTGCATATAACATTTGGAGAAAGCATTTGGGGTACTTTTTTCTGCTTCTGATCTATTAATACCTTTTGAAAGTAAATGTCCTTATACACTTTTTTTCCTTTTGCATACTATGCTTTCTAGATATCACCTTAGATTTTTGCCAATTAAGCGCAATCGAATAGTGTAATGCCCCTTTTATTAAAAACATAAATCCAAATATAAAAAAGTGAATGAAAGAAGCCAGCAGATATTTATTAAGCAAGATGGAAGTGAAATTACAAACACAGGTCAGCTTTTCAACTCAGCCAGCACTCTGGTGGGTGGAGCAGCTTGGTCCTTCATCACAGGCAGCCTACACGAGATGCATGTAGGCAGCTTCCGCTGCCTGAGGAAACCAAAGCTCCATCGGAGGTGTCCTTCTGGAGCCTTCAGACAATAAGATGAATGACGTCAGGGTTACACAACAAGTGAAAGTTGACAACAGTTCAGGGACTCTGAGGAGTCAAGACAATAAGCTTAGTACTTCAGGTAAAAAATGCTACTATTTTCAGGCAATTAGCTGTCAGATGGCCTATTTCTATCTTGTTCCACCATTTTATGGAGATTAAAGATAATCTAAAGAGATTAAGGCCTTAATCTTTAATCCAGGTGAGTCATTTTGTTTGTAGAAAAAGCATAAGAATGAATTCCCAAAGGATTAAGCAAAAGAAAAGGCAGTAAAAACCTTGTTTGATCTTTGGGTGGCAGGAATAATGGAACAGCTTCAAGAAGCTGAGAGAAGTTTGTTCCCAATTTACGAGTATTTTGACATATTGATAAACATATGCAAAAGCATTTAAATATAAAAAAGATTATTTGCAAAAAGATACCGACAATTCGAATTTTACATTCACATGAATTTCAAACAGCTCTTAATGGGGAGTAGGAGGGCGGCTTCAGGAGGAAATCCACTTCTCACACATCTCCCACACCTTCCTCCCATTTGTTCAGGTTTGCTTTTTTGGTTTTGGCTATGCAAGTCTTTTCATGAAACAAATGTAAGGTTCTAAGGCTAAAACAATAATTTTGTGGACCGCATACTGCTATTTTTGAAACATCTCTGGGGTATATCTCAAATTTGGAAAACACGTGACCTGCACACTCTGAACCATGAATCCTTTGTAAAAATACATACCGTTCACTTTTCACAGAACCATCTTCTTAAAAATGAGAGGCAATATCCAGATCCACATGCATGTTCCTAGTAAAGCTTTGTTTTAAAACAACTCAAATCCACACCAGAGTTATTTTCAGTTTAATATTTTGGCCCCAAATCAAGAATTCAGGTATCACATTTAATTTTCATCTGCAGTGTATATTAGGCAGAACAAAGTAGGGATGCAAGTAACACTGGGAAATACTGTGTCCTATACAAGCGATCAATGAAAAAAAAACAGAGAAAGCCCACAGCACTAAAATTTGCTCTAGTAAAATGTGCTTCATTGTGCCTGTTGTGGAATTAGATCTGTCGAATAGTTTGAATACAGGGAGCAGAAGCAAAGAAGCAAAGTGTGAACAACCCAGAAGAAGGGAACAGAGTCTCATCTTTATTTCCTTAATTGTAATTTAAATAATCAGTCTCCATAATTTTTCTTTCTAGAAAGCTTTCTTCTTTATCAGCTATCATGTAGGTAAGGGAATAATTTTTCACTTTTCAAAAATGGAATGACAGATTTCAGCCTAAGTGTGATCAATTCTGAATGGGTAATTACTTAGAGAAAGCAATGAAGAGTAAGACACATCAAACTTTGAAAGTGTTCACTTTGGAACATTAAAATAAGTGGCAGGTAAATACAGAAAAATATATAATCACTAGTTCTCAGCTTTTTATCAATCCCTTTGTTTCTCTTCTTCTAGAAGATTCTGTGAGCACTATGTTGCTCTGATCAAAAGTGACTTCAATCCTCAAACATCATCATAGCTTCAATGTGCATTATCATGATTTCAGTAGATTCACACTCAAAACCTTTTAGTGCCAGAAATGCTTCAAGCCATAAAGTTATTATACCCTTAGCTCTTTTGGAGAGGTCTGGGCAAAATTTGCACAAGAAATTTATCATTTTAAGATTTTCTCATAATTGTAGTAACACTTTTTTAAAGTAACCCTTTGGAAAATTTTTAAATGATACCCAAAGGCACTAGTTCGCATAAGGGGTGAATGGCGCTGAAGGAAACAAAACAAAGCCATTGACTAGGTAAAGAGCACAAAAAAAGGATATTAAAAGGATAACTGTTAAGCTTTAAAGTTATTCTAAAAATGGCACTTTTCACATTGGTAAAAAATGAAAGTGCTTTAAGATGAAATTTTTATGCATTATTTTAAAGCTGATCGTTAAACCCCTGAAAATAGGGGGTTATAAATGAGAACACTGATAAAGACTCTAAATCATAGCGGGAATAATAGTGGATGTTGCTAAAATGCTTTGTGTGTCTTTCTTTTTCAGTATTTTTAATGATGATAGACTTGTTTAATCTATATGTATCATTAGTGAGATTTGATCTTCAATTCTTTACTAGAAAGTTACAGCTCATTTAAAATAGCTGGTTGATACAGAAAGCATAAATATACAATAACTTTAAACACTGATTGTACTAAATGCAACAATACAAAGAAGCAAACAGAACACAAATGGTAACACAATAAAACTGTATTACATTTGTGCTTCAAATATTACAATACATTATATACAATAGTCCAAAATAAACATCTCATGCCAAGTGACACAAAAAAACGAATAGCAAGCAAAAAAATCCAGCAATATGTACATTACTTTTTTCTTTAATAATAAACATTCAACTCTGAACTGGGGCAATTTCACTACATACAGATGCAGTCCGCCTTTTATTCCATATAACCATCCTGCTTTCCTATATCTACGCTATTCAGTTGGTTCCTGTGTCAATTCTTATATACACGTGGAGCAAAAAAGATAAAAGAATGTAGTGCTTTGTATTCTTAATGGGGTAATGTTGATAGATCAGCGAACCTGGGGTGCATAACCTTCTTTCATTAAACCTTCCTCGTAGTCCGTCTGGCAAAGGATCATGTTATTCTTTAGGAAAAATTTGTCTCCAACACAAAATCTGAAAATATTTATAAAAATAAAATGGTTAAGATGACTTCATTCAGATCTCTAATTTTGAAGATTTCTTTTCCTAATCATCATTTCATATGGTAATTCTCTGAGCTTGAAAGTTTGGCTTAGAAAGTTGCCTTTATTGTCAAAATTAAACCATCCAGGTCATTTAATAAAACCCTGCACACAAAATTTGAGATCCTACTTTTATACAGAAAAATCATAAGAACATTGAGGAAAACACCTTGAGAAGCAAAGGCTATACTTTTTTCACATATATTGGAAAGAAAAAAAGAACTAACCTGTATTTACACTCATTAATACAGGAGACCTGGGTTTGACCCCTGAATCAGGAAGATCCCCTGGAGAAGGGAATGGCTATCCGCTCCAGTATTCTTGCCTGGAGAATCCCATGGACAGAGGAGCCTGGCAGGCTATAGTATATGGGGTCGCAAAGAGTCGGACAAGACTAAGCAACACACACATAAAAGAAAGAATGATAATATTTCACAGCAGTGATTATGGAAGCTTTCATCACTGCCCATTTATCCAGTTTATTAAAAAAAGAGTAAAAACATTAAAATGAATCAAATGATTAGGAAATAGACAATTTTAGAGCTTCTCATTTAAATTCCTTTTCTTCCCTGTTATTAAAATGTGATTAAATTCTGGTAATTTGGAAGTGATTGTTCTGAATTGAAAGCTGTTTTAGCATGAGACTTAGATGCTGGGCCATGGTGCTTTGTTTGTGGCAAGTTCACTAACTATGACGTGGTAAGTGGACTTCTTAGAGTACTTCCAATTAAACCTAAAGGAGTAACCTGATGAACTTCTTAATACTGATGTGATAAATAAACTAGTTTCTAGTAGCTAATTATGAATTTTATTATATAAAGCATTGTTTAATGTGCAATATTGTGATGTTTTTAATAAGTGCCCTTTTTGTATAATTTCCCAGTGGTGACACTTTGGACACAATTAAGGTCAGAAATAAATGCCTGTGCTGTTTCCGGTACATTTAACAATAAAGTAACTCTGGGGAGATCTGTATATATTTTTAATTGTAACAATTTAACCTTCAAACAGCAGTGTCTGGTAGAGTTGACCCAGTAAAACTACTTGTAATTATACAAGTTGACCTCACTGACCTCTGATAGTGGTCTCACTTTATCAGATAGTCAATTTCAAATGATGTTCAGGCAGAAATCTGAGTGGATAGATTAAATTGTGTAGTGAAAGCCACACTTTAATGTTTTGTGAAGTTGAAGGTTTAAATGAGGAGCAGTTGGGCTGATTTACATTTGCAAAGATTGGAATGCTAGACAAACAGTGAACCTATTTATTTTCCAACTGGGTAGCTTTGGAAATTTATCCTTATTCTAGCTAAGTAGATAGAGGGGAAAATAGTGTAATAAAAAAAGTAGATTGAAAAGAATTAGCTTTCCTCTTAAAGGAAGATTGGTCTGTTTATTTGTGGAATTTACTTTTTTTTCCCCAGGATTACTGCCTGCTGATGATGCTGATTGAAAGTAGACTATGCCCTGATGTTGAAATCCTACAGTTGTTTGTGGTCAAGGCTATTGGATACAATGGACATTCAAGTCTGGACTTCAAGTATATCTTCTTTTTATTAGTTGCAAACTATAAACATGAAATATTGTGCTTAAAAAGTGGTGTTTGGATAAACCAGTTTTTGTAGATTATCCTGATCATTAGGATATGTTGACTGAAAGGAAATATTTCTTTTGCTGGGCAGGCCTAAATAGGCAAATTAGATACTTATCTTTTATGTGAGATTATATAAAATAACATGCAGAATACATTTGATTACTGTTCAAATTTTTCACTTTATATTAATAATTAAATTAATTTGAATTGACTAATAAACTAATAAAATATCACATCAAAAATAACTTTAGTAAAATATTCCTGTGTTTCAGCTGATGTTATTGAATCTTATCTTTTCCTAAAAACCAACTAAACTAGAAGTACTTTTTCAACTCCATACTGTCTAAAATTATGCTTTAATTTTTTAAAATAAGCCTCAAAATTCTATTTGCTATCAAATAGAAATGTCATTTTTTAAAAATTTTGTTTTGCCATGTTGTGTCATGTCATTCTTACCTTCAGGGGCCTTGAAATGTAGGTAATTTTATTTGTAGATTAATAAAGTCAGAGTAATTATATCAACAAAAGCACTGAACCAAGAGTCTGGGGATTTGGTACTGAGCGTTGTGGTTCTCACCTATCCAATGCAAGATATAGGACGTATTTCATACTTTCTCTGAGCCATTTCTCTGTGGGTAAGATAAAACAGTTACATCAATGAATGGTTCAGTTCAGTTCAGTCGCTCAGTTGTGTCTGACTCTTTGCGACCCCATGGACAGCAGCATGCCAGGCCTCCCTGTCCATTACCAGCTCCATCGGAATGTTAAAATAAGAAGTATAGTAAAGGCAGAGAGACATTTGCAATGAATTGAGTTCAAATCCCAACCTTCTACTCACGATGTTAAAAATGAAACTTCAGGATTTTTGTCTTCAACATCAGTAACTTTTGTTAAGTTGGTAGTAAAGAGTAGAAATGTAGTATGTAAAGCCTTCCCTCAATGTTTGGAATGTAGGTAATTAAAATAAACACCTCTTATAAAGTACTTACCATGTGCTAAGGCTGAACATGTATATAGATATAGTCATCGCATTTATTCCTTAAATCCAACCTTGATAAAATATTAACATTGTCCTTTTCAGACGAAAAATCTAACGCCTTCTCCAGAATTTTTAAAACTTGCTCAACGTTCCATAGCTGGAACATGTATGGTAGAAGAATGAAAAGCACCCTGATCTCTTTGGATTCAAGATTCAAGCTTTTGTTACTCACAATAGCCAAGATATGGAAACACTTCAATGTCCATCAACAAAGGAATGGATAAAAAAGATATGGTACATGTACACACACTCTCTCTCTCTCTCTCTCTCTCTCTCTCTCTCTCTCTCTCTCTCTCTGGAATACTACTTAGCCATAAAGAAAGACATAATGCCATTTGCAGCAACATGGAGGGACCTAGAGGTTATCACACTAAGTGACTTAAGTCAGGCAAAGAAAGACAAATACCATATGATATCACTTACACGTGGAATCTAAACTATGATACATAAACTTATCTACGAAACAGAAACAGAATAATAGAGTATGGACTTGTGGTTGCCAAGGAGGAGGCGAGTAGGGGCAGGGATTGGTTGGAAGTTTGGGGTTAGTAGATGCAAACTATTATATATAGAATGTATAAACAACAAGGCTGTACTGTAGAGCACAGGGAACTATACTCAACATCCTGTGATAAGCCATAATAGAAAAATATAAGAAAGAATGTGTGTGTGTGTGTATCTGAATTACTCGGCTGTACAGCAGAAACTAACACAACATTGTAAATCAGCTATAGTTCAACTTACAAAAATGCAAATAAATGACTGACAGCAACTTAGAAAACGACCTATGCTTTTACCTGGAGGCAGTAAAGAAGGAGGGTATGAAGTTATACAGGGTTTTTGTATTATTACTTCTCTTCTACATAACTTTTAAAAAAGAGTGCCTATCATTCAGTGAGATATAAATGGAATTCATCTAAAATATTCTTTCCTGAAATATGTTGTTACTAATATGTTGTCAACTGGATAAAGTACATTTTATGTGTGTATCAATTTATACTTAAAGGTCAAAATGAAACAGAACACAAGTGAGGAATGTCACACACATAAAACTTAAACAAAACAGCCTTGAAAGCTTTGGTTAAGAGTCGATTATGATTGCTTTGCAACAAGAGCGGATATCCTCAAAATGTTCTATATACTAACATGACAAAATTAGAGAAACAGCAATGCAGATATCAGACATCTAACAAAATGATCTATAACTGTGATTTTGTAACAAAGGCTAATTTCCAGTGTTCTATAACCAGATCCTGATGCGATTTAGCATTTGCAGAAAAACATAAAAATAGTGATGGCCAGAGAATGTTGAATGTATATATATTAACAGGTCAGGCTAAAATTCTTGAAAATAAACATATTCTTTTTTATAATCTAATCCTAACTGCTTGTGATACTGTCACAAGTTCAATTAATTCTGGCATCATTAAAAATATGTTAAGGAATAAAAAGATGCCCAATCAGTTTATTAAACCATCTAATCTTAATGTTTAAGAATTAATCATAGAATTAATTTCCTGGTATTTTGGAGTAACTATAGTTAAATTCCTATGGTCTTAGATACTGGAAAAGTACAGACAATAAGTATAATTAAGAAATTATCCTTCTAAAATGTGGGGCTTAGAGTGGTTTTGAACAGGTTATCAAATGCCTCTGTGAGGAAGCCTTCATTTGCAACATTCTTTCTGAGAATGAAAATGTTAACTTAGTCATCTTACTTCCCTAAGGTGAGTAACTGCCAATTATAATCAATTTCCATTTCCACAGCACTTTGGAAAGAAAGGGAATCTAGTCCATATCTCCAACATTTCTACTGTCCTATTTAGCATACCTTTGTTACTAAAAGATGGAGATTTTGATACTGTACTTCAGTAAGAAGTGCAGGTTATACACTCATTGTACACTTGTGAACAAACTTACTGTCTTTTCCCAATGACAGTACAGTTGTCATCACACAGAAACAATCTTCTCTGTACCAAACTACACTACCTGTACACCAAATCCTGCTATAAATGATTTAATATCTACCTCACTTAACTCTACTTTATCTACTCGCATTTATATCTACTCATCCTTGGACAGCGGGTTCCCTTGTAGCTCAGATGGTAAAGAATCCGTCTGCAATGCGGGAGACCTGGGTTCAATCCCTGGGTTGGGAAGATTCCCCTGGAGAAGGGAAAGGCTACCCACTCCAGTATTCTGGCCTGGAGAATTTCATGGACTGTATAGTCCATGTGGTCACAAAGAGTCAGACATGACTGAGTGACTTTCACCCATGGACAGAGAAGCCTGGCAGGCTGCAGTCCATGGGGTCGCAAGAGTCGGACATGACTTAGCGAGTAAACCACCACCACAGTCACCAAAGAAAATACCCACCTTGAAACAGGCCAGGGTCCTCATACTGGATCTGAGTCCAGAGACTAAAAATCAGACTTTCTTGGTTCAAATTTTGAATCTACCTTTTTCTATCTGCGCAATCTTGGGCAAGTTATTTAAATTCTCTATACTTTCATTTCCTCATCTGTTAAATAAGGCTAATCATAGTGACTACTTCTGGGTTGTTTTGAGTACTAAATGAGCTAGCACACGTAAAACAAAACCATGTCTGATCAGCGCTGTATGAGAATTTATTATTTGCTACTGACAATCTTCTCATCTTTGCTTAGCTGTTCCCTAGTCAGGGATATTTCTCCGCTTTTTTCTACCTACTTAAATTCTAGAAATTCTTTTTTTGGGGGGGAAATACAGGAATAGGTGAGTAAGAGGTACAAACTATTAGGTATAAAATAAGCTACTAGGGTATACTGCACAACATGAGGAACATAGCCAATATTTTATGATAATTATAAATGGAGTATGACCTTTAAAATTGTGGATCACTATATTGGGGCTTCCTTGGTGACTCCATAGTAAAGAACCCGCCTGCCAATGCAGGAGACACAATTCAATCCCTGGGTCGGGAGGATCTGCTGGAGGAGGGCATGACAACCCGTTCCAGTATTCTTGCTTGGAATATCCCGTGGACAGATAAGCCTGGTGAGCTACAGTCCATGGGGTCACAAAAAGAGTCAGACACAATTGAAGCAACTGATCACACACTATATTGTACACCTGTAACTTACATACTATTATACAGCAACTATATGACTTAGCACACACATACTTCAATAAATGAATAAAGATTTTTTAGTTTCCATTCCTTCCGTAAGTATTCCCCAACCCCATCAACTTGTTCTGATCTTTTCCAAAGCACTTACTTTTTGGTGTATCATTTACTGTGACATTTCAAATTTTCTCATGAATGTGTAACAGATTTCCCACTTAGGGTGGTAGTGCTGAGGTAAATGACTATGAGTTAAATTTTGTTTGAACCCTTTGAAATACCACCATAAACTACACTACCACTTGAAGTGGGTGTTCCATAAATGGTGAAGACAGACTTATTCTAGAACTGAATACTTCAAATAACAAAGCTATTTTTGATGAATAATTTAAATTTGGATTCATGTTGACTTTAGTTCACTGACTTCTTATCTTCAGTTTCCTCTGTTCCCTACTCCTCCACATCCTCACCAAACTACTCCGCAACTACCAATCTCTGAGCCTCTGTTCATTTCCAGAACACATTACACGGTTTCACACCTCCATGTCTTGCCTCTCCTCTATCTATCTGGAAAACCCTTTCCTCACTGCACCAAGGCTTTGTCACCTCCCCTAACCCACTACCAGACACACTTCCTACACCCTAACCAGTCTTAGAGAATCCTTTAAAATCCAGCACATCAACCCTCTGATGCTTTCTTAAGAAGGACAAAAGGGACAGACCTCTCTTCCCTCAGTATAGATCTGTTTTGTATATTTAGTAAACAGATATTTACACTCTTCTGTGAGTCTTTGATGTCCAGTCTCTTCTATAGTTCTGAACATCCTTAAGAGAGAAACTAGAATTTATTCACCTCTGTTTCCACAGAGCCTAGCACAGTGCTTTTTTTTTTTCATATGTCACACAGGTATATACATTTGAGGCCATTTCATTACAAACAAGCACTTTTTTCCCTTCTCTTATAAAACCATCACTTAGCTTTCTAGAATTTTCGGGGGGGGGGGGGGGTCGTCACTCATCTTTAAGAAATTAACCAGAATTTCTCAATTCTGAATAAGATTCAAGTTATCACACAAGGTGCTCAAAATAATCTTCTGGTCCTTTCAAAATAGATACACTTTTAGATATTTTTAAATTCAGATCCACACATTTTTAGCCATGAAGTGAAGAAGTGCCGGTCACTCAGTTGTGTCTGACTCTTTGCGACTCCATGGACTGTAGCCCTCCAGGCTCCTCTGTCCATGGGATTCTCCAGGCAAGAATACTGGCGTGGGTAGCCATTCCCTTTTCCAGGGGATCTTCCCGATCCAGGGATTGAATGTGGGTCACCTGTATTGCAGGTGGCTTCTTTACCATCTGAGCCCCCAGGGAAGCCCATTTTTAGCCATACTCTTTTACTTGAAGGACACAGAAGACCGCCAATCCTGAAAGCTCACCGTTATTACTACATTATTCAAAAATTTCATTTATTTATTTATATTTGGCCATGTAGCATGTGGTATTTTGGCTCCCCAACCAGAGAGGGAACCCACACCCCCTGCAGTGGAAGTGAAGAGTCCTAACCACTGGACCACCAGGGAAGTCCTTTTACTATCTTTTTTAGACATTCAGCAATGTTTTATATCTTACTGATACTTTGATTTAAAAGTTAAGATGAAACGGCTTGCTAAATGATTGTTCTTATTGTTGTTCTGTCTCTAAGTTGCGTCCGACTCTTCTGCGACCCCATAGACTGTAGCCCACCAGGCTCCTCTGTCCATGGGATTCTCCAGGCAAGAATAATGGAGTGGGTTTGGGATTCTCCAGGCAAGAATACTGGAGTGCATTGCTAATTCCTTCTCCAGGGGATCTTCCCAACCCAGGGATCGAACCCATGTCTCCTGCATTGGCCGGCGGATTCTTTACCACTGAGCCAGCAGGGACTCCCACTGCTAAATAATACTCATAAGCATTTATAATACTACAATTTCAGATATCAAGAAAGTTTGCTCAAGGGAAAGTGCCTATAAATTACCCACTGGTTTTGTGTGTCACTTAAAAAGCTGTACTACCGGGACAATGATTTGGCTACTATGAGTACAGGCTCCTGTGGTGAATGGCTTTATTGGGGAGATTTCCCCAAGCAAACATCATGTAAAAGGAGAGTCTCCTGTACTGAACACCTTCTGGATTCAGAGTAACACAATTCGTCTGCTCTGCTTGACTGATGAAGATTAGCTGACTTCTTGCATTAAAGGAGTTTGTCTTGTAGGGATGGAAGTGACAAGACAATAACTAAGTGCTAATTGTGCATAGCCAGCACTAAAGATATGCAGTCCCATTATGGCATGTAATAAATGAAGCACACACAGAAATATATTAGGTAGTTTAATAATGATACTAGAACAGTATTTTGCAGCAATAAGAAGGTGAACAGTTTTAGAGTCAAAATTTAAGGAGTATTTGTCTTACTTGACTGAGTTCCACTGAGGAGACAAACTTAATTGTGAATGCAACTTTTTATTTCAATGGTGAAATAAAATTGATATACGATTTGTAAATAGCATTAACAACCTACAATTACTTTGCATCATAATAGAATTTAGGCTGGGCTTAGCACTTGAATGATGTTTTAATTTTCTGTGTAGAACATGGATAAAATAGGTAAGTCTGCCTTAATAGAAAAATGGATGAAAGGAATAAACAGGCAGTTTCCTAATAGAAAAAAAAATATCAAAGGGCCACTGGTAATCAAATAAATGCTAATTAAAAATGATAATAAGATATCATCTTTCATCCCTCAAGGTGACAAGGATATCTTTTAAAATAGCAATTCCCTGTGTTAGAATTCTGTAAGGGAATACATTATTTTTTCATTTCTGGAGTAAGGATAATTGGTATAATTTTTCTGGAGAGCATTTTGGCAATATATAACATAAACCTTAAACTGTTATATGCTTTGTCTAATTAACCATGTGCCTCCAAACTTAGCTTGACACAGATTTGAGGATTTGTTTATAAAGTCCATATTAAATTGATGATACTGATAATACAAAAAACAGAGGATAAAACCTACACATCTGATGATAAAAGACTGATTTAACAATATATGAAGCTCTATCCATAAAGCTGGACACAAGAAAGCTTAAAATATCATAAAATAATTTTTAAAGGCAGGTAAAAAGGCTCACTATATTAATGAAAAAGTACAAGTATCAGATATTAGGATTCTTCCTTGCTACTCTCCTTTAAGATGTTTAAGTGTGGGTATAATGTAAAGCATATGTTATGTATCACTTGTCATATGTGCATAGAAAAATGTATGACTAGCTACACACCAAAACATTGAAATAATTTCTTTCAGAGTGGTGAGACATGGGACAATGTTATTTTACATCCTTATTTTCTAAATTTTCCACTATCAATCTGTAACATCATATAAGTAGAAAAGCAGTAAATATTAGAATTATAGAAAGATACTTCTATTGTTAGTAAATGTTTAGTGGATCAGTGTGATAAGTAAATAAAAAAATTCTAAATTTACTACTAATACACCTTTAAGACATATATATGCAAGGTAATGAATCTATAAGAGTGTGCGGATATTTGTATTTTTGTATTCCTATCTTTATAATAAAAATATGTACATATGCCAATTAATTTTTGGCTAAATGTCACCACAGACTGAATCAACCTACTATGATTCCAAACATCTATTGGGAAGACTCAAGATGCTGCAGGGTGACTTCTTGAATTATTTCCTGGGTCAATTACACATCATGAAATATATTGGGCATCATTATGAACATCTACATTTAGCAAGAGATATCTCGTGTAAAAACCAAGTTAGTGAAATATTATATGGCTAAAAATAAATTATAGATATCAAGGTAAAAACTAATTTTTGAGAACCTATTATATTCCTCGTATTTGTAAGTTTTTTTCATTTAATTTTCAAATTCTGCAGGATAGGCGTTATTGTCTGCATTTTAAAGATGCACAAACCAAACTCAGAGAAATTAAGCAACAAACTCAAGCCTGCACAGCCAGTACATGGTGGGGCTGATATCTGAATCCAGTTATCACTGTAAACACATGTTCTTTCCACTACTCTATAGCACCTCATAAGAAGATACTGCATTTGACAATAAAACAAGGCCAATTACAGTTAACTGAGAACTGGACAAAACTAACTGAATATTTATTACATTCAGGTGTTTTCACCCACATGCTGAATTTATTTTCATTAAACTCCATCAAGCACAGTAATTTTTGCAATGCATTTTGATGATGTATCTTTTAATATTCTAGTATCCTCTGCATTTATCACATAAAACAGGTATCATAGTATATAGCTCCCACTAGAAATAAAAGTTGTAATTTTCACTTTAGAAAAAATGGAATGAAATCATAATACTTTGAGATGAGAGAGTTCTCTGAAATGGACTAATCTAACTATTTTGTTATAAAGGAGAAAACTGGGGTCCAGAGGACTAAAATGGTTGGTTTATGCTCATATATCTTGTTAGGGAGAGGCCAGACTGGAATTTAGGTTTCTAGATCTCCTCTGTAACATTCTTTCCATCCTTCAATGCTGCCTCTCCGATACTGATAACTATTTCCAACCTAGTTCCCAAAGAGCTTTGAAGCAACTTTAAAAGTACATATACAACAAGGTTAAAATTCAAGATAAGAAATCAAGAGACAGAGCAACTGTAAACAAGGAAAATAAGATGAATACACACTGCTTGCCACAAATTTCTGTATGTTTCCCTCTATAAATTTGTTTGCTCAAGTAGTAAAGATATTTAAAATTTACTTTTTAAAAGAAAAACAAGAGAAAAGAATGAATAAGGAGAGGAAGTTTTCTATGAAGTTTTCATATACTTTTTCATCTCCTATCATATCCTGTTCTATGATGCAGTTCTTTGAGGGACAGAAGGATAGAATTGAGATCTTTCTCCTTCTCAGTGATGTTGTTTCTGGCCTTGAATGAGTTGTTGCAGAAAACAAAAATGCTGAGATAAGTTGCTTTACGTAAAGGGTGCTAAAATAATTCCCACCATTAAACACATAGCCAGCAAAGGGAGACTTATCATTTTTTTAGATGCCAGGATGAACTGTGCTTACCTCTGATTACAAAGCTGACATGCAAAGCAGTCGAGGTGGTAAACATTGTCCTTAGCACGCATCACCATCTCAAAGGCAGGGATGAGCTTACTACAAGCAGCACAGTTTCCCGTTACTCCGAAGAGCCTAGAACAATAAACATTTTTTTTTCAAACTCTTCCAGGGAAATTTCATTTGGTGACCAGAGAAGATGCTAATAATACCTTGTAAAACTATCAATACACAAGTGAGTTTTATCTTACGTGTATACATAAATATTCTTTGGTGATACATACTCAGTTGACCTTTCTTGATGAAAATCACATCTTGTTTGAGAAGAAAAGGAAAAGAGAAATACATTAGGAAGCTTACATAACCACACACAAACAGAAGTTAACAGGGGTGAATTCACAGCAAAAATCTTCTACTTGTTAGAATATGAAATATAAAAGCAATATAACTTTGATCTCAATGCCTCCTATTAAATATTTTCATTGGGAAAGAAACCCATTTGAATGACTCACTATTTTCTGATACCTAGTTACTAAAAGCTTTGCCATTATTATTTAGGAATGTTTATGAACAAGCCCTTAAATAGTCAAAAAACATTAGCGTTGCATGCACCCCATGGCCCTATACCATAGTTATAGCTATGATTATGTTATTCAGGTAGCATATTAAAGTAAATGAGGCTGTAAACTATAAATAGCTAGACCAGGAGCTGAAATATACTGTAAGAGCTACTGGAATTGTCTGGGAAAAAAAGATATTTATAAAAAAAAAAACCTATTTGCTGTAGATTCCTGAAAATAGTTATTGTAACGACCTAAAAAACAGTACAAAATAAAATGTCTCTATAGTTTCATAATGGCAGGAAATAAAATATTTTATCCATTCGCACTGGCAATATTTAAATCAAATTTCTTTAAAGTTGTTAATGGTGGTGAAGAGTTATTATAAATAATATTCCATGCATACAAGTTAATGCACTTTTTAACTAGGAAGCAAACTAGATGAAAAACACCACGTCTGCCAGTTTTCTTTTTTCTCCAGCATCAGGCTGACAGGAGAAAAATATAATGGCTCTCATGGGAAAGACCAAATTAAAAGCAGTTCTAAACTAATGAATTCAAAGGTGCTATGGAGAAAACTCGTTTTAGTTATAAAAATGTACTTTAAAATATCTTAGCCTTTCATTTTACTGAATTTAAGGATTACGTACAAATGAGCTGAAGTTCCTCTTCTTATTACTTTCTATATACTCCAAAGATAGGTCTTTGCTTAAGGCATACATATTCATTTT
>CM044320.1:23945000-23990000 GCA_024291935.2 Okapia johnstoni
ACACATTACCAAAAGAAGACATACAATATAAAAGGTAACAACTATCATCTATACAATATCAGTGCATATTACTGTTTGCAGGAATCCCAAAGGATGTTTCTATCCCTTTTCCATTCCATTTTCTTTTTTACTACCTGGTATTGACAATCTAAACACAGATCTGAAGACAACTTTCTTATGGGTAAGAACGCAGCCTATCTATGTGCTATATTACACCTCCCAAATAGTATTGAGCATTTATTGAGAAATACCTAATAATTCTTGTGTATGGGTGGCATAGCAAGAACTAAGGCAACACACATTTGTACATTTTAAAGATACACAGAAAATTCTGCATTTTTACTAAATGTTCAACAGCTTTTGTAACATAGTTATAAATCAAGTAAATTCTGTATAGGTTAGTATATATCCATTACTAAAGTTCCTGGGGGTGGTGGGGGCGGAGAAAAACTCAAGACATATAATCATTTAACACAGCAATAATGAATATGGTTTACTACAGGCATTGGGGGAAAATGAGTGTTCATTGTATTAGTGTCTTTTATTTCACGGCACCAGATGTTTCTATAGATTTTTTACCAGGTCAGTGGCTCAAGTCACTAAATCAAATTCCCCCAAGCCGATGGAAAGCACAGTATTTGACGCAAATTAATTTATTATTTGGGGAAAAATGCGTAAATAAATATCACTGCAGTAAACTTTAATTCTGGACAAAGATCAAGTAAGTCTTCTAATATTCAAGCAGCTTGAATACACATGAATTTAAATGGTAAATATTCTTTAAAATACTGAGGATAAGACAGTGTAGTTATCCTGTTAAACCCCGCCCCTCTTCAGAATAACTAGAGTGAACAGAGAAAGTTTAGTTTTCTAAGGATATGAAATTGTGATCAGTTGAAAAGATCTTTAACTTTTGACTGCTGAATTGGGAAGTTTTATTGAGTACGTTCTGTGGGAAGGAATGGAACATTTTCACAGATTGAGAAGGGCAATTGCTTTTTTGTCTATTATAAATATATTCCTCATCTTCTTTTCTATTTCACTCTTTTAAACTAAGGAATGTAGTGATAGAAAATAAAAACACTTTTAACATTCAATTCTTTTATTTAAAATGGAAAAAAAAATTCGTACCCATAACAGGCTGAAGAGAGTTCAACCTATTGTTCTCTCTCCTGTTGGGTCAAAGAAGGCACACCACTGTCACAGAGATAAAGATAATGTGGGAGAGAAAAGTAGCAAAAAAAGAAACACCGAACATCTGAAAATACATCAAGGAAAACATAAGAAATGTTTAACATTAGTTTGAAGTATGCTTCTAATTGTTACACAGTTAGGCTGCTTAACACATATTTTTAGACTACATTGCTACATGAAGATGACTTCGAATTTTTCTAAAGTTAAGCTAAAAAAACAGCTATAAAAGTTGACCATATGTTTTTTGTTTTTGGTACACAGTGTGGCATGAGGGATCTTAGCTTCTTGACTAGAAGCCATGCCCCCTGCAGTGGAAGCACAGAGTCTTAACCACTGGATGGCCAGGGAAGTCTCAAAAGTTGATCATATTTTAAAGTAACTAGATATATCTTCTGGTTACAGGAGACTTACAGATTATTCCTTTCATAATAAGCACTTTTATTCCATGAAATTAACTCTAATTTAATTTATTAAGTCCAGTCTTGGCAAACGATAGTTTTTGTTAACATATGTAGACTATGACAAACATAAACATAAAAGCCATTTGTTGAATTGTTGCTGCTAAGTCGCTTCAGTCGTGTCCGACTCTGTGTGACCCCATAGACGGCAGCCCATCAGGCTCCCCCGTCCCTGGGATTCTCCAGGCAAGAATACTGGAGTGGGTTGCCATTTTCTTCTCCAGTGCATGAAAGGGAAAAGTGAAAGTGAAGTCGCTCAGTCGTGTCCAACTCTTAGCGACCCCATGGGCTGTAGCCTACCAGGCTACTCCGTTCATGGGATTTTCCAGGCAAGAGTACTGGAGTGGGGTGCCATTGTACTATATATATTTGAATATATAAATGTATATTCTCAATGTATGTTACATATTCTCATATATATGTATTTTCTCTTTATATATAAAAATTTACAACAGATAATGGATAAAATCTATATATAGATATCTACACAGATGGATATATATATATAAATAGAGAGAGTATACACATACTTACTAGGTAGGCAGATATTACATTGAAAAAAAGGAAATAAAGAGTAAATGAAAAATTAAGTAAAACTAAGTGCTTATATTATATTGTATATTATGAGAAAATACGCCACCTGCTACCTGAAAATCCCACAGACAACTTATGCTACAGACAGAAAGCTCAGGTTCAATGAACTCCTTTTAATGAAAGTGTGTGTTAATTGCTCAGTTGTGTTCAACTCTTTGCGACCCTATGAACTGTAGCCTGCCAGGCTCCTCTATCCATGGAATTCTCCAGGCAAGAATACTGGAGTGGGTAGCCATTCCCTTCTTCAGGGGATCTTCCCAACCCAGGGATCAAACCCAGATCTCCTGCATTGCAGGCAGATTCTTTACCATGTGAACCTCGAGTGAAGTAGATGCGTATATGTGCAAGGTACTTAGTGAGAGATGCTGAGGTGAATATGGCTGGGCGTGTGCCATGGAGGAATTAGTGAGGATGATACCAGGGCAGAAGGTGAGGAGTGCTCTGCAGTCAAAACAGGATGGCAGTCACTAGGTCACTGTGCTGTAGTCAGTGGAAAGATGTCATTTGAGGCAGGACTGGGATGACAGATATCAGGTCAGAAGGTAGAGAACTGGTGGGAACGGAAAGTAGAGCATCTTAGGAAGTTAGAGGGCAAGCAGAAGCCTGGAGATGGTCAAGATCAGGGTTTATCTACAGTTCATTTGCAAAAGGGCAAATATGAGAGCTGTCTGTTAGGGTGAGGCTAGGTCCAATAAGAAAAGCCTGGAAGATGGGTGACTCTGGTCTAGGTGCCTGAGGCTTCATGTTCAGTGCAGCAGTAATTTTAAAGTTTTCTCAGCACGTATCTCTCACCCATGCTGGGGCAAAATTCCATTCTTCTTTGAATCAGACAGAATCACCTCAGGCAACGTGAGGCTGGGTATTCAAACAGAACCAGAAGGCTAATTTCTCAGCATCAGCCAACCACCCATTGAATGTAGAGTTTCAGCTCATGATCCAACCCACTCAATGTGGTGAGGATAACAAAAATATAGATTAAAAAGTTACCCCGGAATAGGAAGGGAGAGGGTTTAACTTTTTAGTTTTCAGACTTAGTACTACACTGGAAACAACAGAAAGATAAAAAGGAAGGCTAAAGGTGAAGGAAGAGATTTTGGGGGAAGCCACTGCCATCGATCTCTCTGAGTCTGGCATTTTAAGTAAACAAAAGACCAAGAAGACATTCTTGGAAGACGTCGTTCTATACATGTGCAAGAACCAAGTTGAGCTCCATGAATGATTGGTTAGGTGTCCCTACCCTAAACGATCACAGAATCTACTCCAACTTGGGAACTATGATTCAAAATAGGTTGCTTTTGACTTTAGATAGTCCAGGAAAACAAAATAAAGCAGCAGTATCTTCTACACCTAGAGTACAAACTTTTAATTTCACCGTTGAGTTGGTTTCTTCTTTACCTCCAAACAATTCATTAGCCAAGCTTTGATACTTTCACCCATTGTCTATAGCTAGGCTGACCAATCTGGTAACCAGAAGCCACATATGGCTACTGACCACTTGGCATATGGCTAATCTATATTCAGATGTGTTCTAAGTGTGATGTACATACCAAATTTTGACATTCAGCACAGAAAAGTAAAATATCTCATGAATAACTTTCAAACTATTGATTATATAATGAAATGATAATTTCTTGAATCCATTAGGTTAAAGAAAATGTTTTTTAAAAAATTAATTTCACCTTTAAAAAAACTTTCCTTTTAACAAGGTTGCTAGAAAAATTAATATGTGAATCATATTATATTTCTATTGGACAGTGCTGGTCTACATTCTTGCAACCACAGATATACAAGACTTAAGGCAGTTAAACAAATGGAGAGATAGAATTTTCTAATTGAAACTCGTCCTAGAAATCTCTCTGCCAGTGTCCTATGTCTATAGATAGAAAAAGTTAAGGTCAGAGATATTTTTTTTTTTATTGAACTATAGTTGATTTACAATATTGTGTTAGTTTCAGGTATACAGCAAAATGATCCATATATATATAAAGAATATATATATTCTAAAAAAGAATAGTGATATATAAATATATTTTGAAAGAGAATATATATTCTGAAAAACATGTGTAAATATCTTTTTCAGATTCTTTTCCATTATAAGTTATTACAAGACACTGAATATAGTTCCTTGTGCTATATAGTAAATCCTTATTGTAAGCCAAAGATATTTTATTCCAACCTAAAAAGTTATATGCTAATAGTGTGAATCATTATAGTACATACATAATCTGAAATAGAAGACAACGTTTCACCTACTTTTCCACTTATAGGCTTACTCAGTACTAACTTTATTCTAAATTAATTATTTTCTGCTCATGAAGGCAGCAACAGAATAACATGTAAAGAAAGCAAGCTGATGGCTTGTGCTTCTTCCCTATCCTAGCGCTGATATGAAGGGTAGGGGACACCCCATGTCTTTATACAGAAGCTCACACCATTATTTAGCATCAGAGTTGACGTGATAACCTAACCCTCCCAGCCCGAATCGGATCCTTTTCTCACTATACTTCTCTGTTTTCTTTTTTCATCTGTAAAAACCTGACAAGAAGGGACTGCTCTGGACAAAAGTCTCTAGGTTGCAGACCTGAGGGCTGATTTAGTTAAAATTAGCATCTCTCTTCACACCTGACTCAGTTAAAAGTTGCAAACAGGGTTTAAATACTATACTTTCACTTTGAACAAATAACTGTCCATTTCTTCTCATACCCATTTCCCAAAGCCTTATGAGCAGGTGTTTCTGCTGTTTATGATCTTCACAGCAACCTACTGGGAGAAGTGATTCAGAGAAAAGTAAAGTTGAATATTTTTCCTTCAACATTTGATGAGGATAATACTTCTGGGCAAGTATGGCAATTGTACCAACATTTCATAGAATCATTAAAATCTTAGTCCTCAAAAGAATCTTCAGCAGTTAGAACAAAAGAAATGTGTCAAGACTGCTATTTATTGTTGTGATACTTAAAAGACAAGACTTTTCAAATTTTTAGATTCAGTTATGGAAAAAGGCTAGAACAATAAGAGGCAGAAATAATAAGAAACAGTATAATAAAGAATAATATGTATATGAACTGAAATCACAAATAGATTTTTTAAATAACAGAGGTGGATATTTCAACTAATCATTATAGCATCTCTGCTCTAATTTTAAGATAGGTTTTTAATGAAAGGGAAGGCAAATCAGTCACAATTACATGAGCATAAAAAAATCTATGACTATTTTTACAGATATTGTGGGCAATTTAATTACTGTATATCTCTTTCTTGATATAACTAAGGAAGTCATTGATATCAAAATAAATTACTCACTGGTTTAAGCCACAGTATAATAAATGCTAATTGGAATATGTTATATACAATTTTATAATAAAAGTTTTAAATAGTTTTATAAAGTGATAATCTGTTCTATCACGTGTTTTTCAAAAAGCTTTGTCTGCTTAAAATTGTAAAGGTCTTTCAAGGTGGAAACTTCTAAAACAAGTAATATTTTCCTAAAAATCAGCAAGGGAGTCTTTTGATATCTTGACAGACTTTCTACAGCAACAGTCTCCAACGTCTAGGATCTAAAGCCTGATGATCTGAAGTGGAGCTGATATAATAATAATAATAAAGTGCACAATAAATATAATGTGCTTGAATCATCCTGAAACCATCCCTCTGGCAGTTCGTAGATAAACTGTCTTCCAAGAAACCGGTCCCTGGTGCCAAAAAGGTTGAGGACCACTGCCTTAGACACCCATAACTACCTTCTCTTTTATTTCTCTTTTCCATACCTTTCTTTGCATATACTATATAAATAAGCGAACAAGAAGGTAAGTAGACAGGTGTCTTATTTTAAACTATTATTTTTACCCATTTTATAACTAATGAACTTGGAAGTACTGTAACATTTCAAAAGAAAAGGAAAGATATACAGGGAGGTAATGGGGGTCGTTTTATAAGCAGTTATTTGAGAACTAACCATGAGAAAGACCTTTTATTTGATCTTCAAATAAGCCACCTAATATTTTAACGTGTCAGTTTTACCATATTTCACTCAGTCATTCATTCAGGCACTGACCAAGACTTACTAAAGCTCCACTGGGAAACTCTGCCTCTATGATGGCAGTGTAATTGGAACTGCAATGCAGAAGTCATTTATTCTAATGTAAAGTGTACCTTTCATATCCAGAGATTATGAGTTAGTGACAGTAATTGCTTGATTATTTATAAAAGGTAAACAAATTGCTTAACCTAGAATAGGAAAGGCATTTATTTATTCTTGCAACTAGCAAGTAAAATTTCTGATAAACATTTCTTCTAGAATTAATTATTATGACTTCAAAGAAAAAGTGTTTTATGGGAGAATAGTGACAACCTATCTAAGATCTTATCTATAGTTTAGTTTCAGATTTTATTTAAATCTTTTACCTTACTTCCTTGAAGAAACAACCTAATTACAATTTTCTTTTAAAGTATATAGCAGGATTTGGGACATTGTGTAACTGATTCTGTAGGTTAGCTTTACTAAAACAGGTGCAAAAAATGGTATCACAGATATTCACCCTTGTTTTTTGGAGGGCAAGCATATATACCCTAGCTCTGAATTCCATTAACATAATTACCACAGATTCATGGAATATATCTTATTTGTTTCTTTAAAAAATTATTTTCTGCAAAGAAACAGCTGACACCATTTACTTCTTTAGGATTTTAAGGACAATTGATCTTAAGTCTTATAAGAAAATGCTTTTAAAACTACCATTAAAGATATTATCATTTAAAAAAACTATCATTAAAAAATCATATATATGGGTTAATTACTTATAATAGCAAGAGTATTCAGAAATTACAGTTTGTCCAGGACAATCTGGTATACATACTTTTGTGTGCCCACCAGGTTCCTCTGTTCATGGGATTCTCAAGGCAAGCATACAGGAGTGGGTTGCCATTTCCTTCTCCAGGGGATCTTCCTGACCCAGGGACCGAACTGAACCCACATCTCCTTCATTGCAGGTGGATTCTTTACCGCTGAGTCATCAGGGAAGCCCATATATACCTTTAACCCAGTCTAAATCTCAGCAGTGGTGTCTTTACTGAAAGCATCCTGGGTTGAATAGAAAACTATATGGCAACTCTAGCAAAGGCAAAGATCACTGAGAATTCAGAGGTTTCAAATTTTCTGTTCAAACAGTTCCTTTTTTTGATCCAGGTAGGCATATTGAGCTAAATACCCTTCAAGGGCTTTTACATAATTTTAAAATCCTGTGATTTTTCATTCTAGTTGAAGTGTAACTGGTTGATTCAGGTAAAAGCTAGTTTGGAGAATCTGACTTTTAGTTGGCAGACTAAATTTGTAACAGTCTCTTAAAATTCAGTTAAAAAGGATGGTATATAACTTCTATGCAACATGAGTTATTATTTAAAATACGTATATATCATATTATATGTATTCAAATTGAATTTTTAATTTGAGAAACATTTAAAGGATTCTTGAATTGCTTCAAAGTAGGATTGAGGAGAATTATAAAAATAAAGCTAAGACAACAATTATTTGTAGGATTAGACAAATTTTGGAATAAGAAATCAAAAATGATAGAAGACCTCCCCCCACCACGGAAACCAAAACAATTTTGTGGAAAGAAGTGTACTTCTCGAGTATTAATTTGTCTAAGCCTAATGCTTTCCAAAATAAATTAGCATAACACAGTATTATGGAGGATATATATTAAACTTAAGTTTTTGTGTAATGAAACTATACAAAAAGAATTATAATCCAAACCTGCAAATTTTTGTATATACAAATACAATATCATTCATAAACATGAACGACTTTTTCTGTATAGTTTTTAAAGCATTTTTCTTTGTAAAATGTTATTTCCATAGCACTGAGTTAAGCAAGGACTTCATTTTTGGAATGTGTATGTATTTTCTTACCTACATAAATAGAGCTGCTACTAAGGTTATTTCCTTTGTTGTGTCACCTTTAGGACTTATTATTTGAAGTACGTCTTAGAAATTGCTATGCCACGGTGTCTAGAATTTTAACTATTCCTTAAACACTTCTAAAGCTGGATGTCAAACCCTTCATAAATAGAACGTGTAACATCAATAAGTATCCAACTTCCAATTTATAAAATACACTGAGTTCAGTTATCTCTAGAACCACGCATATATTATTAACTATATAAAGTTCTGCTCAGTGTCAATAAGGTAAATATTTTTGTAAGAAATCTAGGCAAAGCACTTTGGGAAAATCTGTTTATGTAATATATGTAAGAATAATTCACTCAAAGAATATTACATTAAGGTAGACTCTGCTAAAATATTTGAAATTAACTCATTCATCCAATTTTCCAACAGCGTGATAATACCAAGCGGATATGAAAGTGGGTTATCGAAATCGGAAATTACAAATATAAAACCTATAGTGATTGAAAGTAGAGATGTTTTCATAGTAATGAGTACAATTCTCAAAATATTTTTCTATGCATTTACTATGTTTTTTTACCCAGATACATGGTATGAACGAAAAAAGTTATGCTTAAAATCAATTAAATTTTTAATTTTTCTATTTAAGTTGGCAATAAGCCATCTAGTTAAATCATAGATAAGGAAAAATATTAACTACATATATTTTAATGCTGATGCATTAATGCTCATGACATCAACCTTCAATTAACACACATTATTCACGTAAATATTACCTGATGTTAAGTGAGAAAAAAGGCTCTGAAAAATTTAAAATCATTTGTGAACGAACTCAGACACAGTAGAAATAGATTTTGAACTCAGACATATTGAATATAGAGAAGTGAGGTATTAGAATCATTTGACAGCTGATATTTACCAGTAACCAGAGGCCATGAAAAGACAACTTAAAAGATATTTGAACCTGTGCGAGCACCTTTTTCTATGTGCTTGTGTGTCCACATGTATAAATAAAGTACTAACCTACTAGTTATCTCTTTTTACTCTCAGCCTGTCAAAAAAAAAAAAAAAACCTGTCAGCTGCAAAAGCGATAAGGGGGGCAGTTTAAAGAAGATACTGGAGCTTTAAGCTTCTTAATGTGCCAAGAATCAATCCCATGAAAGCGAACAACTTGAAAAAGGGTTCTATGTATTTAGGAAAGCTCTCGGGCTCCCTTCCCGGCTCTGCTCAGAGCCCGAGCTGGCGTTCAAGTTTTCTCACCCTAATGACCCCTGAAGCAGCCCTGAGGGATTGCAAAACAAGGCCGTTACACAAGGCAGCTTGCTAATTGAGAAGTTGATCGGGGGTAGAGAAATCCTGCTTTCCCACGTTAAGTGTCGAAATCAAGCATGACTGGATTGACGTCGCCAAATCACCGTCTAGAGGCCACTCCACGCCAGGAGCAGCAGGGCTTTTCACACCTGATAGGCCCTCACTCCATCTACATCAAGTCACATTAAGAAAGGAATGTATTAGGAACCGGAGCCTGCGCCCAGAAGCGCGTTACTACACCGCCTAATTGCTGCTGCTCTGCGCTCCCCAAGTCGCAGACGTGTCCACGTGGTCGATGTGCAGCTCACCTGTTCCCTGCGGAGGACCAGCCTTCCTCCACCCACTCTGCCCATCTTCCCTATTACAGACCCTGGGACCGGTTAGAGGAAGAAAGTAGGGTTAGAAATCTGGTATTATATGTGGCTATCATGTGGATGTAAATTGCAGAGCCCTTGGTAGGGTTTTTAAAGGATGGTTCTTTACAGTTTTTTGTTTGTTTGTTTTCTTTCCTTTTCTCTTTCTTTCCTTTCTTTTTGCCTCTTTCTCTTCCTTTCTTTCTGTTTTCTTTCTTTCCCTCTCTTTTTGTTTTAAATGAAGTTGCAGATTCACGATGTATGATCAATGGAATCGCCTGCTAACGGAGAATGATTTAAACGCTGCCTGGTGTGCCCAGGAGAGGAGAGACCTCCTGCTTTTGAACTCTGAGTCTCCAGTCATGGATTTGCTGCTCTCCAGCCTAAAATCTCCTGTGACAGATGGCATAATAGATATTGCTGACAGCCCGGACTGGCAGTCTGATATTACTCGGTGTTTTTTCCTACTATTTCAAAGGGATTCACCAACAATGTGTTTTAGGTGTGTGTGGTGGTGGGTGGGGTTGGGGGTGGGAGGGTTGAATCAGGAAAATTTCTCCTTTTATTTCTCCCCCTTTTTCATTTTAAATCTTAAGTTTTTTTTTTAACTGAGACAATGGAATTAATTCCTATCTGTCCTCTAACTGCAGGGCACATAGGGAAATAAATAGTGTGTTTCTAAATGCACAGTGTTTTGGGGTTTTTTTTGGCCATTATAAAAGATATATGGTGAATTTGTAAAAGGAAAATGAATCTTTACCATACTTATCAGGCGGTGGGAGGTGGCAGCCATTCTATAGGTGGGGAAACTGAGGTATGGAGGCAGCAGTAACACATCTCAGAAGTTTCAATGGGCTAGTAGCTCTGATGGAAACAAGGCAGCTCTACATTTTCTGGTACCCAGATAGGAACTCACCACATGCTGGATTTCCTCTCTTGTCCTTAATCCATATGATAGAAAGATAGTACGATAATATGGTAATAAAGAGAAACACTCAAAAAACAGACAAAAGAAAAGATATTTTGTTACCCAGCAAAAGATGACAAGGCAATCCAATGTGTTATATAACCCAGCACTGCCTTCCAAGGCATAATCTAAACTTAATGTTATGACGTCTGTCGTTTTCTAACAAAACAAAAAAAAACCCATTCTCTTTTGGAGCTCAAAATTAATAAATAAAGCCTCAAGAATAACACACCACTAAAACTGAGGCTTTACTTCTGTTAGAAAACACAAGCATGAGATCAATTTTCACACATTAGAGGTAATTCTGTCTACAAAGCATTTTTAATGGAAAAAGCAACCCAAAGACTAAGTTCTCGCTGATAATTAGACCTTAGCAAATTAGACAAATCAGTCAAAAGATTTTCCTATGCTTACATTTTAAAGAAACATCTCAAATCAATATCAATATGAAATCTGGTCAATTATGTAAGGGCTTAACCTGCACGGGCTAATGTTTATTCAGCCCTACCTCTGTACCTGATACTGCGCTAAGCATTCTGTGTGGGTTATCTCATTCATCCTCACAACAACCAAATGACCCATTTTATGGGTAAGAAAAATGAGGCCTTCCAGACTTTTGTAAATGCCCAGAGTGAACTCCATGGATCCCCTTATCCCAACAGAACAGAAGGAGGAACCTCAAGGGCAACTCACAGTTAGGACCTCTTAAGAATCCCTTTTCACTTCCTGACATCTAGGAAGGGCTTGTACTTCAAGCTAAATTCTGACTTCTTAGACCTTCCACTCACTGGGGCTTTACAGGACAAGCTTAGTTCTCCTCACATAACATCTTTCTCTTCTGCAGACCACATACCCATCCTGCCCCGTAACATTCAATGTCAAAATGAGGACTTCACTGGTGGTCCAGAGGTTAAGAATCCACCTGCCTGTTCAGGGGACATGGGTTCGATCCCTGGTCCAGGAAGATCCCACATGCCATGGGGCAACTAAGTCCATGAGCTACAACTACTGAAACCCGTGTGCCCTAAAGCCTGTGCTCCGCAACAAGAGCAACACTGCAATGTGAAGCCTGCACACTGCAACCAGACAGTGGCCCCCGATAGCTGCAACTAGAGAAAGCCCACATGCAGCAAAAGACCCAGGACTGCCAAGTGAATAGTTTTTTTTCTTTTAAATGTAGAAATGAACCTTGGGACCCTCAAACCAGGCTTTTCAAATTCATTTCTGACCATTCCTTCTCTCCTCACACCCCCAAAGCTAACCCTGCTAGTTCATTCTCATAAATGCCATAAGAACCTGTCCTTTTTCTTCCCCAAGACCTCCTTCTGGTACATGTAATTTCTCCCCTGGACTCAACTGTGGTCTCCTAGCTGAATGAATTTTCTACCAGTCTGCCTTGCCCTGCTCACCACTCTCTACTCTGCAGCCAGCTACCTTTCTATGACACAGATTCGATTCATTGGTTCTGTCTATAATCTTCTATAGCTCCCCACTGCATGCGAGGTAATTGCATTAAGGCATGAATGGGCTACTCTATCTGGCCCCAGTCTTTCCTTCCACAACTGTACCTCACCCCCAAAATGTTCTTTTCTCCCTGAACTTATCATCTACTTTCATGCCTGATCACCTATCATACTTGCCTACTGAACCCCTACTAAATTTATTCTCCCTGGCTCACTATGACTCTTTTCTACATTCAGCTCAAATGCCACTGGATCTATGAAATCCCCCTGCTTTCCCCAAGGCAAAATGAATAACACCTTCCTCTGGCTATATAACCACTCATTTTCATATACTACATGGCCCTTACAGCACTGGTACTAGTTTATGTCCTTCTCTTTGTCAATTTCTTACTGGATAATAAGCTCCCTAATAGCAAGCCCTTTCCTTTCTTCAATGCCTAAAATGTTAATATTCCTACGATTTGAAACTGCTAAACTAGAGAATTGGGTCATAACTGGAAATTAGTACTCTTTCCTTGACAACTGAATAGATTCCACAGAGGAATTTACTACCACATTCATATCACCTTTTTTTTTTTTTTTAAAAAAAGCTTTATCGGAGTATGAGGCTACCTTGATGGTTAAGCAGTAAAGAATCCATCTGTAACGCAGGAGACACAGATGACACAGTTTGATCCCTGGGTGGGGAAGATCCCCTGGAGGAGGAAATGGGAACCCACTCTAGCATTCTTGCCTGGGAAATCCCATGGACAGAGGAGCCTGGGAGGCTACAGTCCAAGGGGTCATAAAGAGTTGGACATGACTGACCACAAACACACTGGAGTATAGTTGACTTACAATGGTGTGTTAGTTTCAGGTATACAGCAAAGTGATTCAGTTATACATATACATATATTCATCCTTTAGCAGATTCTTTTCTCATATAAGTTATCATAAATAATTATTGAGTCAAGTTCCCCGTGCCACACAGTATTTTTGACATCCCACTTTGAACTCAGTGTTCAGGAAGAACAGCTCTAAAAGCACACCAACATCTAGCCTCAGTGTTACGAGGAGGCCCGACTCCCCTTCTTATTCTCAAGATCCATCTCCTCAATCTCCCAGCTTCTAGAACCTTGTCTCACTGCAACTCTCCAATGGAAGCTGAGCTATTAAGTCACATTTTCTAACCATCTGATAATTATTCTTTTTTTAATTATATATGTTTTCACTTTACTGCAATCATTGAAGCATTGCTAAGTATTTCAGTCTGCCCTGCCCTCTCCTCTGGCTTTCCAGTCAGTATTTGTTGAGCACCTACAACCTGTCAGGTTTTCTACCAGATCCTGATATAATCAAATAAATAGGACACTTCCCTGCCCTCAAAAGGTTACAGTCTAGTGCTGGAGTGACAAACAAATAGGCATATCAACAAGTAAAAAGTGCATTTTCTCCTCATAACAAGCCAGTCTGCACACATTCTGAAGAGGGTTTTTCCTTAAAACACTAATTTCCTCATTTCATTAATATGTTCAATGACTTTCAATGGCTCCATATTAGCCGTATAATTATATCATTCTGCTCAATATGGCTCCCTGAGCCAACTCTACAGGACTACAGTTCTCTCTGTTTTCTAAATGTAAGATTCCCCAATATTGCCTGGGGTCCACTAGTACTAAAAATATTACCTATTACTGCCCTGAAATTTAAATTTAACTGGGGATGCTGGATTGTATCTGGCAACTCTACACTTAGGTAGACCAGTCCACTTGTCTCACTGTTAAATTTGCAATGGACTCGAGCACTTGGGTGGGCAGCTATCCCATTTGAAATGTATTCTCTCCTCATCTTTCATGCCAATCTCATCTCCTCTCATAAATCTTCCCAAGCAACAGAGGCTGTGCTTTGATCTCTGATGGTTTAATTCAACTTAGAAAATATTAAGTAAACTACCTAAAGTGACAGTACTGCAATTGTCTCAAATGGAATGGAATAATCTGGGGGATTCTGAGACTTTTTTTCCTTCTCAAGCTTGAATAAAACTACTCAAGCTTGAGAAATATTGTTTTACCTACTTTACTTGGACAATATAAATTCAAGATGACTTCCTACCTCTTCAATGGGAGGAGTTGAGTAGAAAGGGAGCGGAGCGGATGGGGGGAAGGGTGGAAATTGTGCTCTCTTTAATATAGACCCATGAGATGGTTGGATGGCATCACTAACTCAATGGACAAGAGTTTGAGCAAGCTCTGGGAGATAGTGAAGGAGAGGGAAGTCTGGTGTGCTGCAGCTCATGGGGTCACAAAGAGTTGGACACAATTTAGCAACTGAACAACAACATCTCAGCCTGGTACAGGCTCAGTTCTCACTCTAACAATTCCATATGTCACAGTTGTTAGAAAGGCTATTATCCAAAAGACAAGAAGTAACAAGAGTGGGAGAGAATGTGGAGAAAAGGGAACCTCATGCACTCTTGGTGGGAAAGTAAATTGGTGTAGCCACTATGGAAATCAGTATGAAGCTTCCTCAAAACTTCAAAAATAGAAACCTCAGATAGTCCAGCAATTCCACTTCTGGATATCTACCCAAAGGAAACAAAAACACTAACTTGGGAAGACATATGCATTCTCACGTTTATTGCAGCATTATTTATAATAGCCAAGATGTAGAAACCACCTGACTGTTAATCAATGAGAAAATGCATAAAGAAAATGTCATATATATATGCACACATGATGAAATACTGCTCAGCCATAAAAAAGGCAATCTTGCCATTTGCAACATGGATGGTCCAACATGGATGGACCTCAGAGGCATTATTCTAAGTGAAATACATCAAACAAGAGAAAAACAAATATTGTATGAATTAGGGTATATGTGAAATGTAAAAACAAATAGCAACCAAAAAAAAAAAAAAAAACCCCCAAATTCACAGATGTAGAGATAAGACTGGTGGTGACCAGAGATAGGGATTGTGGAGGTGAGCAAAATGGGTGAAGGGGGTCAAAAGGTACAAACTTCCAGTTGAGTATAAAACAAGCTATTCTTGGGGATGTAACATACAGAACAATGACTACAGCTAATAATACTGCATCACATATTTGAAAGTTACTGGGACAGTAGATCTTAAAAGTTCTCACCAAAAGAAAAAAATAGTAACTGTGTAGTGTGTGTGTGTGTGTGTATACACTCAATCGTGTCCAGTTCTCTGCAGCTCCATGGACTACAGCCTGCTAGGCTTCTCTGTCCATGGAATTTTCCAGGCAGGAATACTGGAGTGGATTTCTATTTCCTACCCCAGGGGATCTTCCCGACCCAGTGATCGAACCCACGTCTCTTATGTATCCTGCATTGGCAGGCAGATCCTTTATCACTAGTGCCACAGGGAATGTGCATAACTATGTGTGGCAATAGATGTTAACTAGATTTACTGTGGTGATTATTTCACAATATACACAAATATTTAATAATTATGTTGTACACCTGAAACTACTACAGTGTTTATGTCAATTACATCTCAATAAACAAAAATTTTTAAGCATTAGATTAAGTTACCTTAATTCACCAAAGGAATATATTCAATAAGAACTCATTCATAGCTCTATACTTTAATAAAGCCTCACTTGAAATGAAAAGCAAAAAAGTTCTTCATTCCAACAAAATATATTGCATTGTTAAGGTCTAGTATATTACACTTATACACGCTCTTGACAGAATATATCATTGCAAATAGGTGACCTTTTCCAATCCAAACACTCTCTAGAGCCTAGTTTTAAAAAGAACAAAAAAAAAGCATTGATTACAAAGGTCATAAACTTCCAAAGGGATTTTTTTTTAAAAGAGAACAAATTTCTTCTCTTCTAGCATTATATATATATATGTGTGTGTACATACATATATGTCTGTGTGTGTGTGCCCATACATACACATTATTAATACATTTAGAGAAACCATTATGAGATGGTTTGGCTGTTATCCAATAGGCTTAAGAAACTAAAAACAAAGAATAATCTAAATTTCTCTATTTGTTCAGAAATTATTACCAGAAAAAATAATGAACAGGCTTCACAGGGAGCAATTTGGTGAGCTTTAGAACAGAATTAAAATCTAATGTGTCTGATGCCACAGAAACACATTTTCTGGTACATATATCATACTCAGGCTTCCCAGGTGGCACTAGTGGTAAAGAACCTGCCTGCCAATGCAGGAGACACAAGAGATGCAAGCTCGATCTCTGGGTCAGGAAGACCCCTTGGAGGAGGGCACCACAACCCACTTCAGTATTCTTGCCTGGAGAATCCCATGGACAGAGGAGCCTGGCGGGTTATACTCAGTCCATAAGGACTCACAGAGTCGGACATGACTGAAGTGACTTAGCAAGCACGCACTTCATGCTCTTCCAGATGTACATTTAATTAACTAATTAATTAGCCATGGTGTACCAGTAGCTTAAAGAGGTAACACAGATGTACGAGGGAATAGTTCTCTAGCATTATGGCACACTATAACTACAGTTCTATTGTTGTTTAGTCACTAAGCGGTGTCTGACTCTTTTGCAACCCCACGGACTATAGCCTGCCAGGCTCTTCTGTCCATGGGATTTCCCAGTCAAGAATACTAGACTGGGTTGTCATTTCCTTCTCCAGAGGATCTTCCTGACCCAGGGATTGAACTCGAGTCTCCTGCCTTGAAAGGCGGATTCTGTACCACTGAGCCATCAGGGAAGCATGACTATATTTACTGCAGACTGAAGTATACCCTTGCATCTTGGGAACTTTGGCTAAATAACCTAATCACACTGTGCCTCAGTATCTTTGTCTCAAAAATGGGCACAATAATAATAGCCTTTAGGCTACATGAGATTATATCTGTAAAACACTCAGCACAGTTCCCATCTGTGGAAAATACCTCCTAAATAGCAATAAAATAGAAGATATAAAAGGCAAAGATTTTTGTCTGTTTTTCTTTCACCTCAACCACCTCATTATCTGGAATAGAGTAGATTGTCAAGAAATCTTCACCACCATCTGAGTCTAACTTCTGTTGACTTTATTACACAATGTTAAAACTAACTTTCATAATTCCATGCTATTATAACTGCTCTGCCCTTGGTCCAGTTGAGACTTTTCTATATTTATCCAGTATTTGTAAACAGAAAAATATAGAATGATCTTATTATTAGAGTTTTACTTTGAAAGTTTTTCTTCATATAAATGCTGGCCTAATGCCTAAGCATTTTTAAAGTTTTATTACCACTCAATGAATTGCTTTTCTTCTCCATTGCTAAGATGTCACTTTTTAGCATAGAGTAAAACTGCAAATTCTGTTTACCTTGTATTTTATCTGGCTACTCTGCCAAATTTTCTTATTAATTCTTGAGTTTTCCCAATTACCTTCAAAGAAAATAGTTCTTTTTAATATTTATACTGACTACTTCATTTTCTTTTCTTGTTACGTTAACTGAAACCTTTAAAACAACACTGAATGGAAGTGACAAGAGTAGATATCTCTAGCTTCTCCCTGATTTTAGTGGAAGTGACTTTAGTATTTAATGTTTTATAATTTGCTGTTAGGTTTCAGTAAATTTTCTTAATCATGTTTAATTGACTTCCTCTTATTTCTCTTTAGCTGGGAGTTTTGCAATGGCTGCAGAATTTTATCAATTGCCTTTTTGGCACATACTGCTCTAGCCATGGTGTTTTCTTCTTTGTGTGTGTGTGCGTGTGTGTGTGTGTGTGTGTGTGTATGTGTGTGTGTGCACACGTGTGTGTACATGCACATGCATTCACTCAGTTGTGTAAGACCCTTTGCAACCCCATGGACTATACAGGCTGCCAGGCTCCTCTGTCCATGGAATTCTTCAGGCAAGAATACTGGAGTGGGTTGCCATTTCCTCCTCCAGGGGGATCTTCCCAACTCAGGGATCGAACTCACGTCTCTTGCATCTCCTGCATTGGCAGTTTAACACTTTAACACTGCACCACCCAGGAAGCCCCATTTTCTTCTTTAGTTTGATAATATAATAAATTATGTTGCAAATCATCCTGCTGTTCATCCTTTGCATTCCAGAAATAATCTTGCTTGTTTCTTGTGTATTATTTATTCTATACACTGACAGACTACTTGCTGGTACTTTTTAAGTATTATTCAGAAACACAATTAGTTTCTATAAATTTCAATATTATCTTTATCAAGTTATGGTACTACATGGTACTATATTAGAGTTATGTTAATTCTGTATAAGTTGAGTTGTGGATATTGTTTCCTGTTAACATTTACTGCAGATGCCAGGGAAGTTGCTAAATATATATAGCTTAAGCCTAGAGAAGAATAATGCACTTCAGGTAGAGATTTAAGAGTATCACAATACAAGAGGAATGAAAATCATGAAGACAGATAATATCTTCCAGGAGAAAAAGTGCGCTTCAATAAGATCAGTGTTCCTAAGGTATTTTCCTTCACTCTTTTAAGTGTCTGATGGGGATGAGATACCCAGAAAAGAATCTGAACTGTGTAGGGTCATGGCATCTAAGATTGTAGACAGCTTTTATGAAGGAATGATCAACATTATTAAAAGAAAAAGAACCTAACAGAGGATCCCTGAGAAAATGTCCATTTGTTTCAGCAATTAGATACCAAGAAAAGGTATTTCAGTCAATTATTTAGAAGTAGAAGCCAGGTCACAGGTGGACGAAATTGAAGAGAGGGAGATGATTCTTCAAAAATACCAAACAATAAAGGAACTGGATAGCACCAACATATATCTATCTGTAGCAATACCAGGTGTCACAGTGGTGAAGTGTCCACCTGACTAGGCAGGAGATGTGAGTTCGATCCCTGAGTCCGGAAGATCCCCTGGAGGAGAAAATGGCAACCCACTCCAGTATTCCTGTCTGGAAAATTCCATGGACAGAGAAGCCTGGCAGGCTATCGTCATGAGGTTGCAAATAGCAGGGCACGACTGAGCACACAGGCATGTATGAAACATCTATCTGTAGGATAAAGATTTTCTCTTTCAGAACCTGAACATTTTGAGTATATTCATATGTTGAGGGTCAAAAGTTTATAAAGAAGAAAATACTAAAGATACTAAAGAAAAAGAAGATGTTACATCAAAAGAAAACCCACAGGATATTGGAGGGAATGGAGCCAAGGACAAGCAACAAGAACACCTCATTCACAGAGACGAGATTTAAAAAAAAGTTAAAAGTAAATAGAAAAGTAGATTAAATGTAAATGGTGGTACAGAGCTGATTTATATCAAGCCTGATGGCTTCAATTTTGAAGGCAGCAGCAAAGACATTGGACAACTCTCCAAAAACGGGCCTCAAGGGGAACTATGAATGTTCAGTAGAGCTGTTGAAGGTCATGAGCAAGGATGGTGGCCAAGTACAAATAACTGGTTCATCCCTTGAGGCTGAGTGAGAGGAAAACCAATTATTTGTGGGAGCATCAATTTATATTTTATTTGCTTGTTTCCAGCAATGCTCAGCCATGCCATTGGAGTAGAAAAGCAGGGAGTGGAATACCAATGACAATTTGTCACACAAAAGTCTTGCTGGGCACTAAGATAAAAGGGTAGGCATGGTAGAAGATGGAAGGGGGCTTACATGACCAACAGTTGGGTTTGTGCTGGACAGGGAAGAAGTCAGATAGATTTAACCAAAGTAGGGGAAAAAGACATAACGGAAGAGCTGAATGTTTGAAATCAAAGAACAGCTGTATTGCAAGTGAGTCAAGATGATACTATGGAGTTTAAGATTCTTGAGATGGGGACTTCCCTGGCAGTTCATTGGTTGAGACTCTGCACTTCCACTGCAGAGGGCACAAGTTCAATCCCTGGTCAGGGAACTAAGATCCCATATGACACAGTGGTGGTAGTCACACAGTCGTGTCCGACTCTTTGTGACCCCAATGGACTGAAGCCTGCCAGGCTCCTCTGTCCATGGGATTCTCCAGGCAAGAATACTAGAGTGGGTTGCCAGTCCCTTCTCCATGGCCCAGCAAAAAAAAAAAAAAAAAATTCCTAAGATGAAATATTTATCTTTAAGGACAAGAAGCTGTGTGTGATCCTAGGAATGGAGGGCTGATGTTTAATATTTAAGGGAGTTCAACAAGTTAGGACTGGTTTCAGATAGGTCCTCTATAAGCCTTTTCAAATCGCTTATAATTATGACAATAGATAAATGACAGGAGTGAGAAGGGGTAAAAATTAGTGTAACTGGACCGCATGAGTTATTTTCAGAGGACGATGCATTTTTATTAGTGGATAGAGGTGGTTGTGTGTATCCAAGAGAATACCGGCTTCTTCTTTTGGTTTCATGGAACATGGGATTTACTCTGGGATTTACAAAGTTAAGTAGTACTGTGCCCTTGTGGACAGCTGAAAGGAACACCATCTCCTTAAAGAAGAGGCAAAACTGCTAAAGCAAAGATGAAACTCAGTTAAAGGCAATGTTCTGATGGAAAAAACCCAAAAGATAATAGACATAGAATGCTTATTGACAATGACATGAGGTTTCCAGAAGACCCAGTAGAAATGTGTTGAGCTGAGGCACCAGTAGAAACACAGCAAATGGGGAAAGGGATGGAAGTGAGAGGATTAGATCAAATTGATGGGCAAAGGGGTGGTGGCAGTGAATCTGTCCTTCATCCAGTGATGAATAAGTACAAGGCTGAAGAGCTCGTTTAGAAGCATATGGGAAGGGACTTCCCTGGTGGTCTGGTGGTTAGGACTTCACCTTCCAATGTAGAGGGTGCAGGTTTGATCCCTGGTTGGGGAGCTAAGACCTCACACGTCTCACGGCCAAAAAAACCAAAACATAAAACAGAAGCAATATTATAGAAAATCCAATAAAGACTTTAAAATGGTCCACATTAAAAAAATCTTTAAAAAAAAAGAAGTATGTGGGAAAAGAACCTGGAAAAAGAGTGGATATAGGTGTATGTATAAATGAATCACTTTGTGGTACACCTGCGGAGAAGGAAATGGTAACCCACTCCAGTATTGTTGCTTGGAGAATCCTATGGACAGAGGAGCCTAGGGGGCTACAGTCCATGGGGTCACAAAGAGTCGGACGTGACTGAGCATGGCACGCCACGTGGTACACCTGAAGCTAACACAACATTGTAATCAACTAAAATATAAAACAAAATTTTGAAAAAAAATTTGTAAAGAAAAAAAACCCTTATTTTCTAATTAAAAAAATAAGTAGATGACCTCAAATATCTTAACTTGGGCACAGTAAGGGCTTCTGAAGATACACTGCTTAATCCCAGGGAAATGGCAATCACCATGAGGTTCTAAAAAAGACAAAAGAGCTCTTTTCTTAGAAGGGACTTCCTCCCACCTCCCAGGGCAGTGAGTTCCCTCCCCATTGCAGTTCTCTCCAGTGTAGTTTACCCACTTTGATTATTTAAACAATTTCATTTCCATGATTTCAAAATCTCCCAGGAGATGTCTGAAACAGGAAAATAACAAGTATACATGGGATGCAGGATGGTGATCCTGTCTTCAAGAATTCAGGATGCTAAGAAACATTTTCAAACATTTCAATCAGTTGTATGGATTAAAAAGCCTGGTCAGGAACTTTTCTTATTCTAAGATGAGGGGGAAAGTTCAATAGTGAAGCCATAGGACATTGTGTGATACAGCAAACAAAGCCCATAACTGCATCTCTAACACACTGAAATGTCTGTGGTTATTTATAAACATTTTTTTCAATGCCAGCTAATGGTGATCCCTCATGCACAATCCTGTGGAAGGATTTCAGGGGTCAAGGTCAAGTATAGGGCTCTCTGAAGTGATCCAAAAAATATATTAAAGCTCTCAGAAGAAATAGGTTAGTATCTAGTTTTTCAGGTAATCAATCCACCATAGACACCATTTCCTTCAGATAACTTCCTGAAAAATAAGCACTGAGAAGCAGCAGTTGAAGTTGTAATCTCTGGCAAGAACACTGACTGCAGAGGTACTATGATGTGATACAGTTCACATAGGGAATTTCAGAAACATCACTAAAAGGTGTGCAGAAATGGAGAATTGAGGATTCCAGCCTTTTTCTGCATGAAATTTTGTGCCTGCTACAACATACAGCTGAAGCAGAGGCCCTGAACAATGCATCTGGACAACAGGCATTACCTTCTAGAAGAATCTGTGGTACAACATCATCAGATTGGAGCCAACTGCCTTTTGGAGGACATCTGCAAAGACACAGCATTGCATCTTGGGACATCCTTTCTTGGCACAATCAACTACCTCCCTGGACCCATCCTGGTGGTGGCAATAAGACTACATCATCAGGGCTGCACTGATGGTGCAGTCTTATAGGGCTTCCCTGGTGGCTCAGATGGTAAAGAAACTACCTGCAATGCAGGAGACCCAGGTTCGATGCTTAGGTCAGGAAGATCCCCTGGAGAAGAGCACGGCAACCACTCCAGTATTTTTGCCTGGAGAATCTCATGGGCAGAGCAGCCTGGCAGGCTAGAGTCCATGGGGTCCTAAAGAGTCGCACACGATTGAGGGTCTAACACTTTTACTTTCAACAGGGTAGCGGACATAAGATATGTATTATTTGATTCTCCATACCAGTGAATGATGTATTTTCCATTTCTCTGCTACCCAAGTTAAACTTTGAAACTCACACTATATATTGCATTACTTTTGTAACCTTTCTCCCAAAGGAACACGTAATCCGTACACAGTTGGCATCAAATATCACTGGATGGCAGATGAGTTTTTAAAATGGTAAAATTAGATACTATGTCTGATCTAAATTCATGGAGTTTTCTTCTCTAATACAAGAGCTATGTGATAGCTTAAAAATGCATGTTTTGTCATCCCTCCATAGCAGTTTATTCATTAGTATATTCTGTACTCTTCTGTAATCCAATGTGTCTCATCATATCTCATATTTGGTTATTTTCCTTCTCAAAAGGCCCTGTTACAAATCCAATGCATTTAACTACCAAACTATGCCCATAAGGAGACTTGGACAATAGCTTACATTTTAAATTGTAATAATTGTGGGTGTTGCTAGCCTGTAAATTTCAAATATATTTATAAACTACACACACAAAAATGAAATGAACAAAGTGATTTCAGACTAACCAGCTCTGACTACACATTTTAAGAAAATCACGGGGTGTGCCTGGGATCCAATGAGAACAATTTGCTGCGCACTGCAGTGTTACAGCTTTCTAAATAGTAAGTAACTGTTTAAAAATTCCAAAGCCTTCTTAAAATGTTGCACTTAAACATTTCTGCAATAAAATCTTATTGAACTGTTGCTTTCATTAATTTTCTACAGACTAGAGAGCAAGGAATTCAAGTTCGATTTCTTTTTTTCCTTTTAACTTTGCCTACTACTAGCAAATAAACTGTGCCTCTTTTTTAAATAAACCCTTGGCCTTGAGTTTTGGCCCCTTAATAGTAGTCTACATGGTTGACTACCCTTGGTGTTAAATTTTCTTAAATTGTATTTCTGTCAGTGTATCATTTTTTTAAGCAATGGACCCTATAATAGCAAGCACTGGTCTGTCAGGAGTGCATTTTACCAGCACGACACAAGTATTTTTCACTACAGGAGACAAACAATGATATGTATTACACGCAGTAAACACTGCCTTTGGTACATAGGATTCTTTTAGCATTTATCTGTCCAAACTCTCACTGTGTCCAGAATTGGGGGTTGCCGGGAAGGGAGAGAAACCCTGCCTTATATTAATGTTGCCAGTGGCTATAGTACAGTTTTAGAAAGAGTCCACATACACTGGATAATTCTTATGAAAGCAAACCTTGATTTAATATTAAATGAACAGAGTCAGGCATAGCAGCCCATGCTCAGTCCTTTTCTTTCAAACAACTACTACATCTCCCTTTTACAACTCTTTTCCCAAGTACTGGTACTCACTTCCTTTTATTCACACATATCACTACCAAACAACTTGCAATCAAGCTTAAAAAGCTATTAAAAATAAGAGTGCTCTCCCAATTGGAGGTACGTAAATCTCAGGGATCCTTAGACAAGGAATAGCTTTTCTGATTATTTAATACCTTAGCCTTTACACATTGTCTTCCTAATCTTAGAAATGTACAATGGAATATTTATCAATATCTATTTAAATTGAGGGTGCCCACTTAAACTTCCTCAGGATAAAGGTATATAACCAAAATGTTTTCGAGAACACTGTGAAAAAGAATGCCAGTTAAAATATTGGCATTCAACTGTCCTTGCCACCTGAGGAAAAAAGATATAAAAGTCAAGACTACAAACAAAACTTAAAGCAAGCTAACATTTTATATATAATTCTACCCTATGGGATATTAAATATAATGCTTTACAAGGTCATAGAACTTTCACAAGCTTGAGTGTGGAGAGCATGGGCATATAAGACATTTTAGAAAACTACCACCTCGGTTACAAAGAAAATCACATGTTCAGTAATTTCCATCCAAGATTCAAATTCATCTTACTTTATGCAGAATACACTATAATCTTAAAACAACCCATTCCAGAGTCCCATAGTCTCCACTCTTAAATTATTTTTTTCCCATATGGCTTCAAGTGTATGTGGTATTTAAGCATTTCTTCATCTATCTTCTTTGTAGATGAAAAGTAAAAGATCTTATAATGTTACTAGCCTTTCATATTCTTGATTATTAATCATCCTTAAATCTCATCTTAATCTGTTTCTTTAGTCTTTTTTTTATCTTATCTTTTTTCTTAGTCTCTTTTCTTTAATTTTCTGTCTTATCTTCGTGTGTGTGTGTGTGTGTGTGTGTGTGTGTGTGTGTGTGTTCAGTCATGTTAGACTCTCTGTGGCCGCATGGACTGTAGCCCCCCAGGCTCTTCTATCCATGTAATTTCCCAGGCAAGAATACTGGAGTAGGTTGCCACTTCCTACTCCAGGGGATCTTCCCAACCCAGGGATCAAACCTGCATCTCTTGTGTCTCCTGCAATGGTAGCAGATTCTTTACCAATGGATCCACCTGGTAGTATCATGAGTTTGTTACTCCTATTTACAGATAGGTAAACTGAGGCTTGGAGAGGTTCAGTAACTTGCCTAGGAAGATACAACTAGGAAGTAGCAGAAAAAGGGCAGACATCACATCTGTACTCCTCACCATGATGCCTCTGAAACCTAGGGATTAGGTCTAACTAACGTCTGGTTTGGGAGATGCTTAGAGAATTAGTAAGAACTGATACACATTTTTCTTTCTATAAAGTAATACCACAGAAGGTAAAAACAGCAGATGAATGAATGCATCCTAACAGTCACACATGACTAACATGCCATTAATGATACCTGGAGTGGAGTAACACAAGTGGTAGATTAATGAGAAATACCCAGTGAAACGACTTAAAATACACTGTATGTGTTACAATGAAAGGCAGAATAAGCTTGTGACTTTATTTTTGTTTATTACTCCCCTCCCCCCAGTTTGTGACTTTAAAAGCACAGTGAAAAACTGAGTTTTGGTGAAAATGAAAGGCTCTGTTTAGCCCTAAGCAGATAAATCCACAAAGCAAAATCAAAAATGTTTTTAAAAATTTTAATCTCCTCAAAATACATAACTTTTTTCTCAGGTCACTGCAGCAATCCACAGTTAATTGAGAAGACAAAGCATTTAACACCTTTAGTGGAATAAGCATGTGATCTCTATGCTAAAGATGATAGTTAATTTAATAACTATCAGTGACAAGACTATTTCAACACTTAGCAGACTATCAGTCAAGACCAAGGGACTTTTCCTTAAAATCAAGCTCAAACTGGGGGTCTTCCCTGGTGGTCCAGTGGTTAAAACTTTGCGTTTCCACTGCAGGGGACGATAATTAGAGCAAGTATGTTATTTTAAATGTTTTGTACCCGAAATTAATTTCATTAAACAAGACTCGGCTTGACTTTAAAAATAATGGAAAAAGATCACTTTTCAGAGATAGAATGACGTTTCTCCTTCAAGAGTAGAGACTGGCAGTCAATGAAAAATCTATATCTTTTTACATAAGTATTCAAAAATATCAATCCCTGGTTGGGGAACTAAGATCCTGTATGCTGCATGGCATGGCCAAAAATCTTTTTAAAAAAATCATGCACACCCATGGTGGATTCATGTCAACGTATGGCAAAACAAATAAAATATTGTAAAGTTAGAAAAAAAAATAAAACATCTTTCATCAAAAAAAAAAAATCATGCCCAAATTGATTCATTTTGGAAGGTGAGAATCACAAAGTGATTAGGAATATAGGTCTTCAGCTTAAAGGAGGACAAGATGGCCGTTATAACACATGCCCCACCTACCAAACAGAATAGAAGGGCTGCTAGAAATCATAATAGGAAAAAAACAAAACAAAACACTTAGGATGCGCAGGGTGACAGTAGGAATTAAGGCTTGCAAAGTCATCTGACCACCACTTCATAGCTTTTTGGAAACTATGTTTGAGATTTCCTTGTGCATGAAGTGTAGACAACCACTGCTTTGAAAGCTCACTTGTTCATGCTGTGACTCTCTGGAAGATCAACAGGCAGCTTCCTAGCCAACACCCATAATGCATCCTAGCCCATTTTATAAATTTAAATATAGGCTCAAGAACTTTGATTTGTATTTACTGCTTGAATTTAACTTTTAATTTTAAAAGTACAGACAGCTGGCACATCCAGATCTCACTCTCACAAAAAAGAATGCATATTAATCTTTTCTTTTGGAAGATGAATGCCTGGCTCTTCTTAATGTGAAATTAAAATTAGTGAGCTAGAGATAGGTGAGGGGTGAGAAGCATGAGTATAAACAGAACACTTCTGTAACAATTTATCTCATCTCATCAAGAAGGTGATTCAATTGTTTTAAGTAACAATACCTCTTTGATGTATTTCCTTTAAATGCTAGATTTGGAAACATTGGCGATAATCAGAGCAAATATGTTATTTTAAATGTTTTGTACCAGAAATTAATTTCATTAAACAAGACTCAGCTTGACTTTAAACATAATGGGAAAAGATCACTTTTCAGAGATAGAATAACTGACGTTTCCCCTTCAAGAGTAGAAAATGGCAGCCTATGAAAAATCCATATCTTTGCAATTTTTACTACGTAAGTATTCAAAAATATCAATTATATTGTGATCAGGGCAGAGTTTAACGACATCTTTGGCCAAGGTGTTACCTTCACCCGTGCTGTGTTGGCAGCTTTAGCTCATCAATATGAACATTCCTATTGTACTATATTGTATTATATAATAAATACTCCAATAACCATATAGTGGACATGTGTAGATGTATCAATTTCAACTCAGACATACAACTATACTATCTCCATGAATTAGCAACAGTCAAATGACCTAATCCTGAGGTCTATTTTGAGGCACATACTTCACAACTATTATATAATCACACAGGGTCATCACTGAAGCCAAAAAAAAGACATAAAAAAACCCCAGTAAATTATACATTAAAATAATCCCATTCAATTTAGCAGATGAGTTCTGTAATCCCAAATGGGAATTCAGTCTATAACAGCTTGAGTTAGCATCACAGTGGTTCTCAGATGGCACCACTATCTCACCTGACATTTAGAAAAATGTAGGGGGCATTCGTGGTTGGAACAGTGATACCAGGGTACCATAAAACCATATAGTGGCTGCCTCTAATCCTTGTTTCTTCCTCTCTCACTTACTCCAACCCCACGAGCATCCTTGATTTTCTTCAAACACATTAGAAAATCTTCCACTGCAAGTTCTTCATACTGACTGGCCCCTATGCCCAGAATGTCCTACCTATACATCCTCAAGGCTAGCTCCTTCACTTTCTTTAGGTCTTTATTCAAGTCACCCTCTCTACAAACTGTGCCTGTCTACCCTGTTTAATTTTTCAAATCTTTCTCTCCTCCCCACCACGTTCACACAGGCATCATCACCCATAAATACAAATTCTGCAAACCTCTTCAGTTCAGTTCAGTCACTCAGTTACGTCCAACTCTTTGTGACCCCATGGACTGCAGCACACCAGGCTTCCCCGTCCATCACCAACTCCTGCAGCTTGCTCAAACTCTTACTTTACTCCATTTTTTCCTGCAATATTTATTATAATCTTCCTAATGTACTCAATACTTATTTTGTTGATTATCTGCTTTCCCAACTAGAATATAATCTCTACGCAGGAAGGAGTTATATCTGTATTTTACTCCGCCTTGTGTCTGACAGCTTTGTACAGTACCTAGAGGATGTGCTCAGTCACTCAGCTGTGTCTGACTCGATGTGACCCCATGGACTGTAGCCTGCCAGGCTCCTCAGTCCACGGAATTTTCTCAGCAAGAATACTGGAATGGGTTGCTATTTCCTCCTCCAGGGGACCTTCCTGACTCAGGACTGAACCTTCATCTCCTGCATTGGCAGGCAGATTCTTTACCACTAGTGCCTCCTGGGAAGCCCCACCTAGAGTGTATAGGATAACAATTGTTCAGTGGAAAAATGGGAAACTATGATGCTAAGTGTTTTGTCATTTGTTGATAACTTACCAGTATCTGCAGTGAGAGCTGAATGATACAAACAGCGTGAAAGTTACAAGGCTAACTCTATCTTTCTCTGCATCTAAAACTTAGCTATGAAGCTTGAATCTCAGTTTTTATAAAAGGACTACTGGCTTACGGAAGGATTTTCAGAGAGCACAATTTTTACTTATTATTTATAACGTCCCTTCTGAACATTTTTTTCTGCTCATTCCTAATTATACCTCTTCTCATTCTCTGTACTGGTTCCATGTGACAGAACCACACTACAACTCCTTCTATTTTTTCCTTAGTTATTTAACAATGGTGAGTACATCAGCTGTAAAAAAAAAAAAATATATTGAAAAATAATTTGCCATTAAGTGCTTCCCAAATTCCCCAGACTATCTTATTCTTTACATAGTAAAATATTAATAGTTTTGTATTTATGTATTATACAATATCAATTAGAAATATAAAGTTAAATATTCATTATTTATAGAAATGAAATATTGGCACTCAAATATTTGTTAAGCAACTAAATGGCTTCATTTTCATACTGTTAGATACAGCAAAACATGAAATCATAAATACAAACCATGTAATCATAAATACGAACCCCAGTCCTATTCACTCAGCAAGGACATGTTGTCAAAAGAAGGGGTTCTTGTAGCTTAGAACCTTTTTCATTTTTTTTCCTAATAAATGGTCACAGAAAATACTAGTTGCTAAATTTTAAGGCAATTCAGTAACATTATGTCTTTTTATCTCCCCAAACACAGACATCCCTCAATGGATAGTCACATGTAATACTTACAGGCTTTAAAATTATGTTCATAGTATAGTACAGTTGAACTTCTCACCCGTAAAACTAAATAAACCTGCCAATTGAAACTACTACTCATTTTTAGTGTTAGACATTATGATCATTTTTTCATTCACCTCTCTACTTCCATCCCTTCCACTCAAGCAAAGAAACACTCATCTTAGAAACTGAAGTGAAAGTGTTAATTACTCAGTCATGTCCTACTCTTTGTGCCCCCATGAACTGTAGCCTGCCATGCTCCTCTGTCCATGGAATTCTCCAGGTAGGAATACTAGAGTGGGTTGCCATTCCTTTCTCCAGGGGATCTTCCCGACCCATAGATTGAACCTGGGTCTGCTGCACTGCAAGCAGTCTCTTTACAGTCTAAGCCACCTCAGTCTAATATGCAGCTGTTGGTCAGAATGTATTTTTATGGGATGGTTGATAAAAAACAAAGTAAGCATCATGCTCAATGCCATTAAGTATTTTGTGAACCGTCTTGTCTCTAACTTTTTTGGTGAAATGTGAGCAATCTATCAAAAGGTACTACTTAAGAGATTTCAAAAATCTTTTAAAACAAAAAAGAGAATAAAATAATTTCCATAATGATCTGTACCTCTGCTATTAATAGAATTGCTAGAATAAAAACATGGCATTGTTTTAAAAGTTTTTTGAAGTCAGAATAAACTAGTGATGTCTATAACTTCTTTTTGCTCTTCAAGTTGCCTGTTGGGATCCCACAGCATGAAATGGGAATTTATTTTTTCTTGGTGGTATTTAGATCACTATTACATGTTATCATTAGCACATTTTATGATGTTTCCTGCCCCATTACTAATCCATGTTATATTGGATATTTATGTTTACTAAAACTGATTTTGTTTTTATTAATAGGATGGGTTTACTTTAGGCGATGCTTTACTGCATTAGTAATAACAATTTTACTTAAATATGGCTTTGGTGTACTCCTATGCAAATAATCTCTGAAATCCTAAGAGTCTTTTATTTTCCCAGTAGCCCTGTTGGAGAGTTTTTAATATTACATTGAATCATAACAACACAGGCTGGTTAGAGTCTAACTTAATACATGCAGCTTAATGTTAATTTTCCGACTTCAAATCAGAGATCTAACTATTCCGAGATGACTATTTATCTCAAGTGTGATTTTTGTTTTCAACTAGTAAAGTCCACAGCTAGAGATTTTTGCATCATAAAAAACCAAAACTATGGAGTAAAAGAGTTCAGCAAAAGAAATGGAATCTTTACATAACTAAAAAAATTCGTTGAGAAGAAAAATATCTATCAAGAAGTTTTGATGGTATAGAGCAGAAAGCAAAAATGGTGCAGGTGAATGCCCAAGTGACTGATGTGGGATTCATCATAACTATGTTCGTAATACAGCAAATATGCTTGATGAATATAATAAAAGGGTATGCTTAGGTCCTAAGTTCTTCAGGGAAAAGTTATCCATTTACATGGATAATAAAGGGGAAAAAAACCTCAATAAGCAAAAGAAATTGCTTTAAAGTAAGAAACAAAACTAAATGTCACATTTCTTGCTTCACAATGGAACTTCTACTTCAAAATAAATTTCTTATAAATACCCTTGAGGAGGGGAACATACGGTTAATCATCAAAACAAGTATGTTACAATGGTAGAAACGGAAATGGAGCAGACAGTATTGAACTTCAGAAATGGGTGATAAAAATCACAAAGGAATAAAGTTAGGCCTTCTGCAATATTATAAAACTTGTCTTTCCTCTTAAAATGGTGTACACCCTGTAGGAATAAGTCAGTGCTATGGTTTACAGTACTAAGGAATTAGCTGGCATCAAGTATCTGAATTTTACAAGTTTCAAAGCCTGCCAAAGTATGGTGATCTGGTAAAAGTCAATTATGACCAAAGCCAATGCACATTCTAAGGTTGTATAGATTCTAATATCTGTCTGTGCAGTATGTATACACACACCTACATCTCTTTAGGTGCTTACAAAGGGAAATGCCGTGAATCAGTAGGGATAATTGGTTGTATAAGCCGATTAAAAAATTAAAAAGGAGGAAAATGCCTTTTTAAAGAAATGTGGCTAATGTAAATGCTATTTTAAAAAGCTATCTGGTTGATTGAGAGAGTATTGCTATTTTTATTTTTACTTTCCTTGTTTTCAAGATCTTGTCCTACATTTACAATCCACATATTTTAACATTTATTGATAAAAGTGAGAAATGTTATTTTTGGAAGATAGGATGAGGTTAGAACATATAATTTTGAATGATAAAAGACATTCTCATAGGAACTGGTAAATGTTTTCAAACCAAATAGTAAAACAAGATTTCAATGACTCACAATACAATGAGAAAAAAAATACAATGGTTGTTTAGGTTGGTGCAATTCTTCTTTAAGGCTAATTTTTATGTGAGGCAGAAAACTGAACTACATAATGCATTTCAACAATGCATATATTCATCAAAACCATTCACAAAATTATTACTTTCAGCATATTTTTTAAATGATTCCTTAATAAATTATGTTTATGCAGTCAAAACAGCATTAACATTTACTATTAGTCACTTAATGGAAGTTAATGGTGAGCTTATAAATGAAGTGCTGGCTTACTTTGATATACTATAAGAGCAACCAAAAATAAGAGGTTCTTTCCCAGAGTTCTATGTATTTATAAAGTGCAAAATAAGCAATTTTAGCAATTCTCAAATGTAGTTCTTCCATATGTATTTAATCCTAAATATACTTGTAGAAACAGAATATTTTTCTGCTAAGTCAGGTATGTCTAACTTATCCATTTTATGTGTAAAAACTATCCTGATTGAAGTATTCCATGCTTTATGAAAAGATAAAAAACAGTAAAGACATAGAAACAGTGTGAAGTATTTTATTTTTAATATTCTTGGTGGGGGTTATTTTCAGTGACAATATCTCAAGTCTATAAAACAAACCAAAAGGCACAAAACTAGAATAATTAATTAAGTACTCATTCCCTGATAATGAGTATATTAAAGAATTAAGGACAGACAAATTTATAAATAAGAAATTCTCTATGTAGATGGGATATTTTTAACAGAGATTGTTGCTGAGGAATTTTAGTGTGGATCTACCAATTTTTCTCTAAAGCAAGGGGCATTCTCCCAAAGTATTGTACAAAATTATCCCTCTCGATTTGTGCTAGTCCATGAATGATATATACATATATATAAAATGTTTGAAATAGAATGCAATAATGCTTTTCTATAATAAACAGAAAAATAAACTTAAAATTATAATACTTCATAAAGCTGTAAATAAAGCAAGATAATTTGCAGGGAATATAGCAGTATTTTTAAAAGATCCTAGAGTCTAATACACTTAGATAGTAAAATATCTCAAAATACTAAGATTAGCTTAGACATTTAAATATGATAAAGTTATGACTATAATAAAATGTTAAGAAAGCTCAAATTAAAAAAAAATTATTTGGGAGGAGCTTCATTCCATATAAAAGATTAGTTTTTTTTCAGAATTTAAAACAATAAAAAGTTATATTTCAAATAATAATAATGTACTGTTCTCCAGGGAAGATCTTTTCAACTGCTTAATATCTAAAAGAGGACAAAGCAGGAAAAACAGAATGAATATGTCAGTTAGCATTAAAACACAACCTGTGCAGTGAACTGTCAGATAAAATAATATTAGTAATATATTCATATTTACTTTTAAGGCCATAATTATCTACTAATATAAATTTAATCTCATAAAAATTTATTTAGAAGCTCCAGTTTTGATCAGTGTGAAATAAAGTTATAGCTAGGCTACTGCTGTATGTAGCATTTAATTTTAATTTTCTATTGTAAAAATCATATTATTACATTGAAGCACATAAAATTTGCAATCAGCATCACAGTTTCAAATCCTTTTTGTTAACTGGTAGCTGTGGTGGAGCATGAAGCATCACTCTTTCCCAGTACTTTCATTTTAAACAAATCATCCTCATGTATAAAAATAGCAAATTGCATTAAATTTTATACGAGATGTTTTCTGTTTCTTGTGTAGAAAAAGCTATCTGTAGCTTTCCCTATAGCTTTGAGTATATTCTCTGGTAAAACATCATTCACAGAGACGCAAGATACAGCCTTCATCACCTTGATGCTTAAAATACACTACAAGTAAGAAAATGCAGGCTTAAATTTAAAAACTGGCAAAAATGGCCCAAAAGCTTAAGTGTACGTGCTGATATTCTACACTGCCTCCAAGTTGAGAAGTAAAGTACTATGGTTTATCTCGTGGTTCTGATTTCATGAAATTTGACATAAAATCTTAATTCTAAAACTGATGATATATTAACTACTCTATTCATATTTACCAAACAAATCAGAATGATAGATAGTTTAGTAGTAACTATAGTCCTGTGAACATTATTATGAAACCTTGGCTAGTTTTACATATTAATTGCTAATTTACTTTATGCATTCTTTAGTTCAAGGCACAAAAATGCTTCCATGTCTACTTTGTCATAAACAACTTAAAAAAAACTGTAACTGTACTGGATATATTTTTAACAGATACATTGTTAGGTCTTGGCATATAAATATCAGTGGGCAAACTGACTTCATAGTTTAAGTCAGAAAGCATGTTTAATAGAGGAATTTTTAAAATGTCAGTGTTTCTGTTCCTATTTTTAATGAGTTTCTGAGGATGGCGAGCAGTCCTACAAACCGACAAATTCCCTCTCATCAGACACGTTCATCTTATATTCTCCAGAAAAAATAAAAAATACTATATAAGCCCTGTTATGGAAAGTGAACTGTCAAGATTTGAAACAGTAATAAACTGTAAAAATGTTTTCTTTTTCTTAAATACAGCTAAATGTACCTCAAAGAAGAAAAAATTACTTCAGTAACAGTTTCCAACACCCTAAAGAAAATATCTTATGATTTAAATTCTTATTTTTATCATTCAAAGAACTTGTAAAAACCTGTCATCACCACCATTACTCAGAATAAGGCAAAATATTAATAAAACCTAAGAACTTCAAGATTCACTGTTCAGCAATAAAAGTGCTTTGTGTTCTCTTTTGGAAGAAGTTAACTAGGAAGTTAAATACACTTGGCAAAAAGTATTTCACTCTTCTCTAGATGTGAAAAATTATCTGTCCCAAGATAATATCTATAACTCATAATTTACTGGTGCAGGTGAGCTACTTTTTCTTTATCATTTCCCACGTTCTTACTTAGATGCCTGGAAAGTTAGACCAAGAAATACAAACCTGTAAAGTATGTATGGCTCGTTTGTGCCTCAAAGATGTCACATAATATCCAAAAACCACTCTAAACTACTTTTAAATAGGATTTAAATGGTTAAGCAGTGGCTGTGCAAAATACAAGAAGGCAATGTGCTGAACACAGAAGGAAATGAGAAAAGTTCTTGTCAAAGCTCGGGAAAACAGCCACAGAATATTACTTGTTCACTGATCATATTGCAGATTTTATGTAATTAATAAATTATTAGATAGTAACAATTTGAGGTGCACCTCCCTTTTTCCCTTAGTTAATTTTTGTCTAACTTAAAATCATGTCTCTCACACAGCAGGAATAAGCATTTTTGAATGCCTGTTTATACACATTTGAAGAAATTAATTTGTACATAAAATCTGCTTGAATGTCTTCATCTATTTGACATACAGAGTCAGATTATTTTAATTTGCCAATCAGACATATGCTTTTAAACACAGACAGAATTTCATTGTGCTATGCACTTTCCATATAAAACTAATACCACATCTGCAGCATAATCTATAACACATAACAGTGTTTTACACCCATACCATTTACCCATTTCACTTCTGCAGTTTTTAAGTGTTGATGAACTACTTCTTGCCAAAGAAGCCACGTTATATACAACAAAACCTTCAGTTTAAATAAGGGATAAGCTTGCTGTTAACAACTTAGTTTGAAATGTTAACAACCCTTAGGCTGTTAACATAACAACTGGCCATTAATGTGGTAATGACCAATTTGAGAGGAAATAGCACTCTGAGAAATGAATATATTGGCAATCTGGACCAGGGTTTAAATTTGAAAGACTTAAGATTAAAAACAAAAAAAACTAACAAGAATGAAAGTTTGAGCTTATCAGAAATCAACTAAAAGTTGTATCACACAAAGCAGCAAATAGACTCTTTTAGAGATAAAGATTTCTGAGATGAAAACTATTTTGATAAATTCTCTTCAACAACACACTTACTTGAGACTATCAAATACCAGTTGAAGGAAGATGAAAACAATACATGGTTACTTTCTCTGCTCTCGACTTTGTTGACAACCGCAAGAGTTTCACTCAGGACACAGGTATTTCATTGGCAAATTTGTATTTTTGAGTTAAAAATAGCCAGAGATTTCAAGAGACTCTAAATTTGACTCAATGTTTGTCTTTATTGCATATTAGAACACTTTAATCTTGCCTAGACTATATAAACTTGTTTTCGAAAGTACTGTTACATGAATCCACTGGAGATTCTGCAGTGGTAAACAAAAGTCAAAGACAGAGTCCAAAAGCCCGTGGCTATTGGTTAGGAAGATAAAGCAAAACTAGGAAGCAATGTCAGGTCGCTAAAAGCAAATACACTCTGTGCAGAAATCAGGCTCTAATTCACAAAGAGCAGAAGAGAATTTTTTATTTGCAAGAATAAAGTTCCAAGACTGCAGAGTCTATAAGAATTCATGGAATAGCTTAATTCTAATGATTAGTTGCAGTAGTTACAGAACTCCTTCCCTAAAGCCACTTCCTATTTCCACGGCTGGGACCTTACATGTATTTTGTGCCCTTGGAACACAGAGAAGTGGCAGCAAGTGGTCATAATTAGTCAGGGGGCCGTCAGATGAAGCAGTCCTAAGAGGAGAGAGAGTAGAATCTGATAAACAGTACCAAGCTCACTCTCTTGTAACGACCATTCGTCAAACAATATGTTCTTCTATATAGAAACTGAATTGGACTGAAAATAACTGAATTATGTATGAAGCAGCACCAAATTCCCTAGAAAACACCTCCTGAAATGACCAAGGAGTTACTGCTGATTGATAAATTTTATGTCATAAGGGAAAAAAATTCAAAATAAATCACTTAATGTCAGACTAGAAAAAATGATTAATTGTATCAAATATGAAAACCCAAATGATGCCATATATCATTTCTCTAATTTGATAGATCCTACTTTATTAATATAAGTAATTTGCAGCTGAATGAAGTCACAAAGTCCCCTGGAAAGCAAAATAATGATTCTTAAACCTAAGTCCACGTGTAGAGTACTAAATGTTAGAATACAAGATTAACCTGCTTCATAGCTTCAGAAACAAGAACATCTGCGCTGTCCTGAAACTGTTCAGATGTTTATAGGTTGGAGAGTGGCCATCATTTCCCTATAATGATGGAGGTCTTTACTTTGTTTTTTTCCATAAAGCTGCTGGCAAGTCTGAGGCAGATGAACATTCAAGTGCTATCTTTGCGAAGATCACTTGGAATGCCCTAGGGTTGTGGGCAGGGGGAGGTGTATTCACACTTGGACGAAGTTTTCAACATCCTACTAAAGATCCTTCTGATAAATACCAGATAAGAGTTTCAAACTGACTTTCTCTGACAAATCTGTAACAGGAAGATCGCGGAATCACTTCGTGCTACACTCAGCCCGACCCTGTCACTTTCCTGCTAAGAAAACTTGTATGCTGACTCATACCGAACACCTTGACGTGAACTGGAGGTTCACTTATCCCCAGGTAGGAGCATCAGGCAAGGCAAACAGAAACACTTTGAGATACTGTGTTTTTCTGACCGTGACTCAAGCCCTCTTTGTGCCACAGACACAGCGCATTGAAGGCTGCCAGGTGGACATCTTTCAGGAATAGAAGCTGGCAGGAAAGACACGGAACACACAAGTACACTTACAGAAGTATTTTAAAAGGAGTCCAGTGATCACTGGTGTGCAAGGCGAATTCCTACCTCAGATAGTCTCTGCGACAAAGGATAAGGTTAGCTTTCGTGTACAGGGTAGAACCCACTTCTCCCAAACGGCAGTCACAGCAGGCACACTTCAGGCAGTCCTCATGCCAGTATTTGTCCAATGCCTTTAGCAGATACCGGTCCTTGATCTTTCGGTTGCAGCCAGCACAACCTTTCGGCTTGGTGTCTGGCTGGACTGAGAGCATTTGTATACCTGAAGGAAGACAAGAACAAAAAAGAGAGCTGAGACTCCAAAAATCAAGAGATGTCCGAAGACCTCATTAAGTTAAACATTTCTGACTGCCATTTTCAAGGAGTGTTAGACTTTTGCTTAAGAGCTAGGCAGAAATTGGGCTTCCCTGGTGGCTCAGATGGCAAAATATCTGCCTATAATGCAGGAGACCTGGGTTCGATCCCTGGGTTGGGAAGATTCCCTGGAGAACAGAATGGCTACCCATTCCAGTATTCTTGCCTGGAGAATCCCATGGTCAGAGGAGCCTGGCTGGCTATAGTCCATGAGATAGCAAACAGTCAGACATGACTGAGTGGCTAACATATGAATATACAGAAATTGAACTAAATTTTGAAAACAAAGAGGTTCAAACTTTGTTAAGTGTCGTTGTTAAATCATTCATGAAGTCACACCTATAAAGTAGCAAAAATAATCAATTCATCTCGTACCTGGTAAGATGATATCATCTACATGAAGTTAAGTAATAGTAAATAATTTTATATTGGTACAATTTTCTGCACAGAGAAGTTCCTTTTGGGAGAAAATAGGAGTCAATGGTTAACAATCTAGAAGAAAGCTACTTAACAGACTAATCTGTGTACACACTGTAGGAGTTAAGAATGAGTTTTCCCTTATTGGTTAAAAATTTTCACTTAATATGTACTTGATGGTAGAAGGAAAGTTCTCTTTTATGGGATACACTAACCTTACTTAGCAGTAGAGATGTTTATACTTAAGCATAAGTACAGTCACCCCAAAAGCTCATCAATCCTATAATACTTATTTACATCCAAATACTTCCCTCTATGTCCTTGATATTTTGAAGCATTCATTGTGTTAAAAATTTTCAAAATGCATTGACTCTCACAAGCATTGTTCCATGCATCTATTAGTTAGTGGCAGATCATCTAACTATAGACTATATACTTTTATATAAAATTAAACTATAGGATTAAGTAATTTATTATCATAAGCATGCACTTATTTTATAAAGGAAAGAAAAAACAACAGAAGACAAAGTTTCAATATATATAAAGGTACACAAACATCCACAGGCAAATATATATTATATACATATATTACACACTACACACATGCTAGACTAGATATAGGGACATTTATACATTTTAGAGACATATTTCCATATCATAAATAAGGAGACGAGTTGAATTCTCTCGTTAATACAACTTGATTGAAATTTTTTTTCAGTGAAAGGATATTTGCCTTCGAGTTTCTTCTTTCCTAAATGCCAAACACTCAGTTTTTCAAAAAGCTGAACGAATTATTCACAGCTGCATATGTATCAACTAACACATTTCAAGCACTCTAAACTACTGTAGACATTGATTCCAATTTCTCTTATTTTACAAATTATGATACAGAAGCGTGAGAGGTTCAGGGACTGGCTTAAAGCTGAATGACAGCTCAGCCCAAGACTTGATGGCCTTCTTACAATCCAGAGATACCACTGCTATATTATGCCTCCTCTCTTAGGCAGAAAGTTTTAAACTTGGACACAGAAGGACACAAAACACCAAATGTGTCTGCAATTGAAACAGTATCAAGAAAGAAATGCCAAGCCTTAATCTAGAGCATTTTCGGTGTGTTCCCTGCTCCCAAACAGCTAAACCTTTTTTGTTTCCTCTGATGCCTGATGATAAAGCCTTTACCTTTATCATCTTCACTATCTTTTTCTTTTTTAATCACAGCGGGAATTAATTACAGTACAGAAAAAACTCTGATATACTAAATGACAGCCTGGATTTCATGATTGAGAACACCAAGAGGTATGTTTAGAGCAGCTAGTCTAATTATCCAATTTATAAGGCTATTGTTTTTTTCATATCATCAAGCTGAGAATGTTTTGATCCAAATCCTTCTTAGCTGTAGCTAAGCTCTATTTCTCTGAGCTTTGTGCTCATCATCCAGCATGGAAGGTCAACTATCTTTATTCACGATGCTTTGGGAATAAGACAGGAGATACCAACATTTGGTACAAGCAACACCACCCTGCTTGTCTTCACAAAATGTTTTTGTTGGGCTGACATTTTAATTTAGCACTCAGAGGCCAATTAATATTTGAAACTCTTACAGAATTCCGTTTGGCCTTGGGCATAGAAGGAGTTTGAGATTTTTATACTCCATCCTGGTAGCTTCGTGTCGAAAACACCATCACGTTACTCTTGAAAAGGAAATCTTTTTCGATACTCTGCAAGTTAACAGTTGTGGAAAAAAAGAACTATTTTGCAGTCACCACGTTACCCTGTACCAAACAGGCATAAACCAGCCAGCAGCCTCCCTTCAGCATCCGGCAGAATGCGTCTGGGTAAGAGTTATGTGTTCCGAGCTGAGAAACATTTTGCAAGTTGCTTATAGCACATCAGGACCCATAACTAGTTTTAGATTGGCATGTAAATTGTTCTGAGGGAAATTCTTATTGCCTCTGAGACCTTGCCATTCTGAGTTATTTGACAGTTTAAGGGAAATCATAATTTTTAAAAAAGACATAAATAATAGCCTGTGCAGTGTGGTGTGCAGAAATAAGTAGAACCATTTCATTTAAACTCTGGTGAGCTTTTAATTGCCTGGATTGCATTGTGAGGCAGCCTAACGCTTGATTAACTCCATTATGTCCCCTTGTTCTGTGCCATTCATCCGCGCAGTCTCAGCTTCAGTAGTTAACACAACAAAGTAACCACAACTCCACAACACGCTGGGGTTAAAAAAAAAAATCATAATAAAAGATCTGCAGCACTTAGACCCAGTCTTCTATATTTTTGGACTGACTACACCGCAGTGAGTGGAAAACATTTTGTCCCGGTCGGAAGAGGCACAGAGAACAATTTGGGAGGAGAGGGAAGAGGGAATCCATTAAAGGGGGTTGGCAGCAATGAGGTGCCTCAGGAAGATTCGAAAATGGGAATGCAGGTTCTGCAGCTGGGAGCAGTGACACAGATTAAAAGAATTTGGCCAACACCGGCCATTCGATTGCCAAGAGGTACCAAACAAAAGATTTTCTCTCCTGCCCATCTTCATCCTCTCCCCAGCCCCTGGCCCGACTGGAGAACTGGATTGGGCCTAAAAGCTTGTTTCTCTCTGTTCACTGGCCCAGAGCGTCCCTACAGGCTGTAACCCCCTAAGGGACAACAATGCAAATAGATGTCCCCAGATCTCAGGCGCTGGAGCTGCTTAACTCTGTTCTGCCCCTTCAACTCCCAACCCTCCCCTCCCCATCCTTCCACCACCACCCCCCTCCCCTTTTTGAGCAATGGAGCTGGGAACCAATTTGATTCCCTTTTTCTCCAATGCAGCTGCAAGGCTCAGAGATACTGACATTTTTCCACTCTTATCAGTTTAATTACAGTTACCATGGCAGCAAAGTGCTAGTGCTTGGCAAAGGCCAACAAGAGATTTGCAAGACTGGGTTCAATTTTGATGCAGCTCACATGCAAAAAAAAAAAAAAAAAATAAGAAACATACATACACTCTAACAAAGAATCCCTTGAGGAGTTTATGTTCCAGCCTTTTGTGGTAGTGTCTCTGCCGCCACACAAGGATGCTTTGCAAAGAATGTAGCAGTTATTTGTTGCACCTAGCAAGATTAATTGGTTTAAGCAGCTGTCTTTCAAAGCAGTTACAAACAATAATATTTCAGATCTTTTCCGAGAGACACAAAAGCCACGGAAGGGCAAGAAGGCTTTGGAGCAGCCAACAGTGCCGAGCGCCGGCAAAGTGCATGTATGATAGATTGTAACCTTACCAAAACTTTTCTCCTTTTTCTGCATGAGTTGACTGAGGCGTGCCTGAGTTGCCGCAGCTTCGCATGGAGCACCCAGCCCAGAGGTAGAAGTGGAAGGGGGTTTCCCTCGGATTTAGCTCAAGTGCGGACCCGGTGCGCAGCCTACACCCGCCGAGGACCGACTATTGTGAAGCCCACTTTGGGAGCGGGTCGGAGCGGGCGGCGGGCGTGTGGGGGTGGGGGAAGGGATGAGGGCGGCCAGACGAGCGGCGCACACCCGGAGCCCCTCGCCGGGTGGCGGCATACAAAATGATGGCGAATGACAAAGCCACAAGCTTCCCTAACTCTGCCCGTAATCCCCAAATCCCAGCGGCCCCTTTTAGCTTCGTGGTAACAAATGGATTTGATTAAACTGTCACATGCAGCGTTAGCATAGCATATCATGTTCAATATGAAAAAGATCATAAATCTGACTTGTATTTCATAACAGCAATCTGGGTAGCCCCCGTAAAATAAAATGTGCCGCAGCAGTTTGACTCTCCATCGATTAGGACAGGGGCACCTTGCTCCAATGATCCCCTGTCTTCTCGACACTTCTTCCCAACCTCCCCCTACACCACCCCGCCTCCCCATAGACAACAGTCACTTTTCCATCTGGTAGGAACAGTATTTTTGTTACAATGGTACAGTGGACCGGAGGCAGAAGTGGCCTCAGGAACCCAAAGATGGTCATTTCAATTCTTGGGGGAGGGGGGTGATGAATTTCAGAAACTAAGGTCAAAGGGCGGGGGGTATCCGGAACCCACCTAAGACTGAATTCCCTTCCTACGGGCCGGGCCAGGACGAGCATCTCCTCTCAAACTCTCCCAGCCTCTGTCTCCCCGGGTGTCGGGGGGCTGGGGTTGGGGGTGTAAATGCCGCAGTTGCTCGGGAACTTTGACTATTATCCACTCGAGTCGTAGTTGAGACGTTCCGCGCCGCAGCCGCTCGGCTCTCCCCGCCTTCCAGCCCCATCTTCCGCCCGCATCTATTTCATGTCTCATCATAAAAATAATGAAGCCTCACATGATTTAAACAAAACCGTCTCAGCAGAGCTGCAGCCCGAGTTAAAGTTGCAGTGCGGATCCGGGCTGCAGCTCCAGTTTATGCCTCATTAGGAGAGGCTGGGGAAGAAAAAAAAAAAAAAAAACACAAAACCCACATCCGCACACGCACGCGCGCACCCGCAGACACACACACACAACCACAAATAAGCCGCCGCATGTGCACCCAGTTGCTGCACTTACCTTCTCAATTAAGCGATACAGGGGGAGGCCGTTCAGAAAGCACAGTGGCTGCTTTGTAGCTCTTCTCCTTGGGAAAGGTCAAAAAGAAGCATTGTTTGAAAAAAAAAAAGAAAAAGGAGGGGGAAGGAGGAATCTCTGTTTTTTTTTTTTAAGTTTAAAATAATGAGGTCCTCCAGGATCCGCCGAGCAATGGTGTTGACCGCATCTGAGCCACAGGTGTCCTCCTTTTAGGCAACGGCAGTCCGAGGCTGTCGCTCTCCGTCCTGGCTCAACACAACTTACCCCGGCAGCACGCGAGGAACCGAGCTGAAGCAGCCTCGGCTCTCAGCTGCAAAATGCAATCCCTTCCCAGCCAGACCTAATACAACCCAAGAAAAGGTCACTCAGTTATTACTGAGCCGGCGGAGCCCAGGCAGCGCTTGTCAAGACCACAGAGAAGCAGCTCCCTTCCGATTTAAGACTATTTACCTCTCGCCCCCACCCCTCCCCTCTCCTCTCCCTTTCCTTCTCTCCCTCCCTCTCTCGCTGGCTCCCTCGCTCGCTCTCGGGTGCCTGTTCTGCAGCTCAGTCAAGTAACAGCCGCCCTCGGAAAGTGCAAAGCAGCCACAAGACAGATCGGGCTTTGTTGCTAATTTCCCAGGGTGAAAATTTACAAGCCTGCGAGTTGCAGTCAGCATCACCCCACGCATATGCCGCTCGCCAACGCTGGGGACGACCCACCTCCCCCCAACCCCCCCCCCCCCCCCGCCCCGGGCGCACAGAATGTGACCTCGGCTGGAGTCGACTTGGAGGGGTTGGGGGGAGGAGGACAGACCCTACCTCCTGGTCCCGTCCAAAAGAAGTCCTGCGAAAGAGCTCCGGAGGCAAAGGGTAGGGATCCTAAAATAACCGGGGCATTTTTGGAATAGGTGGCCACGTTGAAAGCAAACTGTCTTCCAAAGCCAGTTCTGAAGCTGCCAATTATGGAAATTAAAATAAAAGCCAGGGAATCAAACTGCTAGCAGAATACACTGGGAGAGCGCGCAACCCTCCCCTTGGAGAAACGTCTGGGGGTGGCTGCAGTCGCCCGGTTCTCTGACTTCTGTTCCTGAAAGTCGCTCCAAAGTCGCTGCTCCGCAGGCAGGTTTGCCACACAAGCCTGGTCCAGAGATGCCACGCTCCCCTCTCCTCCTGTGGCCCAAGAACCAAACTGTGAACTTATTCCGCCTTAACGGATACTGAACCCCTTTCCACCCTCACGGAACACTTCCTGAAATTACTTGAATTCCTCACAATTTAAAACTCACACGGTAGAATGAAAAACACCCAAGAGCACCTACAAACTTGATTTTAGATTAACTTGGTCAAAAGAGTGTCTTCACCATCACTGCCCGGTCTTCATAGACTGGTTTTAGAGGCCTGGGAAGATTTCTTTTTCTTCTTAAAAAAGGTCCCCTTCTCCCCCAGCCTCCTCTTAACTTTACTTTGCATGCCAGCTTTAAAATATCTTACTATTTTTCTAAGTTTTCGAACTTCAAAGTCATCCTCTTTTTTTTTTTTTTGGCTGCTATCATAGCATCCCCACCACATTTTTAAAAAGCCCTGTCAAAGGTCAAGCTTAAAAATAGCCCAGATTTGAATGACACTGGCTGAAATGTTTTAAGGGCCAAGAAAGACTCAATTGTTGAACTCCACAAAACTTTTTTTTTCTTCTCAGCACCATCAGTTTTAATCTAGTTCTAGCTTGAAAAACAATCAATGCACCCCCCCACCCCCGTGAATATTCAGGCTAAATTATGCTCCCCTTCATAGAGAATAATGGCTCAACATTAATAACTTATTTTTATCCCTTCTCTTTTATAAAACACTCATAAGAAAATAGCTTGGAGTTTGCTTTCTTCTCCCTCTAAAAGGCAACAAAACGCAAAACTAACCTGAAAAATACCGAAAGTCACAAACGGCAGATTAACAAGGACCCCTTCAGTGGATTTGTTCTGCACACAGGCAGATCTCTTAAGTTTGGCTTTTCTGGCCCGTATAAGCAGACATTCATGCACCTCACCCATCCACACTGCTCCTGCTGTTCTACCCCACCTCTCTGCTCCAGCCACTCTGAAAACACCCCAGTGTGTGTGTGTGTGTGTGTGTGTGTGTGTGTGTGTGTGTGTGTGTGTGTGTGTGTATTTCATGTGCTCTCCCTCTCAGCCAATGCACTGAGAAGAAGAAAAGAGGAAGGGAGGGAGAAGTATGTGTGGGGAAAGGGAGAAA
>CM044320.1:23992500-24102500 GCA_024291935.2 Okapia johnstoni
TAATTCCTCAGATGAAAACTTTAAGGAACAATGAAGGAGAGAGGTAGTGCTCTGAAACGGTGAGAAGAAAAAAATTACACAGCACACCTGGGACAGATGAAGCCAAACTAGTGCTTTTATAATGCCAATCAGCAGGGCTGTTATCATCTCTCTAATTAGGAAAGCAGCCTAAAACAGAGAGCACTTGGGGAAATGGTAATGTTATGGTTTTGCACTTAAAAGGAGAGACATTTCCTGCACGGTAAGAATCTAGGATTGGGGCTGACAAGTCCTTTAATTAATGGGCAGGATTCCCTGTGTGTGCAAGTGTGTGTGCATGTTTTAATTCATAAAAGTGGACAAAGGGTGTGATGAGGAGGGGGGCAGGAGAGTGACGGGGGAGGGAGAGTCAGTCCATTAGTTTGAAGATGAACAGAGTTCATAGCTACATTCATCTTTTTTTTAACCCCCAAAGGACTGAGGTGCAGAACTGGAGTGAGCCGTCTTTTTTTTTTTTTTTCCTAGGAATTTGAATGTTTAACTGAATAAAAGCCCAAGGCCAAAAGCAAACACAAAGTTTGAGAGAAGCCATATTTCAATTTGGCAAACCCCTGGGTTCTGGTTTCTCCTTTGCACTGTCTCTTTGGACTGTGGTTTCACACAGTCCATCTGGGCTTTCCTTTGGACTAATTTCCCACTCACAGGTGACTAGGATTCTCTTTCATTTTGTAGTGCTAAAGAAATATGTAGCTTAAATAATTCCAGGAACAAGATGACTCTTACTGCTTAAAAAAAATGTGGTCTGGTATCCTAAGAAAGAGAGTTAATATTTGTCTTTTTTGAGGGTTTTGAAATTGAACACTTTGAACCTGGCATCATCCAATTCTCAATACTGTTTTAAAGGGCTTTTTAATGTTTAGGAAAAATTCTCCAATGATTCTAAGAGATATTTTTCAGTTTCTTCTTTCCTTCTCTCTACAATTATTGGCAAAGATGCCTATTTCTATTCACTTGCATACATAAGTGCATAAAGGTAGGTTAGTTTCAGGGATAATTGATCTAAGATCTTACCTAATTTAAAATTTCTTTTCCAAAAATATATCCAAAATGTTGCATTGCTATCTCAGATATATCAGTGTGTTGCCTAAAAATAACTATTGCGCTTCCATGAACAGACTGAAGGCATTCGGATCTTAACAAAAAGTTGCCATGATTGATGAAACAACTTTATCTTATGTTGAACTAGTGCTTGACTTACAAATTTCACTATGTTAAATAAAAAAGATTCTTAAGAAGAATGTCATTACTTTTTTTTGATCAGAGTATCAATGTCTTTTTAAGGGAAATAGCCTCTGCTTTTAAAATATCACTAAATTTAGAGCCCGTAAATTTAACCTGATAAGAACAGAGGCGCTTTAATAACAGTGTTTAGTTTATTTTACCATTTTGTAAACAAATTGGAGAGAAGAATAATCCTTGAAGAGATTAATGGTGTTAGCAGTTCCCTCACAGAGTAGAAATGGCAAAATAGCCTCCTTCTAATTCAAAGGAAGCAGAAAGTGAAACCAAATAGTCTAATTTTCAATACTTCAATAAGATGAATAAACTAAGAGGAGGCTCCAAGATTATTTTTATAATTTTTCAGAGTTTATTTTCAGTAGAATCTAAAACAAAATGAGTATCATGTTGTTAGTACTCATGTGAAAGAAAATTTTCATCACTTTAAAACAAAATCACTTCCCGAACAAAGTAGTACACTCCACTTGCATGTTCCTCCAAGCAGCTGGGGGGGAAAATGCAGTATTTTAAATGTCCTTTCCTAATTTATTTAACTGTTAAACAACCACACCAAGCTATAATCAGCTGATGATTTTTTTCATGAAAAAATGTTTTTTAAAAAGGACAAATGATACCTCTAGAAAGAAATGGATATGAATTTTCATTAAGAGTGACTTAGGCTGGGTAATAAACTTAAGAAGAGAAACAGTATTGTAATAGGAGATACTTTAGTTTATGTGACAGAAATCATCCCACCCCTTCCTGCCCCACCTCCCCCCAAAAATCAACACAAGCTTGACATGTTTCTTCTGAATCTGTCCACAGGATCAGTGTGTTCTCAGCTTAAGTTGCATGACAAAATTAAACTTTAAATGTTGCCAATATTCTAAATGATCTTCCAAAATATTTGCTAATTTTTTACCTATATAAATATCACAACAAACTTGTTCTGTTCTTATGGATTACAAGCTAAGCAATCAACCCTCTGCCTCATCTACCAGTTCTGTAAGTTTGCATTCCTAGATCAAATTTCTCCTTCACAATTGCACATTTGTGTTTCAGTTTTCCAGGTGTTGAACAGAATCATCAGCCTCTGCTAAGAGAAAACTTATCTGAGGCTTTAAAATGATAGCATGTTTTAGGAAACTTAACCAACCACAGCCTTGGCCATTGCTAATACCTCTTCAATCTGATAACAAGATTTTTTTTTAAAGCAATATTTAATTGTTATGTGGAAAGCATCTGTCACCTCTTCACATTTCAGAGACAAACTTAGTATGTTTATCTTGGTTGAATTCTTTTAGAGGTATGATATATATAATTCAAAAGAGGATGCAATTTACAATCCTCAAAGTATTTCTTTTTGAGTCTGCACACTGGTCGCAAAGTTTACATCTGTATGTGGCTATGAGCAAAGCAGATAGGCGATGAAATCTGCCAAAGGTACTACATTTAATTCAGATCATGGTCTTTCTTATCTTTCTTTTAGGATTCAATTGCCTAAATGTCTCCCATTTAACCTCTCCCCCACCCTGCCCCCAAGAAATGGGTATTCAGATTTTCAAGCAAAATTTCAATGCATGTCATTCCATTTGTTAGGCTCTCTGAACTGATACAGAAAATGTAAAGTTAAAAATAGTCCCATTTTACAAGATTAGAGATAATGTACAGGAAACATTACATGCTACAGTAACAACTAGCATATAGAAACTTCTCAATAAATGGTAGCAGTTATGTTCGTATTCAATATGGCCTAGCTCAATGATTTACTCTTTGATGAAGGGTCATTCTTCTTGTAATCTGCTCTTTGTCCCTCTATAACACTTTGTGTTCTTTTTTTTTTTTTATTATTATTAAATTTATTTATTTAAATTGGAGGCTAATTACTTTACAATATTGTGGGCGTTTTTGCCATACATTTGTGTTCTTTAATGAAAGTTAATTATAGTCAGTCTGTAGTCCCCGCTTGCTATGGTCTGTGTGTTTGTGTCCCACCAAAATCTTGAAACCCTAATGCCTAATGTAATGGTATTAGGAGCGGGGGGTCTGTGAGAGGTCAGAAGGGTGGAGCCTTCTTGAATGGAATTAGTGTTCTCATAGAAGAGACTCTACAGAAATCTTTTGCATCTTCCACCATGTAAGGACTGAGTAAGAAGGCACAGCTAGAAGCACCAGGAAGAGGATTCTCAAGAAAACATGACCATGCTGGCACCTTGAACTTGAACTTCCAGCCTCCAGCACTAGAATTAAATTTCTGTTGTTTATAAGCCACTCAGTCTGTGGTATTTTGTTAAAGCACCCCGAATGGACGAAGAAACTAAGGGTTTAAATTTTGCCCTAATTAGCTTTGCATTCCAAACAGTGCCAAGTGAAGTGTCTGGCTAACAGCTGACAGTTAACTAAATGGTGATTAAAATGATTTGAATTAAACAAAGAAGTCACAGTCCCAAGGACAATGTTTAAAATGAAATTTGGAAACTAAGTAATTGATAAAAATAACTATTTAAACATATTAAAATCAGATGCTACTTGACACTCAGTTCAGTTCAGTTCAGTTCAGTTCAGTCGCTCAGTCGCGTCCGACTCTTTGCGACCCCATGAACCACAGCACGCCAGGCCTCCCTGTCCATCACCAACTCCCGGAGTTTACCCAAACCATGTCCATTGAGTCAGTGATGCCATCCAACCATCTCATCCTCTCTCGCCCCCTTCTCCTCCTGCCCCCAATCCCACCCAGCATCAAGGTCTTTTCCAATGAGTCAACTCTTCGCATCAAGTGGCCAAAGTATTGGACTTTCAGCTTCAACATCAGTCCTTCCAATGAACACCCAGGATTGATCTCCTTTAGGATGGATTGATTGGATCTCCTTGCAGTCCAAGGGACTCTCAAGAGTCTTCTCCAACACCACAGTTCAAAAGCATCAATTCTTCAGCGCTCAGCTTTCTTCACCGTCCAACTCTCACATCCATACATGACCACTGGAAAAACCATAGCCTTGACTAGACGGACCTTTGTTGGCAAAGTAATGTCTCTGCTTTTAAATATGTTATCTAGGTTGGTCATAACCTTCCTTCCAAGGAGTAAGCGTCTTTTAATTTCATGGCTGCAATCACCATCTGCAGTGATTTTGGAGCCCCCGAAAATAAAGTCTGACACTGTTTCCACTGTTTCCCCATCTATTTGCCATGAAGTGATGGGACCAGATGCCATGATCTTAGTTTTCTGAATGTTGAGCTTGAAGCCAACATTTTCACTCTCCTCTTTCACTTTCATCAAGAGGCTCTTTAGTTCTTCTTCACTTTCTGCCATAAGGGTGGTGTCATCTGAATATCTGAGGTTATTGATATTTCTCCCGGCAATCTTGATTCCAGCTTGTGTTTCTTCCAGCCCAGCATTTCTCATGATGTACTCTGCATATAAGTTAAATAAGCAGGGTGACAATATACAGCCTTGACGTACTCCTTTTCCTATTTGGAACCAGTGTGTTGTCCCATGTCCAGTTCTAACTGTTGCTTCCTGACCTGCATACAGGTTTCTCAAGAGACAGGTCAGATGGTCTGGTATTCCCATCTCTTTCAGAATTTTCCACAGTTTATTGTGATCCACACAGTCAAAGGCTTTGGCATAGTCAATAAAGCAGAAACAGATGTTTTTCTGGAACTCTCTTGCTTTTTTGATGATCCAGTAGTCAGATATTTTTCATGCTATGAATGCCTTCAGAAAGATTTACTACAGCATAAGTATATGGATTTGTTTCATCATTGTCTTCATGATTACATCATAAGTTCTTGGGGGCAGAACCTATATATCCATATTTTCAGGGACTATCAAAGTGCCTAGTCCACGTTGTTATTGTTCAGTCGCCCAGTTGTGTGTGACTCTTCACGACCCCATGGACTGCAGCACACCAGGCCTCCCTGTCCCTCACCATTTCCCCAAGTTCATGTCCATTGCATCGGTCATGTCATCTAGCCATCTCATCCTCTGAGGCCTTCTTCTCCTTCAGTAACTACCTAATAAATGTTTACTGCATAAATAACTATATAGAAAAATAATGAATGAATAGAAAGGCTCAAAGAATAATAGATTTGAATAAAATTATTACTTAAAATTACTAGTTTTGTAAGACAAGTAAAAATGAGACAAAGACGAGGGTCAATGGAATTTTCAACACCAACAAGAATAGCAACAATTTCCTATGGTGTACAGAAATACTGTTTTGGAAGGTTTATAGTGGTTAATACTATTTAGGCAGATGATACTTATTACTATCAGATGAAAGTAATATCTTTAAGAGGCTATTAGTAGTGAAAGAACATCTTGAATAACTTATTTAAAACAGTCCTAATATGTAACTTCGGCCAATTATGCCTTAAAATACTTAGAAAACACTAAAAAACCAAAACATTGAATCAAGTCTCAAAGAGCCTAAGACTAGAATCTGGGAGGAACTTCTGCTAACCAATGGTGAGTCAGTTTTCTTGTTATTCTCAGGTTTCTCTCAAGACAAAGGGAATGCTTAAAAGTGATAGGAAGACCCATTTTACTGATAGTTTCTTTATGTTATTTTCCTGGGTCTATATTCAGGGTACATAGTAACCCATAAAAAGACTCTCCAGGTGTTGATTCTGAAGTATTTACAGGTCTGTTCTCAGACCTCTCCCAATTTCCCTGTTGCCACCTTTCTCACTATTCAGAAAGAACGTCTTTCAGAAACAGCTGAGCAGAAGGTATGGAGAGGGACCACTGACTGCTCACTGCAAAGGTATGCAGATGGTGACAGGAATATTCAGAAACAGTGGATGGATGGACTCTAAGTTTGTTGTCTATTATACCTTCTCAAAGTTTCAGAAGAACACACCAGAGGTAAAACAGATGTTGTTGTTCAGTTTCTCAGTCGTGTCTGACTCTTTGCGGCCCCACGGACTACAGCATGCCAGGCTTCCCTGTCCTTCACCATCTCCCGGAGCTTGCTCAGACTCGTGTCCATTGAGTCGGTGATGCCATCCAACCATCTCCTCCTCATGAGATGTGAATAGAAAAAATAGAAGTGGCCACCTCAATAGAGTGAATGACTTCTAGGTGCTAAGAATCATATTGGAATCTGGCACATTAACTTCCTTTCTAGGTGTGAATCTGAGAAGGAGATTTTGTTGTCACCAATTCATTAGAGATTGTGACTTAAGGTGATTCATCTATTCTATATTAGGAGACTCACAGAGTTTACAAAGTGCCCCATTTGATAGTTTGTAAAGAGAAGAAAAAAGCAAAACAATATGTAAAAACAACAATGACATACCATGGAATAAGGGAGAAGAATTGCCAACTTGAAGGCTCAAAGAAAGAATATGTTTCTAAGAGTGATATCTTGTAAGAATCAAGAGAACATTCTGAAACTTTTGGCTCTACTCAATAAAATGCAAGAACAATGAGCCTCATTGAAGCAGGAACAGCAGGCAGAGTGAGATAAAAATGGGATATATTTAAGTGAAAGAATTTCAATAAATGTAAAACGTAAAACAGGAAGTTTGAGGTCCACATTTTAAAAGGTATTGAGAGCATTGAGCATAGTAGTAATAATACAGAAGTATGAATCAGTGATGTGGAATATGGGCTTGAGAAGCTCTCCTAGAATGTACAAAAAAGGCTAAAGAGATAAAAATTATGAAGGAGAACATGATAGTTAATAAGACCTAAAATGGAGCTTCTATATCTGACAAATTAGTGTTCTTGTCAGGGAACCAAAACATAAGAAACAGAAACAGTAAATAAAGATATGATAGAAGAAAACTTGACTGATTAATTGGCATATGGAGATTTGAGTGACTTTACTAAATTGAAGATAAAACAATAAAGAGGACCTAGAAAACTCCTACTGAAAACTTTTTGAATTGCAAAAGAAATGAATTATAATTTAAAAATTGCCAAGTATCCAAACAGTAAGGGAAAAGGACAATAGAGGATTACCCACTAAGGAAAAATATATCCAGCTAGTTTCAGATACTATAAGTAAATATTCTAAGACAATGAAAAACATCTAAGAATTTTGAAAAGATAATTATTGTGACCTAAAGATTTCACATTGAAACCATTTGGCTTTTCTTATGTAAAGGCCATTTAAGGATGGTTTCAGATGCATTTGTAGTCAGAAAAATAACATTTACATAACTTTAAAACAAATTATTTGAAAGGTTGCTCCAAATCAGTCTCAGAGAATCAGAATTAATGTAAATGATGTTAGGATTTTTTGTTGCTCTTTTTAGATCAGAATATCTGGAGTTCTTTTATGTAAGGCATTGGTAGAATGATTCTGTAAGCCAGACATTTTTTCATTTGTTTTTCTGCAAGTCTCCCCTCTTTCCCATCTCTAGGAAACATATTTCTCATGCCTCATTCTTCATCTCACAGTTTGGATGGAATCTTTTCTTAGGTCCACTGACCTAGCAACTAATTAGGAATTGACAGATGGCTAAAAAATATATTCACCTGGCTGAGATATTACGCTTGACGAAGTTTTTGTTTCTATACATAAGACAGTAGATTGGCCTTTTTCAAACTAACTTTTCCTCATTAATGAGGTCTATATGGTGAATAGATTTGTTTTAGATTAGAACACTGTTAGGAAAGTTAATTGATTCTCTCAAAATCCCATAGTTAGTAAGAATTAAATTTGAATTTGTATCTTCTGACTTTAAATAAAATACTCTATTACTTGTCTAATTTATGACTGCTTCATGGATTTTCAGAAAATGAAACTTTATATTTTTTCTTGGTTTTATTTCAGCAAAAAAGAAATAATCTTTATGTCATTAGTATTGACAGCTGTTGTTTAGTTGCTAAGTCATGTCTGACTCTTTTGTGACTCATGGACTGTAGCCTGCCAGGCTCCTCTGTCCATGGGGTTTCCCCAGCAAGAATACTGGAGTGGATAGCCGTTTCCTTCTCCAAGGGATTTCCCAACCCAGGGATCAAACCTGCATCTCCTGCATTGGCAGATAGAGTCTTTACCACTAAGCCATCAGGAATGTCAATATTTATAATTAGTTTAACCTATATTGTTCAATTCTGAGGTGTATAGTTATCCTCCATAAAGATATTCATGTCTGAAAAATCTCTTTTCTAACTCCTAGTTGGTATGATAGATTCCAAACTACTTTTGTTTTTTTTTAACATCTATTGTTTTGATTACTCTGAATTAGATAATAGCCCAGCATTAAATTTTTTGGAAAGAAATGTGATGACTCTTAGGTTTAACTAAAATTTAAAATTAACTTTGATATAATTTCAAAATTTTGAAAAGTTGCTAAAATAGTACCAGAAACTTATACCTAAATTCACCAATTACTTATGTTTCCCCATTTACTTTATCATTCTCTTCCATCTCTATATTTATATACATATACATATTTTCCTTCAAATATTTGAAACTACACTAGAGACATCATGAATCCACAGTCCAAAATTCATCAATTATCTCATTAAGATCCTTCATAGCTCACCTCCTTCCTGTCCCCATTAAGGATACAATCCAGGATCATGCATTGCATTTAATTGTCATATCTCTTCTTTTCTTTCATTATGAAAAGGTTTGAAGTCTTAAACATGTTTCTTTTCATGGTCAATGAAGATTAGAGGTTTATCTTCGCATTTATCTGGGAAACCACATGGAACAGGAATCATTTTCTGCCTTTGGTCACTGACCCCCAAAGTAAGTTTTCTGAGACTTGAGTTGAGCTTCCTTTTCACCCTGAGCCTGCCACCTCTTACAGGTTGATCTTGCTATGAACTATTACACAAAGCTGTCCTATGGAACTTTCTAAGATGATAGAAATATTCTCAATCTGCAAAACCATCTAGTACTCCAGCCACTAGCTCTATGTGGCTATTTAGCACATGAAATATACTTGATACAAATGAAAAAGTGAATCTTCAATTTAATTAATTTAAATTTAACAGCAGAAAGTATCCATTTTTGCATTTTAAGAATTATTTTCTTGTCTTTCGTACATTTAGAAATTCTTTACATTTGGATGGCCTGATATTATTTCTGCAGCACAGAAAATCCTACCTATTCTAGTAAGTCCGGATTTAGATTTATCTTCTTAAAGGCACCGTCGTGACGTTGAGTCCATGCCAATGTCTTTTTTTTTTAATGATTTGGGGAATTTTCTTTCTCCTCCATTTTCTTTTATTTTTTAAAAATAATTTTATTTATTTATTTTCAACTGTGCTGCGTTTTCATTGCTGTGTGGGCTTTTCTCTTGTCACAGCAAGCAGAGTCTCCTCTCTCGTGGTGTGTGGGTTTTTCATTGCAGTGGCTTCTCTTGATGCAGAGTTCAGGCTCTAGGGTGCTTGGGCTTCAGTAGTTGCAGCTCCTGGGCTCTAGAGCACAGGCACAATAGTTGTGGCACACGGGCTTGGTTGTCCTGCAGCATGGGGGATCTTACCAGATCAAGGATCAAACCCACGTCTTCTGCATTGGCAGGCAGATTCTTTACTACTTAAGTTGCGTCACTCAGTCACATCCGACTCTTTGAGACCCCATGGACTGCAGCACTCCAGGCTTCCCTGTCCTTCACCATCTCCCGGAGCTTGCTCAAACTCATGTCCATCAAGTCGGTGATGCCATCCCACCATCTCATCCTCTGTCGTCCCCTTCTCCTGCCTTCAATCTTTCCCAGTCTTTTCCAGTCAGTCAGTTCTTCACATCAGGTGGGCAAAGTATTGGAGCTTCAACTTCAGTGTCAGTCCTTCCAATGAACATTCAGGACTGATTTCCTTTAGGATTTTTACCACTTAGCTACCAAGGAAGCCCTGATCTCCCCTTTCTTGTAATATTAATCATACCACTCCTCTAGCAATTAACACATCCTATTATACATTGTAATTTAGCTGCTTCACAAAACTGTGTTTTTCTCCATAAGGCACAAAACTCTTTGAGGTCAGAAACTGTGTCTAACATTTCTTTTGCATTCCTCTTGGCAACCTAGCATGTGCTGGGCACCTACTTTATGCTCAGTACATCTTTATTGCTTGGATACGTAAAGTAGGTTATATTGAGAAGCAGGGTGACTGGGCAGGTGGTGCTTGAAGGTCAAAAACTCCACTTTTTCCTCATAGAAGTGATGGCAAATTTTGATAATTTTCCTGTCAGTTTCAGCAAAGTCTCATACAGTTAGGGAGTCTGGCAAGAAAAGAAGAAATATCTTAGGAAGTGTAGTGTATTGTTTAACAATATTGCATGTACAGGTTTCTCTGATTTTCTCACAATATAAAATACACGTAAGCAGAACAGAGTACAGGAGTAAAATTATAAGCTTTCTCTCATGTGTGTAGAAAGCCACATGGTGGCTCCCAGCACTAGTGATTTTAGATAAGTGCAATAGTTCTGTTTTGACTTTTTTTACAACTTCTTGAAATGGTTGGCTATATTATTTGCATATTGTGTCTATTCAAACCATTAGGGTGAAGACTGTTACTCCTGAACTTTCTAGACCAGAGTGGGACAAGAAAACAAAAGCTAAGACAAATAATAGGAAACAATGGAACACACTGCTTATAGTTTAAAATTGCCCAGACAAAACATCCCTGAATAACATGTTGAAATTACTGATAAGTTTGAAAAGATATACCATATTGAAGTAACAATGCAGTGTCAGTAACATTTTTGAAAATAGTCAACAATGTTTAGAATTTGTTTATACATATGGCTTGTGTTTTAGATGGAACAGCCAGAAAATCTTATTATTATAGACTTCACTAGGAGATCTCTGAGGTCCCTTCCAGCTTTAAAATGTTGAATGTAATTCAGAATTTATGATAATTTGAACTAGGCTAGGCTGAAATTTACTTTTGTATGATCTATGAAGCAAGATTTGCTAATAGTGTAAACAAGGTTGCTTGAGGCTTTTAACCAAGCTGTTCTTAAAGATTTTAACACATTGTGTGATACAAATGGGTCTAACTAATTTCAAATGATTCCCACCTTTTTATTAAAGCACGCAATGAAAATCTGTTACTTAGAAGTGTTTTTATTAGCAGCTAAATTTACAGTGTGAATTTGAAAGTAATATATCTGCATTTTTTATTAGAGTCTATAGTTTTTGTCAATTCACTTTGGTTTTTCCAAGGGTTGTATATATCAATGAGGTTTCCCTATAATTTGAAATTATTGTTTCAAATATAATTGTCTATTTCAGTAGTTGATTTTTCCTCTTGTTTATAGCATCTCTTCTTTATCATCTTGAGAAAAATGTTTTTTAAAAATATACTTATTAGCAATGGATACTATTTCATTGCCAACTGAGGTAAGATTGGACTTTTATGACAACTTAATTACATTTCAAGGAATAATTAAAAACCCAGAGCTTCCTATTTTTAGCTTTAAATCTAATATCCTTTTATAATTCTTCAAGAGTACAATGAATTAATATTGAAACTGTAAGATTAGGTTGATTCTTGTAAAGTCTTAAATTTTTTCTTCCATAGTTATCTTAATTATTTTATCTTGATGTTAAAATAATTCTCCATGTATATAAAGGCTAAGAAATATTCTGTACTATATTGTGGAACTGAAAATTTACTCTAGGCAACAATGTTCAACTATTTATTTCACTTAAATCAGCAAAATTTTTTCTAAAGATCTGTACAGATAATACACATGCTGTAGTTTAGAAAAATGAATGTCAAAAATGTTTACTTTAAAGACCTTACATACAGTTTAGAATGATAATTTGAAAATCAATCAATTTAAAATACAATGTAGGAAATATTTGGTATCACTCGCTAGAGTTAAAATATGAAATCAGGGAGCTTCCACCTTGCAATGCAGGAGATGAGTTTCAATCCCTGTCTGGGAAGATCCCACATGCCAAGGAGCGCCTCAGCCTGCATGCCTAGAGCCTGTGCTCCACAATGAGAGAGGTCACCGCAATGAGAAGAAGCTCACACGCCACAACTAGAGAGCAGCCCCCACTCGCTGCAACTAGTGAAAGCCCGCACATAGTGGAAGACTCAGTTCAGCCAAAATAATAAAAAAATGAATAAATAAATGAAATCCATTCCACCAGAAAGTATCTGCATCAAAATCTCTGTAGTCTCCTTTCACAAGAATATTTTAAAAATTATATATGTACTAACATGTACGATAGTGGTATTTTATCGCACCATTGGCTTGATTCTACAGGCCATGTTTATACTGATAGGAAGCAGTGCTTATGATAATATCAAAGACATACAATTCAGTGCCAAATTAATGTCTCAGAAGTGCTTGAAACATTGTAAAACATTTAGAATATACATAATTGTAATTTTCAGTTAAATATCATTTATTAAATATCTGATATACTGCTTGCATTAGCGTGAATGCTCTGTCTATATTATCTTAGTTAATCCTCATAAGAATCAATGAAGTAGGAGCTAAGATTATCTTCATTAATGGGAAAATTGGGGTCTTAAGAGAGAGTTCCTACCAGTATATGGCAAATAAAGCACTTGAATAAACATCTATCTGACTGTAAAACCTATGCTCTTAAACTTCAAGTTATTGTCTTTCTAAGTAAGGCTTCTTTATTTTCTCAGGATGTCACAGGCAGCAATTATCTTAATGCCCTAACTCTCCATATGCTAAATACAAATAAGTCATTAATGTTGCTAAAAAATTAGAGGTATTTTTTTTAAAAGGCATGAAATTATTATATTGGAAGATGTGAAGAAACTAAGACTTCAGATGATTTAAATGGTGGTGTATCAAAATTTGAATGTAGTTACTGAGAGATTATTTTGCAAGCAATTCAAATGAGCATCTTTTGAAATTCCATCTGATTCCATCAATTTTTCAATGTTAAATTCTTCAGCTGAAATTCCTTATAGCAATGAAATGATTTCTTGCCTCATTCAACCCAGGACTTCTGAACCAATGCCAGTTGGTTGGAAAGGATAGGTTTTACTCATTACTTCATAACATAAAGGAAGTGCAATGATGTAGAAAATATCATCTGTTGAGGAAATATTGGTATCTAGAGATTCTCACATATGATGCTTAAAATTTAGTGATCTCCAAATCCCTTTCTGGTTCACATTTTTTTCTCTCTCTCTAAAGTGAGTATTATTCCAGATTTTGCAATAAGTATTACTTAAATGCAGATATTAAGAAGACATGACAAGAATACACAGAAGAATTGTACAAAAAAGATCTTCATGACCCAGATAATCACGATGGTGTGATCACTCACCTAGAGCCAGACATCCTGGAATGTGAAGTCAAGTGGGCCTTAGGAAGCACCACTACAAACAAAGCTAGTGGAGGTGATGGAATTCCAGTTGAGCTATTTCAAAACCTGAAAGATGATGCTGTGAAAGTGCTGCACTCAATATGCCAGCAAATTTGGAAAACTCAGTAGTGGCCACAGGGCTGAAAAAGGTCAGTTTTCATCCCAATCCCAAAGAAAGGCAATGCCAAAGAATGCTCAAACTACCACACAATTGCACTCATCTCACACCCTAGTAAAGTAATGCTCAAAATTCTCCAAGCCAGGCTTCAGCAATATGTGAACCATGAACTTCCAGATGTTCAAGCTGGTTTTAGAAAAGACAGAGGAACCAGAGATCAAATTGCCAACATCCTCTGGACCATCAAAAAAGCAAGAGAGTTCCAGAAAAACATCTATTTCTACTTTATTGACTATGCCAAAGCCTTTGACTGTGTGGATCACAATAAACTGTGGAAAATTCTAAGGAGATGGGAATACCAGACCACCGGACCTGCCTCTTGAGAAATCTGTATGCAGATCAGGAAGCAACAGTCAGAACTGGACATAGAACAACAGACTGTTTTCAAATAGGAAAAGGAGTATGTCAAGGCCCAAAATCACTGCTGATGGTGATTGCAGCCATGAAATTAAAAGATGCTTACTCCTTGGAAGGAAGGTTATGACCAACCTAGATAGCATATTTAAAAGCAGAGACATTACTTTGCCAACAAAAGTCCATCTAGTCAAGGCTATGGTTTTTCCAGTAGTCATGTATGGATGTGAGAGTTGGACGGTGAAGAAAGCTGAGCACTGAAGAATTGATGCTTTTGAACTGTGGTGTTGGAGAAGACTCTTAAGAGTCCCTTGGACTGCAAGGAGATCCAATCAATCCATCCTAAAGCAGATCAGTCCTGGTTGTTCATTGGAAGGACTAATGTTGAAGCTGAAACTCCAATACTTTGGCCACTTCATGAGAAGAGTTGACTCATTGGAAAAGACCCTAATGCTGGGAAGGATTGGGGGCAGGTGGAGAAGGGGACGACAGAGGATGAGATGGTTGGATGGCATCACCGACTCGATGGCCAGGGGTTTGGGTAAACTCTGGGAGTTGGTGATGGACAGGGAGGCCTGGCGTGCTACGATTCATGGAGTCGCAAAGAGTCGGACATGACTGAGCTACTGAACTGAACTGAACTGAAGGCGGTATATTGTCACCCTGCTTATTTAACTTATATGCAGAGTACATCATGAGAAATGCTGGGCTGGATGAAGCACAAGCTGGAATCAAGATTGCCGGGAGAAATATCAATAACCTCGATATGCAGATGACACCACCCTCATGGCAGAAAGTGAAGAAGAACTAAAAACCCTCTTGATGAAAGTGAAAGAGGAGAGGGAAAAAGTCGGCTTAAAGCTCAACATTCAGAAAACTAAGATCATAGCATCTGGTCCCATCACTTCATGCCAAATAGATGGGGAAACAGTAGCAGACTTTGTTTTTCTGGGCTCCAAAATCACTGCAGATGGTGATTGCATCCATGAAATTAAAAGAAGCTTACTCCTTGGAAGGAAAGTTATGACCAACCTAGATAGCATATTAAAAATCAGAGACCTTACTTTGCCAACAAAGGTCCGTCTAGTCAAGGCTATGGTTTTTCCAGTAGTCATGTATGGATGTGAGACTTGGACTGTGAAGAAAGCTGAGCGCTTTTGAACTGTGTTGTTGGAGAAGACTCTTGAGAGTCCCTTGGCCTGCGAGGAGATCCAACCCGTCCGTCCTAAAGGAGATCAGTCCTGGGTGTTCATTGGAAGGATTGATGTTGAAGCTGAAACTCCAATACTTTGGCCACCTGATGTGAAGAGTTGACTCATTGGAAAAGACCCTAATGCTGGGAAGGATTGGGGGCAGGAGGAGAAGGGGACGACAGAGGATGAGATGGCTTGATGGCATCACCGACTCGATGTACTTGAGTCTGGGTAAACTCCAGGAGTTGGTGATGGACAGGGAGGCCTGGCATGCTGCGATTCATGGGATCACAAGAGTCACACATAACTGAGCGAATGAACTCAACTGAAATGCAGATAGCACTCAACTCAAAGCAAGCTATTTGATGTTACCATTTTAGCTTGATTTTCCCTAATAAGTGAACAAACAATTGACACAAAAAAATAGAATCAAGAAAGGATATAACTGCACATGAAAAAAATTACAAGTAGGTGAAGAATAATATCTTATTGAAATATTTATGTATAATAGTATTATACATCCAATATAATGATGAAAATTCCAAGATGAAAATTCATCTTGGTGGAATAATGACCAAAACCAAGGCATCAGAAATTACAACCATTAAAAATTTGATTTTGATAAAAATTGATTTAGCAATCAAATTATTCTCATAAATTTCCAGGCAAATAAATGATCCCAAATTAAAACTTTTTAGTAAATGGAAAATGACAATGGAAATAAGAAAATTATTTAACTATAGTGTATAACAGGTTGATCACAGAATTAAATTGGTTTAGTGGATTTATTCCAAAAATAAAATTTATTTAAAAATAAAAATTTATCAATTTTCCATAAGGATAAAATATTTATGTACATAAGTAGAGAATCAAATATCAATATGTTACAGTTAGGGTTCAAAATACCCACCCATCAAAATAGTAGTGAAAAACAACAGGTTCAAATTTTATCTTGTTCCCAAGTCTATAGTTTTCATTTCAAAATCTTGTTGTTAACAAAATAAATACGACAATGATAATATTTTCTTGACTACTCACAATTAGGATTTTTGTGGCAATCAAATGAGATAATTATAAAAGTGTTTTGTTAAATCTAAAATATTATTTAATGTACAATACCTATTATGTTAAACTATGTTAGACATTCATATTTGCATATCTAGTACAAACTAAACTTACAGCATCTTCCCCTAAAGTTCATCTCTATGACTTGTTTATTCTGTCTATAACATAACAATTCTAACAGATTTTCAGGATTTGAAGACTGAAAGCTCAGGGGTCTTTGGGACCCCTTGTCCATCATAACCACAAAAGCCAAAGAGAGCCTGCTAATCAATCAGACTACAGATGCTACAACCAAATTGATGTCACATCTCAATTGCTTCTCAAATACATTTTATTTATCTCATTTTACATATACAGGCATGCGCGCATGCTAAGTTGCTTCAGCTGTGAATGACTCTTTGTGACCTCAGAGAGGGGTCTCTTCGCATCTGTAGCCTGCCAGGCTCTCTGTCCATGGAATTCTCCAGGCAAGAATTCTGGAGTGGGTTGCCATGCCCTTCTCCAGGGAATCTTCCTGGCCCAGGGGTCGAACTCGAGTCTCCTGTGTTGCAGGCGAATTCTTTATCACTGAGCCACCGAGGAAGCCCATATACAGGCATACCTCAGAGATATTTCTGCTTCTGTTCTATGCCATTGCAATAAAGTAACATGATATTTTTCATTTCCCAGTAAATATAACATTTATGTTTACACGATAGTCTATTAAGTGTGCAATAGCATTATGTCTAAAAACCAATGTATGTACCTTGATTTGCAAAAAATGCTTTAGGGAATTCCCTGGTGGTCCAGTGGTTAGGGGCTTCCCAGGTGGCTCGTGGGGTCCCAAAGAGTCAGATACAACTTAATGACAGAGCACACACCCGTGGTAGGAATCTGCCCTTCCACTGCAGGGGCGGGGTTAGGAGAGGTGGGGTGGGTAGGAGCCCAGGTTTTAATTCCTGGTTGGGGAACCAAGATCTCAAAACCACTCTATGCAGCCAAAAAAAAGCTTTATTTGATAAAGGAAGTCAAAGAAACAAACTTCTATTTGTAAGATAAATAAGTTCTAAGTATGTAAAATATAACATGATTAATATAATGAGCGCTGCTGTAAATGTGAAAGTTGTTAACAGAGTAAATCCAAAGAGTTCTCATCACAAAGAAAAGAGTTTTTTATTTACACTTCCCTTGTGGCTCAGCTGGTAAAGAATCCACCTGAAATGCAGGAGACCTGGGTTTAATCCCTGGGTTGGGAAGATGCCCTGAAGAAGGGAATGGCTACCCACTCCAGTATTCTGGCCTGGAGAATTCCATGGACAGAGGAGCCTGGCAGGCCTGGTATGGGGTCTCAAACACTTAGACAGGACTGAGTGACTTTCACTTTTCTTTCATTTTGCATCTGTATAAGATAATCAATATTCACTAAACTTATTGTGGTAACCATTTCATGACCTATATGTCAAATTATTATGTTGTATACTGGCAACCCACTCCAGTATTCTTGCCTAGAAAATTCCATGGACAGAGGAGCCTGGTGGGAGTCCATGGGGTCGCAAAGAGTCGGACATGACTGAGTCACTGACATAGCTATACCTTAAACTTATACAGTGCTATGTATCAATTATATCTTGATAAACTGAAAGAAAAAAAATAGTTTATTGCTAAAAAATGCCAAAAAAATTGCAATAGCGACATCAAAGATCACTGATCACAGGTCACCACAGCAAGTATAACAATAATGAAAATGTTTGATTGCAAGAATTATCAAAATGTGACAGAGAGACATGAAGTGAGCAAATGCTGTTGGAAAAATGGTGTCTATGCAGCGTGGCCATAAATCTCCATTTTGTAAAAAGTGCAGTACCTGTGAAGCACAATAAAGTGAGGTATGCCTTATAGATGCATTTCTGAAAATTTACAGATGATTTTTTTCCCCACAAATTACTATGCAAAGAAGTGATCTGAAACAATCTACTTTGAAATTTTTGTACAGTGAAAAAATTCATTGTCACTATAGATTTTTTTATACCTTCCATCATAAAAACATGGCATACAAATATTGTTTTCTTTTTCAGAGAGACTCTTGTAAAGGACATGCCAAATGTAGTTCATTGAAGATCTGCTCCTCTGGCAAAACTAATAATTCAATGACCCATTGAATTAGTGTCATTGTGGTTATGTGGTTTTGTTTTCTGCTTTGTAATAAACCTAAAAGCCTTAAATAAATGTGTGTGATTAATTGAAAGTTTTAAACAGCAGTAAAACAATGGCAAAGAAGGAACAAAGAGTTATCTGTACTTCATATTTGAGGCAGTGCAGATGACATTTAAGATGTAACTATAAGGAGCAACTAAATTATAATGTCCATAACTTAGCTGTGTGATCAATTTACTTTCAGTGGGACTTGGAATAAAATAAGTCAGTAGGATGAATTTTGTTATCCAGGATCACTATTGAAAGTGTTTGAGTGAATTCCTTGCATGGAAAAGAGACATTAAGTTTTTTAATCATAAATCTTAAAAAATGGCAATAATGTATGTTATTAAAATTAGTGCAATAGCATCAATCTAAGCATTTACTTTCTTGTGATAGGAAGTTTTTCTTATTTGAAGATTGTTTCCAGGTGATTTCATCATTTCTTATATATTCTTCAAAAATTTCTAAGAATTTCTACATGAACCCACATTGATGTAATTTTGATCAATTTAAATTACATGTTTACGGGTCAGCCATACAAATTAGGCACATATGTAAGTTTTCCTATGTAACTACTGAAATTAAAAGCTGAGAGGACCAAGTTTTCAGTATTTCTGTCTGACTAGTATGAAATTGGACCACAAAGAAGTCTGAGCGCTGAAGAATTGATGCTTTTGAACTGTGGTGCTCGAGAAGACTCTTGAGAGTCCCTTGAACTGCAAGGAGATCAAACCAGTCAATCCTAGAAGAAATCAACCCTGAATATTCATTGGAAAGATTGATGCTGAGGCTGAAGCTCTGATACTTTGGCCACCTGATGTGAAGAGCTGACTCTTGTAAAAGACCCTGATGCTGGGAAAGACTGAAGGCAAGAGGAGAAGGGGAAGACAAAGGAAGAGATGGTTGGTTGGCATCACCGACTCAAAGTACACGAGTTTGAGCAAACTCTGGGAGATGGTGAAAGACAGGGAAAACTGGTGTGCTACGGTCCATGGGGTTGCAAAGAGTCCAACATGACTGTGAGACTGAACAAGGAGTATGAAAGTGAAGTGAACATGTTAGTCACTCAGTCATGGCAGACTCTTTGCAACCGCATGGACTGTAGCCTGCCAGGCTCCTCTGTCCATGGAAGTCTCCAGGCAAGAATACTGGAGTGGGTTTCCATTTCCTTCTCCAGGGTATCTTCCAGACCCAGGGACTGAACCTGGGTCTCCTGCACAGTAGGCAGATTCTTTACTAGCTGAGCCTCCAGGGAAGCCCCTGACTAGTATAACAGAACCCAAATCAATGCGTGGGAAAATACTATAATATATCATAGTACCATTCTTTAAACATTTTAATGAAATCTAGGACTGGTACAAGGTAAGCATATAATTTTAAAAATATGAAGGCATTGAGACTGGCAGGACAAGTCATCTGCAATTATGTTACAGCTTTTAAAATGAAATTGTATAGACTTCCATGTTACTCTTAAAAAAAAAAAGGTAGAAAAGCAAAAGAAGCAAGAAAGAAAAGAAGCAGAACAAAAGTTTTGTATTATTTACCCACAACTGCTTTGTACCAAGTGGTATCTGAGTGGTACAAGCAATACCTTCATCCTTAATGCACAGACGAAGTATGCTGCTGCTGCTGCTAAATCGCTTCAGTTGTGTTTGACTCTGTGCGACCCCATAGACGGCAGCCCACCAGGCTCCCCGGTCCCTGGGATTCTTCAGGCAAGAACACTGGAGTGGGTTGCCATTTCCTTCTCCAATGCATGAAAGTAAAAGTGAAAGTGAAGTCGCTCAGTCATGTCCGACTCTCAGCGAACCCATAGACTGCAGCCTACCAGGCTCCTCCCTCCATGGGATTTTCCAGGCAAGAGTACTGGAGTGGGTTGCCATTGCCTTCTCCACACACCAAGTATGGAGAGAAACAAATTGACTGACTAGTGATATTAGCGTCTAAACTGGTCTTAAGAGATAATGTACATTATCATGTTGAGTCACAGTGTTATTTCCTAAGTGCAAAGTTCAAAGGGATATGGTGATAACCAAGTTTATCTCAGTCCCAGAAAAATACATGTATTTTTCATTAAATGATTGAAATTTTTATGACTAAAGTGAAGTTTTTAAATTTTTTTAAGTAGTCATTTCTTCTATGGTTAGTGAATGTGTATTCTGGATTTTCCAGATCAGTCTAGATTTCATGCAAACCTTTTTTCAATGAAAGCTAGTCTCTAAATGTGTAATTAAATATAATTTGCTCTTTGCATTATTTTTGTGTAATTCAGTTCACAAATGAGAAAGAAAGAAAAAGTCTATTATTAAACATGCTCTGGTTTTAGATTCAGAATACATACACATTTTATCTATAGCTTAATAGCATAATATTCTAATATTGTATTTTTTAATTCATTATTAGCACATAGTGTACCTCTTAAACTATTGAACTATAATTTCCTAAATCCTGAGCTCTCATTTCCTGGTTTAAACCAGGCAAGTTTAAAATCTAAATTCATCTCAACTAAGTGGATGCTTCCCACTTGGAGTAATACTTTTCCTCTCACTTTCTTCCTCAAAACTTAATCTGCATTCCCAATTCCATTTTGCGGCACTCCCACAGGACTAGCAAAACCAAGTTGTGGGTTACTGTCTGTCTGCCTGCCTCTTTGTTGCTTTTCGCATTCAGATCCTTGTTATTCCTCAAGTAAACTACACAACTTCTGCTTTCTGCCTTCCATTCCCCAACCTATGTTCCATTCAGCTACCAGAAGTATCTATCTGAGATTTGAACCTGACTAAATGATTCACTCAGGCAAATGATCACCCTCTTCAGACTTGTCTCTGATTACTCCACGCTTCACAATGGACGCTCTAATCACACTGGTTTCTATGTCCCTCCCTCACGACTCCATGCCAACTTTGATGTGTGCACCCCTACCATATTAAAACATTTTATTTTCATATTATGTCATTATTTAAATAACAGGGAATGGAGTCTTTCAATAAGTTCTTTTTGCAATCTTTTGAAAATGCTAACTGGTTCTCCAGTTTCCTTTAAATCTCTCTAGGGAAATTCTTTAAGATTTAGGAGAGGACAGGAGAGAACTCTGTCTATGAGCAGCTGTGATGTGTCAGCCAGTTTCTGTAGATGGTCTTGCTAAGTCCTCACACCAACTGTATGACATGGTGATTACTTTATAAATAAAAAATGATAGAACTGAGCAAGTTTACATTGTCAAAGGCAATACCTCTTGTGAAAAAGTGGAGCCTCATGTATACATATATCAAATCACCATGATGTACACTTTAGACATCTTACAGTTTTGTCAATTATACCACAGTAAAGCTGAAAAAAAAATCATTTTTTTAAGTAGAGGGAAGAAAGTGGAGTTTAGAATCAAGCATTTGACTTCAAAGACCAAAATCTTTGCACTGTACTACAGGCAGATTTTAGGTTTGTCATCAAGGTTAGTGTATCACACTGTTTGGGAGGTCTTACAACCCTTGATGATTACCATGGTGACTTATCACCATCTTGATTCAGTCTTACAACCCTTGATGATTCAGTCTTACAACCCTTGATGATTCAGTCTTAGAACCCTTGATGATTACCATGGTGACATTATCTTCCCACCACAGAAGACAACGTGCCAAAGATCTCTATCTTGGATACTTTGATATTTTTGTCCAAAAGGACCACCAACTCCCAGTGAAGTCCCTCCAGATGAAACTTGGGCTGGATCTTGCCTTGATCTATGTTCAATGGATAATCCATTCTAGGTCTCTGGCTCCCCAATCATGAGTCAACCACACAGATGGGAAATTTCAGTAAACAGTATGTCTCAGAGTCCAGAGAAAACAATGTACAATGCCTTAGAAAACCATTTAAAAATGATATATTTTATATATATGTAATACATATTTAGTTTAATATTATATTTTAATTTGAAATATATATGTTAATGTATATAATATATAATGTATGCATATATGATACACAGTATAACATGGTATATATTAACATAACATGATATATTGTATGCATATATAATCATATTATATATGTGTATATCATATGCATATATAATATATATGTTACATATATAATATATAGGTATGTTATATATATACATAACATATATATCGTTAGATATGTTAAGTATATATACATAACATATATATGTTATATATACATATATATATACATAATATAATATATATGTCATATATATATATAATTCAAAATTCAGAATATCTGGCTAAAAAATTTGGGGACAGTAGAGTCAACTCATAGTATGTGGGAAACTTTATTTTTCTTTGAGTGAGAGTCACTCAGTTGTGTCCGACTCTTTGTTGACCCCATGGTCTATACGGTCCACGGAATTCTCCAGGCCAGAATACTGGAGTTGGTAGCTCCTCCCTTCTCCAGGGGATATTCCCAACCCAGGGTCAAACCCAGGTCTCCTGCGTTGCAGGCAGATTCTTTACCAGCTGAGCCACAAGGGAAGCCCAAGAATACTGGAGTGGGTATCCTATTCCTTCTCCAGCGGATCTTCCTGACCCAGGAATCAAACCGGGACCTCCTGCGTTGCAAGTGGATTCTTTACCAATTGAGCTATCAGGGAAGGTCCCCCTTTTTGTTCTTTGAAAATAAACATTAACACTTAAACATGAAGCTGATCAGATGGCAAAAATAAGGTTAGAGGACAGAGAAAGATCATCATGTCCGTTCCTTGGCAAAATGTGCTTGAAAGAGCAAAGAATCTCTCAGAGGCTACACAGCTATGACAGAAAACTAGTTTGTGACAGAATAACATGGGTAAAGATCTTATTTGGCTAGCAGGGAAACTGCTTGTCATCAAACAAAAAAAGTCTATGGCAACAAAAACCTTGTGTTCTGGCCTATTGAGGAGAATTTCAAACAGAGGTCCATAATGGATTGGTTGTCACCACGGACAATGCTCTGCCTAATTTTGCCTTATTTTCCCCTTGCCCCATCTTTTTATTTCTCTCTTGATTTTTAACAGTTCCCTGTAATTTCTGGTGCCTAAAAAAAACACAGTATTTGTAGGGAATATTCTGATTCAAATACTGACACATAATTTGAAAAATTTAAAATTTTATGGGCAATAGTACTATGTTATATGTGCATTAGAATTGAAACAGTGTAGAGTGTTTCAAAAACTTCTTGTTTCACGTTGAATAACATGTTAAGCAAAATAACCTGCAAAAAGTTAATTTGCTTAGATTTAGAGTAGGTCTAGGGTAAATATTAAATTTTACTTGTCTCTAGCTTACTTATTTTTCTAGTATTTATTTGACTTTTCCAAAAGTAGACAAATGTTCGTTTAAAGCTAATCGTAGCAACAAAAGCAACACAGAAGATTCTACATTTTACTCTCCTTTACCACCAATCTGTGCGACTGGGAAGAACAAGTTTTTGCTGTCTGGAAGAAAAATATATTTATAACACTGGCCTCCTTGCACAGAGTAAGAATTCATATTGAGAGAGGGCAGTAGCTCTTTCTTTCATTTGCTACCTCAGTAGGAAAAAAAAGTAGGCAAGTGAAGTCATCTACCAGGTGCACTGACAAACATTGTCTTTATTCAATGCACGTATATATAATGTTTTAAAACATTTACCAAGTTCAATAAGACCACAATTCTTTGTATTTTTAATACAAATTACAACACGATATTTTTTCTCCTTGCATAGCTTGAGCTTCTCTTTCTTTATTAGGAAATAATAATCACAAAAATTGTCACATAGTTTGAATTATTTAAAATATTTGTGAGGACAAATATATGTCCAGGGGAATGACTTCTGAAGTTAATATTTTATAATACTAAATGAAATAATTTATGGTTATACATAAACACACATATACATGTTATAAGTATCCATATTTATAGAATGTTTCCACATATCTTATGTAGATATTGAATTCTTCAGTGAGATGTATGTGGAGAGAATGGAAACAAGTTTCCTGTAACTGGCAAACCATGTTGATAGTGGATTCCCCTGTAAGTAGTTAAGTTGCAGAGAAAGGTGGGGGATGAAAATGTGTGATGGTCAATGATAAATCCAAATTTACACAATAAGGACAGGATTTGATAGTCCAATAACATAGCATACATTTATTTGTAGTATGGTATTAGATTAACATTAAGATAAATACATGCCAAATGAAAAATAAAATGTTTTAAATAACTTAAGTTCAACTCATATTAAAATATGGTTGCACTTAATAAAATAACGTTTTACAAACCACTCACACAGACTTTCTATATCCAAACTGTCCAGAAAATATCAGCTCTTCTTGCTGAAAAAAATTGGTTTAGAATCTTTTAAAAATAAAATTTACAATAAAATAAAGCCACCAGAACAATAGAACAATATTAATCTAATAAATTATTAGATAACTATGAATATATATAGATATTTTATTACAGGTAGAGGCAGTTTGTGGGGATTTTAAACACAGAGATATTAGAAGTCTAGGACAGGATTTTTGTATTTAGAGAAGTGTTTGTTTTACGAATGTGTGTGTGTGTGTGTCTGTGTGTGTATGTCTTATGAAGGGAATAGAAGGAAAGTACTCAATAGACTAGGACCTCTAATATGAAATTTACCAGCAGTGTAAATAACTATTCCCAGAACAACTTTAGATCTAGAATTTAATGTCATATCATAAGAGCATCTCCTTTACTTTTGTAGGCATGTTATTATTTCCCCACATTTTGAACTTTCATATAGTCAATTTCTTTTAGCAAGAATAATGCTATATTGTGTTATTTATATGTCAGAGGAAGATGGATACATTTAAGTGATATTATGGAATAGACATATAATCTCTATTGTCAAATATTTTAGTGCTCTCTAAGAAGAAGATCAATTTTTATTACTTACAATAAAGATGATTGCATCCTTTATCAAAATTCTAGCCTTGTGTGGGATCATTTATTATTCTAGTTAGCTAAATTGGTTAAAAAATCCTCCGTTTTAATATCTGGATTTGTTAAATATTTGACTTTGCTTTTTTCCTAAGCATATAATAATTATTCCGAAAAACAGAATTTAGATTAATTTTTATTATACTATTGCTGCCACTGTCTTGAGTTTCATTGGCACAGTACAAATATGAAGTCTTCATGGACTTGAATTAAATTATAATATATATTTTTAAAATAAAATTTTTAAAATGTTGAACTACATAGAGAAAACAAGTATACAATATTAGAAGATTATATTTCATTTTTCACTTGATGTATGGTTTAATCCTGGTTGGTGAAAATAATATTTGAGATGTTTATCTCAATGTTTCAACATGCAAAACTTTCCACCCTATCTGTTATAAATTTTGGATTATGGTGGTCACCAATTTTGTAAAGGAAGAGCAAAAATTGCATTAGTCAATGATTCTTTGTCAAGTTATAGTATAAAATATTGCTGTATCTTGCAAATTTTTTCACTAATAATAAAAGCTTTGATCTTAAAGAAAGACTTTCAATTCAGGGCCAGCAAAGATAAGATTTCTCAAATTTGAGATATCCTATAGTAAGCCCAGGTAGGCAGTTTCTTAACAAGTATTATTCCTGCATTTGAGAATAAAGATCAGTCAATAAAATGTAAGCTATTTCTCTGAATTCATTTTATTTTCAATTTATTTTAGAATCCTTGCTTTTTCTGGGGTTACACTCTATGTTCACAAGTTTTTACACCAGAACATGATAAAATATACAGATACATCCAACTCATGTTTTACTTAGAAAAAAACCTAATGAATTTTCATGGTTTGTTTTGATAATTTTGGTCTTAAATAATCTAAAGCCTGTTAATTTAGTTGTTACAGTAATTGGTAGAAATGATCATTCATGCCACAGTTGATTTTGAGAATCCTTAAACAAGTTATATTACGTACAATCATGGATGTAAAAGCAGAAGTGATTTATTACCTGCAGAAATATAAAATCTAGCTATAGAGAAAAGAGGGTTCCTTGGTAACTCAGCTGGTAAAGAACCTGCCTGCAATGCAGGAGACCCTGATTTGATTCCTGGGTTGGGAAGATCCCCTGGAGAAGGGAAAGGCTACCCACTCCAGTATTCTGGCCTGGAGAGTTGGACATGACTGAGCAACTTTCACTTCACTTCACATCATGGAGAAAAGAATTATGTATGCTAACCTAGAAGACACATTTTTGGGAATGACAACCCAACAACAGCTTTTTCTAAAGGAAATATCCCTGTTGTCAGACCCTGCTGGAAGGGTATTCTCAAGCTGTCATTTTTTGAACAAAGGATAATTGCAATAGTGTGATTTTAAAATATATATATACACACACACATATTTCTTTACTTTACTTTTCATTTTATTTTAGTTTTTGGCCACTCCATGTGGCATGTGGGATCTTAGTTCCCCGAGATCCCAAAAATCAAACCCATGCTCCCTGCAGTGAAAGAATGGAGTCCTAACCACTGGACTACTGGGGAATTCCCCAATAGTGTGAAGGGAAGACTTTGCAACAGCCCATTATCTAGAATAAAGGCTGAGTGAAGCCAAGCATATGCATTTTTGGGTACTTAGGTTAATAAATACCTCAAGAATCAATGTAGCTTACCAGGTCCTGAAAGCTGAATTCAGACGAAGATGCCTATATGGGACCACACATGAAAAGTAAGGTTTTGAAGTGGCATAGAGTGAAAAGAAACCAAAAGAACTAGTTACTAGAAGAAAGAGAAACACTTGTGAAGAGTAGGACTGGGTCAAGGGTCAAGGACTGGGAAGTTCTTGATTTCTTGCTCTTAATGACACCCCACTCCAGTATTCTAGCCTGGAGAATCCCATGGTCAGAGGAGCCTGGGCGAGCTACAGTCCATGGGGTCACAAAGAGGCGGACAAGACCGAGCAGCTAACACTTTCACTTTCAAAGTAGCTACAGCAAAGTAAATTTCAGAAATGCCCTTTAGCCCCATTCTCTGTGGGACCTTTTCAAAGATGTCTTGTAATTCTGGATTTCTTTTAGTTTCAAGTATTTCCTTAGTATTCTATTTTCATCAGTTCATTTGAGTGTGTCTCTATTCCATGCAACCAAATTAACTTTCCAAAAACAAAACAATTCAAACCCAAATAGTGCAGAAAATAAGTGTAACTGGAGCTTTTTGAATACATTTGTAAAAAAAAAAATCTTACTTTGATTAATTTGATATTACTTACATATTATTTTTTGACTGGTTAAATTAGAATGCTGGCTTCAGGACTTCTTTCTGCAATTCATTTCTTGAGACAGTGGTCAACAGACTATTTCTGTAGAGAGCCATTTGGTAAACATCTTTGTCTTTGTGGGTGGTAGTCTTTGTTACAGCTACTTTCTTTGTTGCGTGAAAGCAGTCACGGCCAATACACAGAAGAATAGGTGTATCTATGTTCTAATAAAACTGTATAAATACACACTGAAATCTGAATTTCACATAATTTTCATATATCTCATTTATTATTTTAAACTCTTCAAACATATACACTTCAGTCGTGTCCTACTCTGTGTGACCCCATGGACGGCAGCCCACCAGGCTCCCCCGGCCCAGGGATTCTCCAGGCAAGAACACTGGAGTGGGTTGCCATTTCCTTCTCCAATGCATGAAAGTGAAAAGTGAAAGTGAAGTCGCTCAGTCGTTGTCTGATTTGTAGCGACACCATGGACTGCAGCCCACCAGGCTCCTCCGTCAATGGGATTTTCCAGGCAAGAGTACTGGAATGGGTTGCCATTGCCTTCTCCGATAAACTATGCGGTGAAAGCGAAAACAGAAGGCAGGTCTGTTTTAATCTGTGGTCTATGGTTTGCCTGGCTTATAAGCATGCACTGGGATTCAAGAGTTAACTTCACTACTGTGTGACGCTGTTGTTGTTCTTCAGTCACTGAACCCATGGGCCTCAGCATGCCATGCTTCCTTGTCCTACATTCTCTCCTAGAGTTGCTCAAACTCATGTCCATTGAGTTGGTGATGCCATCCAACCATCTCATCCTCTGTCACCCCCTTCTCATTTTGCTTCAATCTTTCCCAGCATCAAGATCTTTTCCAATGAGTCAGCTCTTCACATCAGGGGGCCAAAGTATTGCAGCTTCAGCTTTAGCATCAGTCCTTCCAGTGAATATTCAGGGTTTATTTCCTTTAGGATTGACTGGTTTGATCTCCTTGTAGTCCAAGGGGCTCCCAAGTCTTCTCCAACACCACAGTTCAAAAGCATCAATTCTTCCACACTCAGCCTCCTTTATGATCCAATTCTCACATCCGTATATGACTACTGGGTAAATCATAGCTTTGACTATCAGGATCTTTGTCAGCAAAGCGATATCTCTGCTTTTTATTATGCTGCCTAAGTTTGTTATAGTTTTTCTTTCAAGGAGCAAGTGTCTTTTAATTTCATGGCTGCAGTCACGATCTGCCATGATTTTGGAGCCCAAGAAAATAAAATCTGTCACTGTTTCCACTTCTTTCCCATCTATTAGCCATGAAGTGATGGGACCAACTACCATAATCTTAGTTTTCTAAATGTTGAGTTTTAAGCCAACTTTTTCACTCTCTTCTTTCACCCTCATCAACAGGCTGTTTAATTAATTCCTCTTTATTTTCTTCCATTAGAGTGTGATGCTGAGGAAGTGAAATTCTTTCTGGGCCTCATTTTCCTCCTTTACAGTGACCTGACAGGCAAAAATAGCTTAAAAACCCATCCACCTTACAGTTCAGTCGCTCAGTCGTGTCCAACTCTCTGTGACCCCAGGAACCGCAGCAAGCCAGGCATCCCTGTCCATCACCAACTCCCAGAGTCTACCCAAACTCACGTCCATTGAGTCAGTGATGCCATCCAGCCATCACATCCTCTGTCGTCCCCTTCTCCTCCTGCCCTCAATCTTTCCCAGCATCAGGGTCTTTTCAAATCAGTCAGTTCTTCACATCAGGTGGCCAAAGTATTGGAGTTTCAGCTTCAACATCAGTCTTTCTAATGAACATCCAGGACTGATTTTCTTTAGGATGGACTGGTTGGATCTCCTTGCAGTCCAAGGGACTCTCAAGAGTCTTCTCCAACACCACAGTTCAAAAGCATCAATTCTTCGGCGCTCAGCTTTCTTTATAGTCCAACTCTCACATCCATACATGACTACCGGAAAAACCAAAGATGGACCTTTGTTGACAAAGTAATGTCTCTGCTTTTTAATAAGCTGTCTAGGTTGGTCATAAATTTTCTTCCAAGGAGCAAGCATCTTTTAATTTCATGGCTGCAGTCACCATCTGCAATGATTTGGAGCCCCCCAAAATAAAGTCTGCCACTGTTTCCACTGTTTCTCCATCTATTTGCCATGAAGTCATAGGACCGGATACCATGATCTTAGTTTTCTGAATGTTGAGCTTTAAGCCGACTTTTTCACTCTCCTCTTTCAGTTTCATCAAGAGGCTCTTTAGTTCTTCTTCACTTTCTGCCATAAGGGTGGTGTCATCTGCATATCTGAGGTTATTGATATTTCTCCCAGCAATCTTGATTCCAGCTTGTGCTTCATCCAGCCCAGCGTTTCTTATGATGTACTCTGCATATAAGTTAAATAAGCAGGGTGACAATATACAGCCTTGATGTACTCCTTTTCTGACTTGGAACCAGTCTGTTGTTCCATGTCCATTTCTGACTGTTGCTTCCTGATCTGCATACAGATTTCTCAAGAAGCAGGTCAGGTGGTCTGGTATTCCCATCTCTTTCAGAATCCACAGTTTATTGTGATAACAGTCAAAGGCTTTGGCAGTCAATAAAGCAGAGAAATAGATGTTTTTCTGGAATATGATCCAGCCGGATTGATTTGTACTAAAACCAGCTTGAACATCTAGAAGTTCACTTGGAACCATTGTCTGATTGTTCGTGCATGTCACATTTCTGACTGTTGCAGAGGGCAGACAGGACTGAACCACAATCACAGAAAACTAACCAATGATCACACAGATTGTCTCAATGAAACTAAGCCATGCAGGGGTACAGGTTTATGGTACCAGTCGGTAGTGCCCAATATGCTACCAAGTTAGGTGGCAAGCATGAATATCGAATTAGTGAACTAAAAAGGACTGGAATGGGTGAATTTAACTCAGATAACCATTATATCTACTACAGTGGGCAGGAATCCCTTAGAAGAAATGGAGTAGCCATCATAGTCAACAAAAAGTTGGAAATGCAGTACTTGGATGCAATCTCAAAAATGACAAAATGATCTCTGTTCGTTTCCAAGGCAAACCATTCAATATCATGGTAATCCAAGTCTATGCCCTGACCAGTAATGCTGAGGAAGCTGAGGTTGAATGGTTCCATGAAGACCTACAAGACCTTCTAGAACTAACACCCCCAAAAGATGTCCTTTTCATTATAGGGGACTGGAATGCAAAAGTAGGAAGTCAAGAAACTCCTGGCGTAACTGGCAAATTTGGCCTTGGAGTACAGAATGAAGCAGGGCAAAGGCTAATAGAGTTTTGCCAAGAGCATGCACTGGTCATAGCAAACACCCTCTTCCAACAACACAAGAGAAAACTCTACACGTGGACATCACCAGATGGCCAACAACAAAATCATATTGATTATATTCTTTGCAGCCAAAGATGGAAAAGCTCTATACAGTCAGCAGAAACAAGACCAGGAGGTGACTGTGGCTTGGATCATGAACTCCTTATTTCCAAATTCAGACTTAAATTGAAGAAAATGGGGAAAACTACTAAACCATATAGGTATGACCTAAATCAAACCTCTTATGATTATACAGTGGAAGTGACAAATAGATTTAAGGGACTAGATCTGATAGACAGAGTGACTGATGAACTACGGACGGAGGTTCGTGACATTGTACAGGAGACAGGGATCAAGACCATCCCCAAGAAAAAGAAATGCAAAAAAGCAATATGGCTGTCTGAGGAGGCCCTTACAAATAGCTGTGAAAAGAAGAGAAGCAAACAGCAAAGGAGAAAAGGAAAGATATACCCATCTGAATGCAGAGTTCCAAAGAATAGCAAGGAGAGATAAGAAAGCCTTCCTCAGTGATCAGTGCAAAGAAATAGAGGAAAACAATAGAATGGGAAATACTAGAAATCTCTTCAAGAAAATCAGAGATACCAAAGGAACATTTCATGCAAAGATGGGCTCAATAAAGGATAGAAAATGGTATGGACCTAACAGAAGCAGAAGATATTAAGAAAAAGTGGCAAGAATACACAGAAGAACTACACATAAAAGATCTTCACGACTCAGATAATCACACTGGTATGATCACTCTCCTAGAGCCAGACATCCTGGAATGTGAAGTCAAGTGGGATTTAGAAAGCATCACTACGAACAAAGTTAGTGGAGGTGATGGAATTCCAGTTGAGCTCTTTCAAATCCTAACAGATGATGCTGTGAAAGTTGTGCACTCAATATACCAGCAAATTTGGAAAACTCAGCAGTGGCCACAGGACTGGAAAAGATCAGTTTTCATTCCATCCACCTTTAGACTCTAAATTTATTTTATACTTTATATATTTTTTCAATAGAAGTATAGTTGATTTACAGTGTTTCAGGTGTAAAGCAAAATGATTCAGTTATAAATGCATATTATTCATATATATATACACACACATATATTCTTCATGAAAGTGAAAAGTGAAAGTGTTAGTTGCTCAGTTGTGTCTGACCCTTTGCGACCCATGGATTGTAGCCTATCAGGCTTCTCTGTCCATGAAATTCTCCAGGGAAGAATACTAGAGTGGGTAGCCATTCCCTTCTGCAGGGGATCTTCCACCCCAGTGATGCAATCTGGGTTTCCTGAATTGCAGGCAGATTGTTTACCACCTGAGCCACCAGGGAAGACCAGATATACATATATATTCTTTTTTAGATTTGTTTCCATTATAGGTTTATTTTATGCTTTATACTGTATTTTAAGGGTTTCTTTATTTGATGCTTTAAAACTTCTTTCCCCAATATTCAGTGTTAATTGCTATGAAAAAATCTCTGTTGTTGTTGTTCAGTCATTCAGTCATGTCCGACTCTTTGAGACCCCATGGACTGCAGCACGCCAGGCCTCCCTTTCCCTCACCATCTCCCAGAGTTTGCCCAAGTTCATGTCCATTGCATCGGTGACGCCATCTAGCTATCTTATCCTCTGACACCCTCTTCTCCTTCTGCCCTCAGTCTTTCCCAGCATCACGGAGTTTTCCACTGAGTCAGTATTTTTTTATTTTTTATTTTTTTGTATAATTCCACTAATTCTTATGTTTATTCAGGTGTCCATGTCTGTGGGTGCTAATTTGCTTCAGTTGTGAGCAGACAGCAAATAAACAGAAAGTAACTAAAATTTTAAAGGCATTCATTAAATTTTTTTTATACTATTATAAAAGCAAGTTGAGTGTCAAAGATAGCTACTTAATTTTTTTTAAAAAACTACTGGTTTATTTTTTCCTCCTTGTCCTTTGAAGTTATTACAGTTTAGCCTAGCTCATGTGCGGCACTCCATCACTCAGTCTTGTCTGACTTTTTACAGCCCTCTGGACTGTATCCCGCCAGGCTCCTTTGCCCATGGAATTTTCCAGGCAAGAATGCTGGAGTGGGGTGTCATTTCCTACTCCAGGGGATCTTCCCAACCCAGGGATTGAACCTGGGTCTCTTGCATTGCCTGTATTGGCAGGCAGGTTCTTTACCATTAACGCCACATGGGAAGCCCCCAAGTTTAGCCTGTGTATTAAGAGTGCTGAAAACTGAACCTCAATTGTTGCTTTAATACATGATTTCTTTTCAAAACTCAGTCTCTATAATCATGATTCCATTTTGTACCATTGTTTGAATTTCATTTTTTACTGTATTTTTATTTGCATTGTTGTTAGACATATACTATGCTTCTCTATTTCCACTCATAACTGTGAATATTTCTTAGCATCATTCTATGTTTTATTAAAAAGCTACCTGAAAACTGAAATTATCATATTAATATTCAAAATCTAAATGTATTCTCACATTACAGACTCAAGAAACAGGATGAAATTTGTTTTCTAGGCTCTCAAATGTTGCATTTATCTTTGGTTAGGGCTGAATTGATCCGGGCAAAACTGTAACACAGGTGAAGTTAAACTCATATTCGAATTACCTAGTGCTTTTTCAGTCAAAGGCGCTAACCCACCTCTAAACTGGGACACTCACTCACCTCTCTCCACCTTGTAGAATTTAAACCCCAGAGCTTTCTTATCCTCTTTTTCTCTGTTTTCACTTCTCACATACTGTTGTGCTCTACAGTTATCTAATAACCTACTGCTGATATATTTGGATATTTGTATTTTAATAAGGATCTTTCCAGGACCAATGGGATATCCTCAAAGGTAGTGGAGGTCCTATCTGAGGAAGGTGACTTCAAGCCCAAGTCCACTCTGCCTACATACATGGACAGTTTTGCTTGGTCTATATCTATCTATTTTTAGCTATATTTTTAACCTTAATCTAAAAAAATCAACTTAATCCATTTGTAAAATTTATGGGGACTTCCCTGGTGGTCCAGTGGTTAAGAATCCACCTGCCAGTGCAGGGAACACAGGTTCAATCTCTGGTCTGGGAAGACTCCACATTCCACAGAGCCACTAAGCCCCTGGGCCAAAGCAACTGATACCACGCCTAGAGCCTGTGCTCCACAACAGGAGAAACCACCACAGTAAGCCTGCACATCACAACTAGAGAGTAGCTCCTGATCACTGCAATGAGAGAAAGCCCACACACGGCAATGAAGATCTAGCTCAGCCAAAAATAAATTAAAAAAAAAATATGGAAATCCTTTACAAAACACTCATGTCTGACTCTTTGTGACCCATGGACTATAGCCTGCCAGGCTCCTTTGTCCATGGAATTCTCCAGGCACGAATACTGGAGTGGGTTGCCATTTCCTTCTCCAGGGGATCTTTCCAGCCCAGGGATTGAACCCAGGTTTCCCGCACTGCAGGCAGACTTTTTACCATCTGAGCCACCAGGGAAGCCTTTATAAAACACACTGGAGAGTCCCCAATATTGACATGAAAATGAGGAGGATGGTATCTTCTCAATATTAAATCACTCTCACACCTATAATATGTTAGACACTGTGCTGATGAATGCACAGTGTCTGTTGTCGAGGCATTGTTTATTTGGTAAAAAATACAAACTTACAAATAAATCATTGCAATATGGTCCTGCTAATGCTGTAACGAGGTACTAGGTACATAGATGACACAAAGGAAGGAATGATTAATTCTATTGGATGGGACAGATAAGACGTCACAAGATACTATTGAGCTAGATTTTGAAAAATGAGCTTTACAGTAGGAGAAAGTGATGCAGAGGAGGGGGGTGCACTAAGGCATGATGACATAAAACACATTTGTCTTGAGTTTTGTATAAGGAACTAATATTGTGAAGAATTAAAGATAATGGAAAATCCATTTTGGCAGTGGCAGTGACCACATCGAATATGTAGCCGAGAGTGGCAAGTAAATCAAGTTTCAACTCCAGCCATCAAAGGCTTTGATAGTGGTCCATGGTGTTCTTACTGGTGGATTCAATTGTATGGTCACAGCTACTGTTTTGCTTACCTAGATTCAATTTGAACTGCCATTTTCTGAGCTGCATTCCAGCCTTCCTGACCACTGTCTTAGTTACTCAATTTTTTTTCGATGTTTTTTTTTCCTGCTTAAATTAGCAAAAGTTAGTTTCTATAGTACCTAGATGCCTTGGTTGATGTAGCAGTAACTGGGATACTGATTTTGGTTGGTTGTTTTTTCAGGAGTGGACTGGTTCAAAGTGACATGCTTTGGGGTGTGAATGACTAAAAGAGTGGATACAGACTCCCCACAATTGAGTCTATATCCACTAGTCTATGGGAGTAGGATGTTGGGAAAGTTGTGCGCGTAAGCATTTGAGATACTCAAGATCATTACTGTATTTATAAAGAGAAGTTCAGTGTTTTTAATGAATTTGTGAACCACGTAATATGTATAAAGGTCTGATTTTTGTCTGCCCAATATTTTCTCTCATTTTTTTTCCCCCTGTGGGCTATAGACCTCAGTCCCTGACCACATGGATTGCACGTGGAGATAGAGAGAGTGGAGAGAAGTAGGACTTTTGACACAAGATAAGCCAGTTCCCTCCTCTGTATTCTAAGAATTTAAGGCTTGAACAGACACATGAAAAGAAACGGTAGTTAGTATTGGTCAGGTTTATTTGATGCCAGGTTTCCCTGGAGAATTCCATGGACAGAGGCTACAGTTCACGGGGTCGCAAAGAGTTGGACAAGACTAAGCAACTAACATTTTCACTTTTGCATTTTCTGGAGAGAAGATCCTCATTTTCCAAGATTTTTTTTTTAAACTACTTAATCTAGAACTCTTTTTATAAATTCCATTTTTGTTAAATTAAGCAGGTGTCATTTCTGCTTGCTTGAAATCAAAGAACATTATTAGTATAGGTTCTAAGCAATTCGGTATGATGAAAAGATAAAGTGAATGTATGATGAAAACTGAAGTAAAATAGTAGGTGAGGCCAAATCATGGAGGGCTTCATATTTTATATTGTGATGTTTGGTAGTTATTTTGTAGCCTACAGAGATTTAAGTAGATTCCTAAGTCACTGTCTAACTTTAGTTTTGATCAATCACTATGATATCAATATCAAAGATGGGTTTGAGGAGGATGAGCCTTGAGAAAGAATGATCAGTTAAAGGCTACTTAAGCTAAATGATATTGAAGATCTGAACTAGCACTATTAGTTTTCCATTACTGCCATAACAAATTACTGCAAACTTGTGGCTTATAACAATACAGATTTATTATTTCCTAGTTCTGTAGGTCAGAAGTCTGATATCAGCCTCGTTGTATAAAAATTAAAGATGTTATTACAAACCAAGCAAGTAATAAGAGAGTGGGATGTAGAGTTAAACATTTAAATGTGGAAAGAAAAAACATCCATCAGCCAACAGTTTTGTATCCAGTGAAATTATTATTCAAAATTGAAGGAGAAAAACAATTTTTCAGAGAATTGTTGCCAGTAGACTTCTCAGAAAAATAAAATCAAGGAATTGTTGCCTTGCAAGGAATGGTAAAATCAACTTTTCAGAGAAAAAGAAAATATTATGAATCAGAATCCCAGATTTATGTAAAGAAATGAAAACCATTAGAAGAGAAGTAAAAGAAGGTAAAATAAGGACTTTAACTTTCTTATTCTTAATTGATTTTATAGATAACTGTTCAAAATAATTATAGCAAAGATGCATTGGGTAATTTACCACATATGGAAAAGTGAAATGAATGGTAGGAATATTATAAAGGACCGGACAGAGGAATTGGAAATTCTCTGCTATAAGGAAATCTAAACTCTCTGTGTAGTGGTAAAATTTGATTAGAAAATGGACTTAGGTTAGTTGTCAATGTATACTGCAAACTCTAGGAAAGCTACTGAAAAATATAAAGAAGAAAAGAATTGATATCCCAAGTGAGAAAAAGAAAGAAATCACATAAATTCTCAATTTGAATTAGAAAAACTATGCCATGTTATCACAAATCAAAAGAAAGCTAGAGTATCAGAATTAATTTTAGGAAAAAGCAGAGTTCAGAACAAGAAAAGTTATCAGGGATAAGATGGGCATTGTGCAATTAAAAATAGGTCAATCCTCTAAGAATACATAACAGCTCTTAATATGTATGTACCTAAAATGCATGGTATTACATGAGGCAAAAAATGATAAAAGCACAATGAGAAATAGTTAAATCCACTGTTATAGTTGTAAGCTTCAACATCCCTCTATCAGTAATTGACAGGTCCAGCCAACAGAAAATTAGTCAGGATATAATAGAGCTGAACAGCACCATCCATCAACTGGGTCTAATTGACATTCATAGAATATTTTATTTGATAACAGCAGAATACACATACTTTTCAAGGTCACATGGAATAGTCACCAAAACAGATCACATTCTGTGCCATAAGATATACTTTAACAAGTTTAAAAGGTAAGAAATCATAAAAAATATGCCATAAAAACACAATGGAATTAAACTAGAAATCAGTAATAGAAAGATAGCTAGAAAATTTCACTTGGAGTTTAAAAAACACAAAACATAGAGTCAAAAGAATAAATAACAAGAAAGTATAAAAGTGTTTCGAACTAAGTGAAAAATAAAATATAAACATTTTTGGAATGCAGCAAAAGCAGTGTTTAGAGGAAAATTTATAGCATCGTATGTATTCATTAGGAAAAAAGGAAGACCAAAAATCAGTAATCTAAGCTTCCACCTTAGGAAGCTAGAGAAAGAAGAGCATTATAAAATGAAGCAAGTCGGTTAGGATTCTGGACTTCAACTAATGTGACTCAGGTTCAAACCCTGGTCAGGGAACTGAGATTCTGCAAGCCAAGTGGCACAAGTTAAGCACATAGATTAAGAAAAGTAATAAAATTAGAGCAAATAATAAACATGTAAGAAAAAAATTGACACCAATTCTCTATAGTTTTTTCCATAAAAAAGAAACAGAGTGAATACTTCCTGATTTGTCCTATGAGACAAGTTTTACTCTAATATGAAAAGCATATAAAGAAATTACACAGAAAGAAAGCTACAGACTAATATCTCTCATGAACATTGAAATTCTCTATAATATAATAGCAAATGTAAACAACAACAATTCCACCCCTGCCTAAAAAAATGAATTACATACCTTGACCCAAGTGGTATTTATTCCAGGTAAAGTCAAGGCTGGTTCAACACTTGAAAATTAATGAAATCAGCCACATCAATAGGCTAAAGAAGAAAATTCATATGATTATATAAATAGATGCTGAAAAATCCTTTGACAAAAATCTAACATCCTTTGATTAAACCCTAAGGGAACTAAGTATAGCAAGCAATTCTTTCAACTGGATAAACAACATCTATAAAACTACCACAGCTAATATACTAAATGGTGGGGAACTAGATGCTTTCCCTTAAATATTAAGAACAAGCCAAGGATGTCTTTTCCTACCATTACTATTCAACACCACACTGGAAGTCCTAAATAATTCAGTAAGATAGGAAAAGGAGATAAAACTATACAATTTGGGAAAGAGAAATAAAACTGTCTGCAGATGACATGAATATCTATGTACAACATGCTAAAGAATCAACAATAACAACAAAAAATTCCTGGAACTGACACAGCGAAGTTGCAGGATACAAAGTTAATATACAAATGTCAATATGAATGTCAACTGGAATGAACAATTGGAATGTAAAATTAAAAATATAGTGCCATTTTATTAGCACCCAAACTAAATATTTAGATATCAGTTCAGTTCAGTTCAGTCGCTCAGTCATGTCTGACTCTTTGGAACCCCATGAATCACAGCACGCCAGGCCTCCCTGTCCATCACCAACTCCCTGAGTCCACCCAAACCCATGTCCATCGAGTCGATGATGCCATCCAGCCATCTCATCCTCTGTCATCACCTTCGTCTCCTGCCATCAATCTTTCCCAGCATCAGAGTCTTTTCAAATGAGTCAGTTCTTTGCATCAGGTGGCCAAAGTATTGGAGTTTCAGCTTCAACATCAGTCCTTCCAATGAACACCCAGGACTGATCTCCCCTAGAATGGACTGGTTGTATTTCCTTGCTGTCCAAGGGACTCTCAAGAGTCTTCTCCAACACCACAGTTCAAAAGCATCAATTCTTCAGCACTCAGCTTTCTTTATAGTCCAACTCTCACATCCATACATGACCACTGGAAAAACCATAGCCTTGACTAAACAGACCTTTGTTGGCAAAGTAATGTCTCCGCTTTTTAATATGCTATCTAGGTTGGTCATAACTTTCCTTCCAAGGAGTAAGTGTCTTTTAATTTCATGGCTGCAGTCACCATCTGCAGTGATTTTGGAGCCCAGAAAAACAAAGTCTGCCACTGTTTCCACTTTCCCCATCTATCTGCCATGAAGTGATGGGACTGGATGCCATGATCTTAGTTTTCTGAATGTTGAGCTTTAAGCCAACTTTTTCACTCTCCTCTTTCACTTTCATCAAGAGGCTCTTTATTTAGTTCTTCTTCACTTTCTGCCATAAGGGTTGTGTCATCTGCATATCTGAGGTTATTGATATTTCTCCAGGCAATCTTGATTCCAGCTTGTGCTTCTTCCAGCCCAGCGTTTCTCACGATGTACTCTGCATAGAAGTTAAATAAGCAGGGTGACAATATACAGCCTTGACATACTCCTTTCCCGATTTGGAACCAGTCTGTGGTTCCATGTCCAGTTCTAACTGTTGCTTCCTGACCTGCATACAGGTTTCTCAAGAGGCAGGTCAGGTGGTCTGGTAATCTCATCTCTTTCAGAATTTTCCACAGTTTATTGCGATCCACACAGTCAAATTCTTTGGCATAGTCAAGAAAGCAGAAATAGATGTTTTTCTGGAACTCTCTAGCTTTTTCAACGATCCAGCAGATGTTGGCAATTTGATCTCTGATTCCTCTGCCTTTTCTAAAACCAGCTTGAACATCTGGAAGTTCATGGTTCACGTATTGCTGAAGCCTGGCTTGGAGAATTTTGACCATTACTTTACTAGTGTGTGAGATGAGAGCAATTGTGCAGTAGTTTGAGCATTCTTTGGCATTGCCTTACTTCCCTATTAGAATAGCTAAAATTAAAAAAAAAATCTGATAGTATGAAATCCTGACAAAGATTGGAATAATAGAAACTTTCGTTCATTGCTGGTAGGAATACAGCCACTTTAAGAGGCAGTTTGGCAGAATCTTAAAAAGGTAAATGTATTTTTACTCTGTGATCCAGCAATGTGCTCTTAGGCATTTATTTAAATGAGTTGAAAAATTATATAGATAAAAAATTGCACACAGATGTTTGTAAAAGCTTTATTCATTATTATTAGAAATTGGAAGCAACCAAGGTGACCTTCAAAAGGTAAATGGGTACACAAGTTTTAGTATACCAATACGGTGGAATGAGTGTGTGCATACATAGTTGCTAAGTTGTGTCCAACTCTTTGTGATCTCCTGGACTATAGCCCATCATGCTCCTCTGTCCATGGAATTTTCCAAGCAAGAATACTGGAGTGGGTTGCTATTTCCTTCTGCAATACATTGGAATATGATTCAGCAATAAAAATAAATGAGTCATCAAGCCAGGAATAGATAATGAGGAAGTTTTAGTGCATATTCCTTAGTGAAAGAAGCTATAATGAAAAGCCTGTCCTGTATAATGCTAACTGTATGACATTCTGAAAAAGATAAGATCATTGAGACAATAAAAGAATTAGCAGTTGTCAGGGTTTCAAGGGGAGAGGAGGAGGGTTGAATAGATGGGGCACTGGAAATTTATAGGGCAGTGAAACTAATCTTTATGATACTTTCAGTTCTGTTCAGTTAAATTGCTCAGTCATGTCCGACTCTTTGTGACTCCATGAACTGCAGCATATCAGGCCTCTCTGTCCATCACCAACTCCCAGAGTTTACTCAAACTCATGTCCATTGAGTCAGAGATGCCATCCAACCATCTCATCCTCTGTCATCCCCTTCTCCTCCCACCTTCAATCTTTTCCAGCATCAGGGTCTTTTCAAATGAGTCAGTTCTTCACATCAGGTGGCCAAAGTATTGGAATTTCAGCTTCAACATCAGTCCTTCAAATGAACACTCAGAACTGATTTTCTTTAGGATGGACTGGTTGGATCTCCTTGCAGGCCAAGGGACTCTCAAGAGTCTTCTCCAACACCACAGTTCAAAAGCATCAATTCTTTGATGCTCAGCTTTCTTTATACTCCAACTCTCGTATCCATACATGACTACTGGAAAAACAATAGCCTTGACTAGACAGACCTTTTTTGGCAAAGTAACGTCTCTGCTTTTTAATATGCTATCTAGTTTGGTCATAACTTTTCTTCCAAGGAGCAAGCATCTTTTAATTTCGTGGCTGCAATCACCATCTGAAGTGATTTTGGAGCCCAAAAAAACAAAGTCTGCCACTGTTTCCACTGTTTCCCCATCTATTTGCCATGAAGTGATGGGACCAGATGCCATGATCTTAGTTTTCTGAACGTTGAGCTTTAAGCCAACTTTTTCACTCTCCTCTTTCACTTTCATCAAGAGGCTCTTTACTTCTTCTTCACTTTCTGCCATAAAGGTGGTGTCATCTGCATATCTGAGGTTATTGATATTTTTCCAGGCAATCTTGATTCCAGCTTGTGCTTCATCCAGCCCAGCGTTTCTCATGATGTACTCTGCATATCAGTTAAATAAGCACGGTGACAATATATAGCCTTGATGTACTCCTTTCCCGATTTGGAACCAGTCTGTGGTTCCACGGCCAGTTCTAATGTTGCTTTCTGATCTGCATACAGATTTGTCAAGAGTCAGGTAAGGTGGTCTGGTATTCCGATCTCTTAAAGAATTTTCCACAGTTTGTGGCAATCCACACAGTCAAAGGCTTTGGCATAGTTAATAAAGCAGAAATAGATGTTTTTCTGGAACTCTCTTGCTTTTTTCGATGATCCAGCAGATCTTGGCAATTTGATCTCTGGTTCCTCTGACTTTTCTAAATCCAGCTTGAACATCTGGAAGTTCAGAGTTCACGGTTTACATATGATACTTTAATAGTGATTATATGACATTATACATTGGTTGAAACTCATAGAGCTATACAACACAGTGAACCCTAATGTTAATGATAGGCTTTAATTAGTTATAGTATATCAATAGTGGTTCATCAATTTTGGGGGGAGTAGTGTTAAAGAATCTGCCTGCCAATGCAGGACTCGATCCCTGAATCAGGAAGATCCCCTGGAATAGGAAATGGCAACCCATTCCAGTATGCCTTGAAAATTCCATGGACAGAGGAGTCTGGTGGGCTATTGTCCATGGGGTCGAAAAGAGTCGCACAGAATTGAGCACAAGCACAGTGTGAATGTGGTGGGAATAACTGTACTGCACTCATGCAAGAGATGTCAGTCATAGGAAAACTTCGAGGAGGGCTGAGAATAAAGTCTATTGGAAGCCTCTGTATTATCTGCTCAATTTACTGTAAACCCAAAACTGCTTTAAAAAATAAAGTCTGTTAAATTAAAAAAAATAATCAATGTGTTAGAAGGCTATCTTCCTTTCTGGAGTATCCAGGACTCAATTTTTAAGCTTTCAGAGGTCATACACACACCTTGGTTTGTGTCTTCTTCTTGATCCTCAAAGCCAATCATACATATAGTCTCTATGGGAATAGACGTTCATCATCATGTCTCTTTCTCTGACCATACGTGGAAGAGGTTCTCCACGTTAAAGATTCATATGATTAAATTTCATCAACCTGCATAATCCAAGAAAATGACTCTGTGTCAAGACCTTTAACCTTATTCACATTTGCCAAGTCCTTTCTGCCATGTAAAGTAACATACTTGCATGTTGTCAGGATTAGGATACAGGCCTCTTCAGGGAACTGTTATTCTGCCTACCACAATCAGGCAAGTAGTAAATGAATGAAAAGAATAAGATAGATTCTAGAAACATTTAGAACAAATATAGAGGACTTTGTGTTTGGATGGGTACATGAAGAACTGGTGGCCTCCAGGATGAAGAAGAGGAATAAGTTCACCACCACAAGGTTATTGGCTTGAAGACATGGTGGTAAGCAATCCATGTAGGACTTCCTACATGTCCCTTTCAAAACAACATAATTAAGAAACAAACAAGAAACACTGACTCTAGACTTTAAGGAAAATTTATTGATTTGTGAATATATCTGACCTAACATGAAAACAAAAATTTGAAAAAGGTTTTTTAAATACAGAAGATAATTTTTCTTCCTGTTAAAACACATTATAATCCCCTTAAAGTTCAGTTTCTTCTCACCACCATAAAACCTGGAATAAATTTCTGTGGGAAAAAAAAATGTGTTTCTTTGGACTCAGTTTCATCTGTCATCTTTTAATTTTTTATTTGAACTTTATACATTTTATGAAAAATGAGGATTATATCTAGCATCTAATTGTCTGTCCAATAAATAGATAGAGCACCAAGTCTGCAATACATTTTAATTCAATAGAGCACCTTGATTCTTATTTTTTAAAAAAGAGATATACCTACCAGGATAATCCTTGTCAAATTCCCATTTTCAAACTTCCCTTTTCACTTCTGGTTACGCAAAATAGGGGGCCCTCTATCTAATTGTACTCTTGACCTTCATTTTTATACCTTCAAGAACAGCCTCAAACCAAACATTGCTTCCAGCACCTCTGGAAGTGTTTCTTGTTTGTTTCTTAATTATGTTTTGCCTAGGAAAAAGTTCAATACATCTAAGTTTTTGCTTTTAATTTCAAGGAATACATCAGACTCCTCTTAATCATCCCCTTCTCCACAAGATTATTCTCCATCTCTAAATTTCTTTTCAGAGCTTTCACACTTGATATCAAATTACATAATAATGATTCTTACATTGGTCTAATCTGGAGTATTAAGCTATCTTTGGAATATGAAGTAAAATTGGTCTGAAAACCCACACATATCATTTTCAGTGAAAACTACCTCAAGAAGCAGTGATATACATTAGGGGCTTTTTTTTAAAATGATGAAATTACACACATTGTTATATGACATTTGTGCCAAATGAACTCAAAATGAGTGGATGCTATCCTGTTACATAGAATAAGTAAGAATTATAGAGCATAAAATAGGTAAATCTTTTGTTAATTATTTACAATGCTAGAAGCAGCAGGAGCACAAAGGCATTGATAATTTAACATACTGGATTATCAAAAATAATTTACAGTTTGGATTTATGTTACATTTTTGTAATGACAATTAAATAAAGGATTCCTTGATATTTGGGGCAATTACTTTACATAAAATAATTTTGGAAGACTAGAAACACTTGATTTTGAAGGAGATGATACCTATGTATGTATGCATACATGTGTCTTTCTCCTTCATCTGTTATCTATCCATCCATTACCTGTCATTTATCCAACCTATTTATCTCTCTCTCTCTGTTTATCTGTTCTTTTATTCAATAGCTATCTGCAGGGTACTTGACTCTTAAGAATTTTCGGTTCTTCCTCAATCATGTGGGCACGTGGTTAAGTGTTTGATTTTCAAAGGTCTTCTCTGTAAATAAAGGCAAGTAAATCTAAGTAAATGAAAAGAGTTCTTAAGTCAACAGATCTGGAATTAGTAGGTGCTAATTGTCAACAGTGATGGCCTAAGACATGAATAAAACAAAGGGTTTGAGTGGATGCTATCAACAAGCTCAGAATAAATAAAAAATCTACCAGACTACAGTCTGAAATTTGTCAGATTTCACCAATATCTTATTTCAGTTGATCTTAAGTGAGTAGAAAAATATACTAGAGCCATTACATTATGACTGTTTCTTCCTACTTCCCTTTGTTGTTAAGGACCTTTATTCTATTCAATAAAAATTCCTTTATCAATTCAATTATAATTTCACAGGTCATCAAGGATTTCTGTTTGGATGCTAAACAAGTATCTTTTAGTTTTTCCCAGGGTGGTTTATGTTTACATTTTTCTACGTTGAAGGAGTAAACATGGAAGTAAATGAGAAGTTAAGGTTCGTTGAGGTCACAGAAAATGCCTGTGCCAAAGGATTGGAAGAATTAGTTAATGAGGACATTTCCCAATGTACTTTATCCTCACACTGTGACTGTGATTATTGACTGATCTATCTCCATTATTGTTAATAAATACTGACAAGAATATGTTTACATTTTAGAAATAAGGATTTCCCAATATTTGAAGTTCCACACTTTACTGCCTGTTTGGGTTTGCAGAAATATAGTCCACCTCTTTCCAAATGTGCTATTTGGCAAATGTTTATTATAATATAGATTTAAATTAATTTTGTTTACATGTCATGGCATTATCGGCGATTTCTTCATGACAGCCACAGTGGAATACAGAATGTTGTTTAGGAATCACTAGCTCAGAAAGGAGAAGAGATAACGAGTTTATGAAACTACTTTTACTCAAATTAGACTGTCAACAATTTTTAAATGAAAAAGATTCAAGTGTTGAAAACTTGAAAATTACAGCACTTTGCTTTTTCTTAAACCTCATCCTTATTTATGATATTTAATTTTTAAGCTCCTTCCTTTATCTTTAGCCTTCATGCATATCAACCTTTTTTGTGAATAACAACTTTCTGCCAGTTACTAGAGATACAAAGATATTGCAATAGGAACACAAATAAATTAGGTTTATTGAAATAAAATTTTCTTTAAGTAAATTGTGTGTGTGTGTGTGCGCTCTTTAGCTTAGTCGTGTCTGACTCTTTGTGATGTCATGGACTATAGTCTGCCAGGCCACCTGGGACACCCCAAGTAATGGATTGCTGCACAGTAAAGTACTAGATCTACATGAATCAAGGAGTAAATCTAAAAAAAAGTGAATTGCAAAGGAACAGGAACAGTATGCTGCCATTTATGCAAAATTTAAACATGGAAATAAGAGTATACATTGTTTATGAAGTACATTTACATGAAGAGAAAGTATGGAAACCTATATAGAAGTACACAGAATAGAAAAGAAACTAGAAAAATAAGAGGCCGTCCAATCACAAAATACTTGGTAAACCCCAGAAAGGAATTCAGACAATACCCTGAAGGATGTGGAGAGTTTTAGTGTTTGAGGAGAGGTACAGGGCCATGCTTGGCATAATTACTAGAGCATTTTAGAAAGATCATCTGTAAGTCTGAGGACAGAAAGAAGAGACAAAATGGGGATATAGTTGGAAAAAGAGAGACCAGTTAGGAGACTGAGGTATGAAGTATTAATCCAGATGAGAGATGACTATGGCTTGAACTAAGATAGTTTAGTGAGTGAGAAGCAAGAAAGTAAGCAAATTTGAAAGATATTAGATATTTGAGATTTGATAGCAAAAGACTTGATTGACTTGATTTGGTGGGTGAGAATGGGAAGAAATATGAATGTCTCCAGCCACCTATATGATGTGATCAGCCCTCCAAATCCAACCATTTACATGAAGTATGGTGGATGACAGCACATATTGCATTAGATCATGAATGTGTAATTGGTAAAATCCATCATGTGGACCACAGAGGACTCCACACAACAAACCTCCCAAGCTCTTTGATGAATAATCTTCAAGGGGGGAAAAGTGGGGGTGGATGAGGAACCAACTGCAATTTATGGGCATTCATACTGTATAAAAATTGTTTAAAGAATTAACATTTACAACAGACACGAACATCAACTGGATATTTTCATATTTATATGATATTTTATTATATTTAAATGTATGTCATTCACCATAATATTAAAAATAACCAACTCAGTTTGTCTCCTGGTTTTTAGTTCTGGATATGACAAGTTTAGCATAAAATAAGTACTGATTTTGACCAGCTAAAATCTATTTTTCCTCTTTAAGGTATTCTACTGTCATTATTTTTTCTTTACAAAAAAAAAAAAACCTTACATAAAAAAACAAAATAAAAAACTTTCTTAAAAAAAATACCAAAAAACCCTTAATTTTTGTATTTAAAATAGCTAATTCTATTTAGCTTTTAATTTATTTAGCTATTTGTTATGATTTTTTTTTTCTGCTTTTGGAGAAGGGAATGGCAACCCACTCCAGTATTCTTGCCTGAAGAATCCCATAGACAGAGGGGCGTGGTGGGCTATAGCCCATGGGGTTGGAAAGAGTCTGACATGACTGAACGAATAACATTTATGACTTTTTCATAATCATAGCATTAATATTAGCATTAATATTAAATGATTCATCAACTTATGATACCCAATATTATCTTAATTCTCCAGGCAAGAATACTGGAATGGGTTGCCATTCTCTTCTCCAGGAGATCTTCCCAATCCAGGGGTGGACCTCAGGACTCCCACATTGCAGGCAGATTCTTTACCTTTTGATCCACCAGGAAAGCCCATTCATTTATTCAAATATTATGACTTCTTAATAAAGAGATAACTCTCTTAGCATTAATGATTCATCAACTTATGATACCCAATATTATCTTAAAATACAATATAATATGTACTAGGATCTGTTTCTGTGCATGCCATTCAATTCATCTGCCAAATTGTGCATCTAGTGGTAGATGTATTTTTATTATTATTTTATCATTTATTAAAGGCTATGTTTTGATTGACTATATATTAAAATTTATTTTATACTTTATATATTTTAGAATATTTTAATATTATTATGCCATTAAAATTAAATTGTGCCTAGACTCTTTTTACCTATTGGTTTTTGGATGATTACTAGAATCACTTAATGAAATTGCAAAGTTAATCTTGGAATCTTCTCAGATATACAAAGAAATTGGGGAGAGATACTTCTTTAAACCATTTTCTCACTTAGGTAAAAGGTTAATCTCTATGTTCTTTCAATTTTCTTTGAAATTCCTAACACATTTTGCAGATTACTTTGATACATACATTCATTGTACAGTGAATTTTGTTTCTATTGTGGATGAGGTTTTTCAAGTTTTCTAACTGGCTATGCACTGCAAAAGGAAGCTACTGAATTTTATATTCTGTTTCTGGTTATTAACATTCACTATTTTTGTTTAAGAGATTAAATTAACTTTCTTGAATATTATACTAAGGCAAACAAATAATTTGCATTTAATGATACTTTGTACCCTTATTTCTGGTTCAGTTCAGTTCAGTTCAGTCGCTCAGTCTTGTCCAACTCTTTGTGACTCCATGAAATGCAGCACACTAGGCCTCTCTGTCCATCACCAACTCCCAGAGTTTATTCAAACTCATGTCCATTGAGTCAGTGATGCCATCCAACCATCTCATCCTCTGTCATCCCATTCTTCTTCCATCTTCAATCTTTCCCGGCATCAGGGTCTTTTCAAATGAGTCAGTTCTTCCATCAGGAGGCCAAAGTATTGCAGTTTCAGCTTCAACATCAGTCCTTCCAATGAATATTCAAGACTGATTTCTTTTAGGATGGACTGGTTGGATCCCCTTGCAGTCCAAGGGACTCTCAAGAGTCTTCTCCAACACCACAGTTCAAAAGCATCAATTCTTTGATGCCCAGCTTTCTTTATAGTCCAAATCTCACATCCATACATGACTACTGGAAAAACCATAGCTTTGACTAGACAGACCACTGTCAGCAAGATAATGTCTCTGCTTTATAATATGCTGTCTAGGTTGGTCATAATTTTTCTTCCAAGGAGCAAGCAGTTTTTAATTTCATGGCTGCAGTCACCATCTGCAGTGATTTTGGAGTCCCAAAAAACAAAGTCTGCCACTGTTTCCACTGTTTCCCCATCTATTTGCCATGAAGTGATGGGACCAGATGCCATGATCTTAGTTTTCTGAATGTTGAGCTTCAAGTCAACTTTTTCACTCTCCTCTTTCATTTTCATCAAGAGGCTCTTTAGTTCTTCTTCACTTTCTGCCATAAAGGGTGGTGTCATCTGTGTACCTGAGGTTATTGATATTTCTCCTGGCAATCTTGATTCCAGCTTGTGCTTCATCCAGCCCAGCATTTCTCAGGATGTACTCTGTAAATAAGTTAAATAAGCAAGGTGACAATATACAGCCTTGACATACTCTTTCCCTGTTTGGAACTAGTCTGTTGTTACATGTCCAATTCTAACTGTTGCTTCTTGATCTGCATACATATTTCTCAGGAGGCAGGTCAGGTGGTCTGGTATTCCCATATCTTTCAGAATTTTCCACAATTTGTTTTGATCCACAGAGTCAAAGTCTTTGGCATAGTCAATAAAGCAGAAGTAGATGCTTTTCTGGAACTCTCTTGCTTTTTTGATGATCCAGCAGATGTTGGCAATTGGATCTCTGGTTCCTCTGCCTTTTCTAAATCCAGCTTGAACATCTGGAAGTTCACGGTTCATGTACTGTTGAAACCTGGCTTGGAGAATTTTGAACATTACTTTGCTAGTGTATGAGATGAGTGCAATTATGTGTTAGTTTGAACATTCTTTAGCAATGCCTTTCTTTGGGATTGGAATGAAAACTGACCTTTTCCAGTCCTGTGGACACTGCTAAGTTTTCCAAATTTGCTGGCATATTGAGTGCTGCATTTTCACAGCATCATCTTTCAGGATTTGAAATAGCTCAACTGCAATTCCATCACCTGTAATAGCTTTGTTCATACTGATACTTCCCAAGGCCCACTTGACTTCAGATTTCAGGATATCTGGCTCTAGGTGAGTGACCACACCCTCGTGATTATCTGGGTCATGAAGATCTTTTTTGTATAGTTCTGTGTATTCTTGCCATCTCTTCTTAATGTATTCTGCTTCTGTTAGGTCCATACCACTTCTGTCCTTTATTGTGCCCATCTTTGCATGAAATGTTCCCTTGGTATCTCTAATTTTCTTGAAGGGATCTCTAGTCTTTCTCATTCTATTGTTTTCCTCTATTTCTTTGCCTTGATCACTGAGGAAGACTTTCTTATCTCTCCTTGCTATTCTTTGGAACTCTGCATTCAAATGGGTATATCTTTCCTTTACTCCTTTGTCTTTCGCTTCTCTTCTTTTCACAGCTATATGTAAGGCCTCCTCAGACAACCGTTTTGCCTTTTTGCATTTGTTTTTCTTGGGGATGGTCTTGATCTCTGCCTCCTGTAAAATGCCATGAACCTCTGTCCATAGTTCTTCAGGCACTCTGTCTATCAGATCTAATTCCTTGAATCTATTTGCCATTTCCAATGTATAATTGTAAGGGATTTGATTTAGGTCATGCCTGAACAGGCTAGTGGTTTTCCCTACTTTCTTCAATTTAAGTCTGAATTTGGCAATAAGGAGTTCATGATCTGAGCCACAGTCATCTCCTGGTCTTGTTTTTGCTGACTCCACATCAGAAATGTAGAGCTTCTCCATCTTTGGCTGCAAAGAGTATAATCACTCTGATTTTGGTATTGCCCATCTGGTGATGTCCACGTGGAGAGTCTTCTCTTGTGTTGTTGGAAGAGGGTGTTTGCTATGACCAGTGCATTCTCTTGGCAAAACTCTGTTTGCCTTTGCCCTGCTTCATTCTGTACTCCAAGGCCAAATTTTCCCGTTACTCCAGGTATTTCTTGACTTCCTACTTTTGCATTCCAGTCTCCTATAATGAAAAGGACATATTTTTTGGGTGTTAGTTCTAGAAGGTCTTGTAGGTCTTCACAGAACCGTTCAACTTCAGCTTCTTCAGCTTTCCTGGTTGGGGCACAGACTTGGATTACTGTGATATTGAATGGTTTGCCTTGGAAATGAACAGAGGTCATTCTATCGTTTTTGAGATTGCATCCAAGTACTGCATTTCGGAGTGTTGTTGACTAGGAAGGCTACTCCATTTCTCCTATGGGATTTTTGTCCACAGTAGTAGAGATATGGTCCTCTGAATTAAATTCACCCATTCCAGTCCATCTTAGTTCGCTGATTCCTAAAATGTCGATGTTCACTCTTGACATCTCCTGTTTGACCACTTCCAATTTGCCTTAATTCTGGACCTAACATTCCAGGTTCCTATGCAATATTGCTCTTTACAGCATCAGACTTTACTTCCATCACCAGTCACAACCATAACTGGGTGTTGTTTTTGCTTTGGGTCCGTCTCTTCATTCTTCCTGGAGTTAGTTTCTCCAGTAGCATATTGGGCACCTTCCTTTTGCCTTTTCAGACTGTTCATGGGGTTCTCAAGGCAAGAATACTGAAGTGGTTTGCCATTCCCTTCTCCAGTGGACCAGGTTTTGTCAGAAGGCGTCACCATGACTCATCTGTCTTGGGTCGCCCTACAGGGCATGGCTCATAGTTTTATTGAGTTAGACAAGGCTGTGATCCATGTGGTCTAATTGGTTAGTTTTCTGTGGTTTTCAGTCTGTCTGCCCTCTGATGGAGAAGGATAAGAGGCTTATGGAAGCTTCTTGATGGGAGAGACTGACTGAGGGGGATACTGGGTCTTGTTATGATGGGCAGGGCCATGCTCAGTAAATCTTTAATCCAATTTTCTCTTGAAGGGCAGGGCTGTGTCCCCTCCCAGTTATTTAACCTGAGGCCAAACTATGGTGCAGGTAATGAAGATAATGGCGACCTCTTTCAAAAGGTCCCATGCAAGCACTGCTACACTCAGTGCCCCCAACCCTGCAGCAGGCCTCCACTGTTTCATGCCTCTGCCAGAGACTCCTGGATACTCACGGGCAAGTCTGGGTCAATCTCTTTTGGGGTCACTGCTCCTTTCTCCTGGGTCCTGATATGCACAGAGTTCTGTTTGTGCCCTCCCAGAGTCTGTTTCCCCAGTCTTGTGTAAGTTCTGGTGGCTCTACGGTGGGTTAATGGTGGCATCCTCCAAGGAGGGCTCATGCCATACTCAGGTCTACTGGGCCCAGAACCCCTGCCCCTGCCACTGCTGACCCGTACCTCCTCAGGAGACATCCAAAACAGTTCTGACTCAGTCTCCATGGGGTCTCTGGGTCCTGGTGTGCACAAGCTATGTTTGAACTCTCTAGGCGTCTCTGGCGGATATGGGGTTTGATTCTAAATACAATTTCACCCCTCCTACCGTCTTGCTGGGGCTTCTCTGCCCTTAGACATGGGGTATCTCTTTACAGTCGCTCCAGTGCTGTGCAGTTATAGAATTATTTTGGTTGTATTAAAACAGAATTTCCCAAATCTAATCATAGATTGGACTATTGCTTTTTTTTTTTAAAGGAAAAGTCTTTTGTATGAACAGTTGAAGGAAGTTAAAATTATACAAGTAAAATTATGTCAGATAGCACTTCCTCCATGAGCATAGAAACAAATTAATCAAAAACTTGAACCACCAAATTCATGATCACCTAACATCTGTATTCATTAGCTAACTCATTTCTATCACAATGTGATGGTGGTAACATACCTATAATGAGGAACGTTGGAAGTCAGAAACATTTCTGGCAATAGTAAAGATTTCTAGCTTGGGGTTGTAAGACAAAGTAATTTGGTAGGAGCAGACATGTCTTAGGGGAGGTAAACTGTTCATGACTAGGCTGGAGAAAAGTAGTGCAGATAAAGACAGGAAGAAGACACAGAGCAACTGGGTTCACTCAGAAAATCAGTATCAGGATAACTGAAATTTCACAAAAAATTCCCAGATCTTTGTTTGCTCCAAGGGATACACATTCAGTGTTGCCTATGGTATATTTATATAGATTAGTATTTTTCCTAGTTTAAACTTATAAATGTATGTTGCACAAAGGTAAGCTTTTCTAAAAGTATGTATCTCTTGAAAACTTCAAACCTAGTAAAAGCATGTGAAAATAATTTTCACACAATGTTTTCTGGACAGGTAAACACTTCATTTTCAAAAACAAGTAAGAATATAAATAGATGTATATCAAGTAATGGTAGAATGTTGAATGAACTGTGAATGCATGTCTTTACATATGTAAATAACTAGTGTTGGAATACCTTTGATGTTTTTATGAGATTTTTGTCATGTTTAAATAATGATCACAATATAAAATATCTAGGAGAAGAAAATTTTATAATACATTTCCAGTTGAATTATTGCAATGGACATGTTAGAAGAGAATCAAATCTTCATAATATCTTGTTCAGTTACAGCCCTAATCAAGTCCACAAATCATGCCTTTCTATAATGTAAGATACATGATTAAGGGTCCATTTTGTTGTTAATTCCCATTAGCACTGATGAGCACCAAGCACATGTATCAAAGGAAGAACAGACTCTTTCAGAACTAAGAAATATTAAAGATATTTAAAATGTCTTTAAGATATTTGAAATGTATAGAGTTTAACAGCATTTTCTTCAAGATAATCATCATTTTAAGCAGAGTACTCAAAGGTGTTGGTAATTCAATCAATAGAAGGCATCTCTTTTCTCCACACCAGTGCTGAATAATTTCTTCTGAAAATACTGTTATTTGGTTGTACCCAAAGCTTTTCTGCAAACACGGTCAACCACTTGTAGCCACTGAAGACTTTATCGGACCAGAAAAATAAATGAACATTAGGACCAAATTGTTCCCTACCAACGTGTGTGGTTCTGTTTTGGCCATGCATGTAATGTCTCTTACTGAGAAGATGGCTCATCCTGCCTTCTGTTTTTCTGTTTTAGAAACAATTTACAGAGTTTTTATAACAGTGGGGTGAAAAATGTCTTTCTTGTGGGGCTCTGTTGTGCTAGGAATCCTTCACTTTGGTGTTACAGCTACCAGCTATTAATAGCTAATCATTTTCTTAAGTAAACCCTAAAAACAGATAATTTCAACAATGTCAAACTATATTTTCCTAATTTGGTTTTCTTATAAAATATTCTGAATCAATATATGTGGAGCAGAGGAGCTGAAGTGGTCACAATGATTTCCCTTCACATTATTAATTTTATCAAAGTTTGCTTTCAAAGTCTAAATATGTGCCATGGCTAATGTTATCTTTTGCTTTAAAACTTCTCTGCTCTAATGTACAGATACTTCTGCCCAGATGGCTTAGGAGTGGTAATAATAGCAAATAAAAACCTAAATTAAGGGGGAGACAGTAAATAAATTTTTAATCATATGAAATTTAATACTTATGTTAAAGAACAAAATATGAAAAGTCATTTTATACAGACTGAATTTATATCAGAGCTGAATTTAAAGTTGTGAAGCTTTGAGTGATATGATAATCATGTTTTTTCCCCCTTCAGTTGTACTAGGGGATTGAAATTTATATACTCAATAACTAGAGAAGTATCATAATGGATCAGACAGTCTCTCTCCATTTTTTGTTGTCACTCCCATAGTGATTTTAATATTTTTCCAATGTCTTTGCTGATTTCTTGTGCCAAGCATTGTTTTCAAATACAGGCTGTTTTGAAATGAGTATGATGCATGTTTCTTACCACATACACACATTTTACAGGTACTGCAACGAAATCTTTAACAAGAAGAAGCAAAAAATAGAGATGGTGATGTCCCCTGCCAGTTTCAAACTTTACTAAACATATTTTAAGTCTTAAATGTAAACTATTTTTATCACTTGACTCAAGCTTTATTATCTTTCCCAAACATGAAGGAAAAGGGACTCTTTCACAATGCAAACTAACATCACATTTGCTTTATTCCTGGTTTTCAAATGTTTTGGGCAAAATTCCAGAGACACTGATGGATTTCATGCATTTAATTCATGTTAAACTGAACTTGTGATTTATACAGTTAGAGTATGCTTGAGTTTTCTCCTCTGAGTAGTGGCCAAATATATTGTTAATTTATTGAATTCTTCACAGAAAGTGATGCATGCATTATGTGAAAATAGTAAAGTAGCTGCAATGAGTCATACAAATAAATTTGATGTCTTATGAAAAAAGGCATAAAACTTAAATAAGACCAATTGGTCTTTTCTTGGATCAGATCAGAGATGTGATACATGTTTTTTTTTTTTTTTCTCATGAAACGATTATAGTGTAATTGAAACAGAAACAAGGCAGTGAGTTGCTCTAGCCACGTAAGCCTTTTCTGCAGCTGTATATAAACTGTTACAGGCAGCTTTTTTTTTTGTCTTCATTAAAATGAAATACAGCCATGCACAGCATAATGGAATTTATCTTTTTCAAATTGGAATTCGAAAAATAATTTTTTAAACATTGCAGTTAAGGAAGCATCTATTTATGATCAGTTACTTCATCAATAAACTTCAGTTAAGGGCACTTTTATGAAGCTAAATAATCTCCTTTACTTTTAATGAATACTACACATGATCTAGTAAAACACCTAATCCATTCTTTATCATGTGGGACCTAGAGTTATAAAATGACAGCAGGTAGACTGTATTATAAGATATATATGTTTATTTCGTGAAATGCAAATGTTTTCTTCCCATGATAAATCAAAAGCATATATGAAAATTGTAATAGATATTTAAAATATACTATGGTTTCTCTGGGCTGTGGTTTCTACACTTTTTCCCAAGTGTCTGACATGAAGGTAGCAATTTTTTTTTTAATTATGTTAAAAATTTGTTTATGGAAAATCAGTGAAATAACTTTTTCTCTAGAAAATGGTCTTTTCTTCTCAGCCTTCACTGAATGATACCCACACAAGGTATTTGCCACGTAAGACACCGCACTTAACCACTAGACCACCAGGGACTGTCATGAAATTTCAGTTTTTGCCAGAAGAAATGTACTGAATTGCTGTTTCCCTAACGCCTGCTAAGAAGTTCACTAGACACTCTCACAATCTCTACACATCACTTTTAACTGAGTGAACAGATTTATCTGTAGAAAACCTCAGTCCCAAACAACAATTACCATAATATCCTACATAATTAATAAATTAATCCAGACCCTGGAAAACTGTCATAAATGAATTAATATTTTGTGCAAAAATTCATTATGTAAGCCGGGGGTTCCTAACCTCCAAGATCTAATGTCTGATGATCTGAGGTGGAGCTGATGTAATAATAATAGAAATAAAGTGCACAATAAGTGTAATTCACTTGAGTCATCCCGAAACCATACTCCCTGTCTGTGGAAAAACTGTCTTGCACAAAACTGGTCCCTGCTGCCAAAAAGGATGTGGAGTGCTGATAAGCCATCCTTACATTTGTTATGGGAGACGTTGGTTTTTCCTCCTAACTCTGAAGCTAATAAACTACGAAGATACTTGTACAATACCACAATTTAGGAACATGACCCAGTTAAAAATATTATCAGTGTCACAAGCAATTTAGAATAGAACTATGTATGAATGAATGACTAACAACTTAGACATAATAACCAAATTTGAAGGGGCAAAGATATTTCTGGTGTTTTAACAAAAGAATCTGTATTTTTCAGAGTTTTATTTTGGACTGTTGATCAACCTCTCACATTAAATAACCAGCACTTATTAAAACCAGTGTTCTCCTATTCTTTATAATAAATCAACATGAAAATAATTATGAAAGGAGTAGGCCATGATCTAATTTTCATTCCAAAACAGTCACAATGTTTGTGCAGGTGTGCACTGCCCTACCCATAAGGGTGTCATTAACTTGCTGCCTTACATGTATGGCAACACCCTCCTCAACTTGGACTTTTGGAGGTGTCCAACCTGCATGGCTTCATGTGGTCACCCCGAGTTCACTTAATATTTACACCTAAGAAATTTTTTGGGGGGGATGGGTAAGATAATACTCATCGCATTAAGGGAAGATATCTCAGTTTATTAAAAATATGCTCAACAGAAAACTGAGAAGATGCCAGCACAGTTTGAGGGCAATAGAGCGAAATCTGAGAAAAAATATGGTTGAAGGAAACCTCTAGAGGTTATCTTTCTGCTTCATCCCACTGGCTTCAGGCAAACTTTACCTAAACTATTGTAGGCAGATGGGTATCTGGACTCTTTTTAAAGATCTTGAGGGAAGTAATTTCATAATCTCTTAATATCCTTTTGTATATCTAATCTATTTGTCCATTTAATTTAGTTTATCTTCAGCAGACATGGATAATGTTACCCTTTACAATATAATTCATCATAACCTCGATAATTGAGGTAATGTTTATATATGAAAGAAAAGATGGCAATCTCTTCAGAGAGAAAAGAGTATTGTTATTATAATTTTAAATAGAGACGTTAACAGTTAACATTAATGGTCAATGTAAGAGAAGAATAAAATTATGAATTTTGAGACCAATTGATGCCAAACATCATATTCAATGTTTTTAATGAGACAATAATGCCACCTTCAGAAGTGTTTCTAACCTTTTTTTTTAATAATGAAAAAAATTCTATTTTCAAACATGAATAAAATCTTTACACAATAGTTGCTATAATACAGTAGCTACTTCAGAGGATTCTGTAGAATTCAATTTTCAGTGTCTTTATATTTAGTGTTTAATATTGTTTATGCTGCATCAGTAACATAACTCTTCTTACACATTATCACCCTTGTAGTTATTGTTAATAGCTGAACTTATCAATATTAATTCATTTTCAACACATTAAAAATAAAACATATTTTTGCCTTTCCAAAAGGCAAAAATAATTTCCTAAAGATCATTTTAACAAGGGCAAAATTTTCTACAAATTTAGGGATATAACTATGACATAAAGCCATTAAATTTGTAAGTTATGTGTAAATTTGGACATGAGTTTGAGCAAACTCTGGGAGAGAGTGAAGGACAGAAGCCTGGTGTGTTGCAGTTCATGGGGTTGCAAAGAGTCAGACATGACTTAGTGATTGAAAAACAACAAAAGTAGATTTGTGTGGTCCTCTTCTAAGCAGTTAAATTAGTAGTCTATATATTTTTCTGTTATGATAAAACCTCTCATTCGAATCTGGCTGTCTTTTTTTCTTTAGCATTGTGCCAGCCAGACAATTTAAATGAGTGAAGCTGGATGGATGGAAAAAATTTAACCACCAGAATTATACAAATTTATTTTTATCATAAAATATTCTATAAATATAACATTAGATATGTGATTTTACTTTTGGCTAAAATGGAAGCAAATATATAAAGTATTCAATAAGTTAATGATTAAAATTTTCTTTTTTTAACCCATTATTCCTCGGTTCGGATCCAAAGTATTTCACTTTTTCTTCTGTTCTAGTGTTGACATTGGGTTTTATGTATTCTGTTGTAATGCATCTTTTATCTTTAAATGATGCTCAGTTTTCTTCAGTTCACTATGGAAAACAGATGTTCCTAAATATAGCTACTTCCATACATGTATAGAATGTTTGCACAAGAATTTCTATAATTTGTAGAATTCTGGTTTTTGTTGTCACCATATTTGGATTCTAAAAACTGTGTCACATGCTGGTTCAGTAGTAAATTGCTTGTAATTCTTCATTCATGCTATCTCTTTAATGGTTTTTTTTTAAGAATTTGGTCTTTAAATGCGTAATTTGGGAAATGTATTTCAGGCGATCCTTTTTGCATTTGTAGAACGATCTTAGCATAGGAAAATGAACCAAATGTTCAGTGTTACTTTGATTTCCCAAAGATAAAACTCCAAGAATGAGTTACTCAAATCATACATTTGTGTAGCTAGTGCAAAATTACTGCAAAGAAATTTAAACAATCTTGATGTTTAAAATATCAGCCTAAAAAAGCCAAGTTTTTGATTGAGTTTTAACTGGTGACAGGTGGTAATTTGCCTGACTGTCAAGAACAAGAAATTGTTTTCAATCCCATGTGTTTGTATGTGGGTATGTGTGTGTGTGGATATATATATATATATATCCACACACACATAAATGCAGCATCATGCTATATGAAAGTTACTAACCTGTGTGTAGACAGCTGTCTAATAACTGGGCTCCCATTTCATCAAACAAGGCATCAAAGCTTCAGTTGTTCAAGCCCCAGAAGCACATCTAGGAAGAAGTTCTTTCTTGCTATGTTCATAATGAGCCTAATTGTTAACATTTTTAGCTAAAGAGGTACCTCACAACTGATACACAGGTACACTTTCTGTCCTTGTATGAGACACCGCTGTCTTTTATTTAAGTTGTACATAACTGCAAGAACCCTTACTCATGCTCACCCACAAAATTATGACGTTCACCTCTTGAGAGTTTTTCTCACAAAATAAACAATTTTCTGAATGTATGCCTGCTATTTCACCAGGCACCTAAGTATTTTTCTCAGATCAAAGTTTTCATGTGCAGCATGAATAATACAGCTAAATAAGTGTTACTATTTATACTTAGGCTTTTATCAGCTGCAATGTTGTTATTCAGTCGCTAAGTTGTGTCCAACTCTTCGTGACCCCATGGACTGCAGCCCGTCAGACTCCTCTCTCCGTGGGATTTCCCAGGCAAGAATACTGGAGTGGGTTGCCATTTCCTTCTCCAGGAGATCTTCCCGACCCAGGGGTGGAATCTGCATCTCTTGAATTGGCTGGTGGATTCTTCACTACGTAATAAAGAGCACAAAAGTACTGTAACTTTCCACTACTTTGTCCTATAAATTCTCAAGTCTTTTACACTCTAAATGGTATTTTTAACTAGACCTCCATTTGCAAATACTTGTTTCTGTTTGGGACTCTTAATTTCTGCTATTCTCTATGTTTAGTCGCTAAGTTCTATCTGACTCTTTGTGACCCCATGGACTGTAGCCTGCCAGGCTCCTCTATCCATGGGATTTTTCCAGGCAAGAATACTGGAGAGTGTTGCCAGTTCCTTCTCCAGGGGACGTTCCCTACCCAGGGATCGAACCTGGGTCTCCAGCATTTCAGGTGGGTTCTTTACCAACTGAGCTACCAGGGAAACCCCGCTATCCTCTATTGATTATACTTTATGAACTTATCAACTTAAAAGGACTTGATGCCAGCGCAATTTGCAGTTAATACACATTTGCATTTTATGGCAGCCCCATCTTTTATTTGCATTTCAAAAATAAACCCTGTTTAAATATCAGTATTTTTCAGTTAATTAAACATACATTTATGTACGTACATGTATGTAATTAACATACACTTTTTCCATATATTAGTATTACTCTTCTTGTTTTTTCATGTCAGTGAATTACGTGGTAATCTTTTGTATTTTTTTGGCTGTGCCAAGCCTTAGTTGTGGCATCTTTTATCTTTGTTGGGGCATGTAAAACTCTGACCAGGGATTGAACCTAGGCCCTCTGCACTGGCAGCACAGAATCTTAGCCACTGGGCCACCAGGGAAGTCCCCTAAGTGGTAGTCTTTTACACAGACATGATATATAGGTCAAGATTGCCAAGAGAAATATCAATAACCTCAGATATGCAGATGACGCCACCCTTATGGCAGAAAGTGAAGAAGAACTAAAGAGCTTCTTGATGAAAGTGAAAGAGGAGAGTGAAAAAGTTGGCTTAAAGCTCAACATTCAGAAAACTAAGATCATGGAATCCTGTCCCATCACTTCATGACAAATAGATGGAGAAACAGTGGCTGACTATTTTTGGGGGCTCCAAAATCACTGCAGATGGTGACTGCAGCCATGAAATTAGAAGACGCTTACTGCTTGGAAGAAAAATCATGACCAACCTAGACAGCATATTAAAAAGCAGAGACATTACTTTGTCAACAAAGGTCCATCTAGTCAAGGCTTTGGTTTTTCCAGTGGTCGTGTATGGATATCAGAGTTGGACTATAAAGAAAGCAGAGCGCTAAAGAATTGATGCTTTTGAACTGTGGTTGGAGAAGACTCTTGAGAGTCCCTTGGACAGCAAGGAGATCCAACCAGTCCATCCTAAAGGAATTCAGTCCTGGGTGTTCATTGGAAGGACTGATGTTGAAGCTGAAACTTCAATACTTTGGCCACCTGATGCAAAGAGCTGACTCATTTGAAAAGACCCTGATACTGGGAAAGATTGAGGGCAAGAGGAGAAGGGGACGACAGAGGATGAGATGGTTGGATGGCATCACTGACTCAGTGGACATGGGTTTGGGTAGACTCCAGCAGCTGGTGATGGACAGGGAGGCCTGGCGTGCTGCGGTTCATGGGGTCGCAAAGAGTCGGACACGACTGAGTGACTGAACTGAACTGAAACATAAGCTATTCGACATTTTCATAAACGAACTTGAATGCCCAATTTTTTATGGAGACATGGGGCCCTCTTGTCTTATCTTATATTTCCCATAGGGAAATGGGTACAAGAAAAATTCTCTCAATTCTACTAGATGAAAAATAACAGAACGCTATCAAAAAGAGTAGATGCTACTTAGTTTCAGTTGTAGAGAGACCACAGGAGATGGTGAGGACTACAGAATTGAAGAGAAACTATGTCATTTAATAGTTTAAGTCACTACCTAACTTTGGCTCATTGATGCCACATCAGAATCTTGGCATGGTGTTTCAAGTGACTTGATATATGGCATTATATTCTGCCTGTATTGCCGGGCTTTCCAAGTGGCTCAGTGGTAAAGAATCTGCCTGCCAGTGCAGGAGACGCTGGTTTGATCTCTGGGTCAGGAAGATTCCCTGGAGAAGGAAATGGCAACTCACTCCAGTTTTCTTGCCTGGGAAATCCCATGAACAGAAGAGTCTGGCGAGCTACAGTCCATGGGGTCACAAAAGAGTCAGACACGACTTAGCGACTAAACAACAACAAATCCTGCCTGCATTAGGGTGGCAAAAATGAAATGTCCAGAGATCATTTTTGGCTTAAGTCTCACAAGCTGGTGATTTCACTGGAACACATTATTTGTTTTTATTTATACTAACATTACTCAGTTTTATCCTCCAACTTTACTACAAGGTCTTCCTCTGAAAAGCATCTCATTACTAAAAGAAAATAATACTGTCCTTAGAGAATGAATATTTCACTTTTGTTGATGATCTGCACAAAACCTTTTGTAGACATATAAGGAATTTCAAAAAAAATTTTGAATCTGTGATGATTACAAATATGCATTCTGGAGTATAATGACCTTGGGAGAAAAAAATCTTTCATGTCTCAATGATCTCTATAATATTGGGAAAGAATGGCTCCTACTAATATGATTGTTACGAAAATTCAGTAAGATAGACATGTGAATATCTTAGCACACTATGCTGCTCAAGTTTTTTAAAGGTAGATTTTTTTTTTTTTAGAGCAGTTTTAGGTTCACAGCAAGACTGGATGGAAAATATGGAAAGTTCCCATATACTCCTATCTCCCAAACATGTATAGCCTCCCTCATGATCAATATCCCACGTCAGGGTAGTACATTTGTTACAACTAATACACCTACATTGACAGGTTATTATCATCCCAAGTCCATCGTTTACAGCGGGGTTCACTTTTAATGTGCATTCTGTGGGTTTGATCAAATGTATAAAGACATATATCCACCATTATAGTATCATATAGAATAGTTTCACTGCCTGAAAATTCTTCCCCTATCTACCCCTTCTATCTGCTCCCAACCCCTGAAAACCACCAATCTTTTTTACTATCTCTATTGGAGAATTTCATGTAGTTGGAATCATACAGAATTTTCAGATTGTTTTCTTTCATCCAGTAAGATTCATTCAAAGGATCCTTCTATGTCTTTTCAAGGCTTGATAGTTTATATCTTTTTAATATTGAATAATAATCCATTGTTGGGATGCACAGTTTGTCCATTTACCTAATGAAAGACACTTTGGTTGCTTCTGAATTTAGGTAGTTAAAATAAAGTTGCCATAAATATCCACATACATACAGGTTTTGAGGTGGATGTAAGTTTTCAATTTTTTAAGTAGACACCTGTAGTATAAAAAACTACCAAACCATTTTCCAAAGTGGCTGTACCATTTGGTATTCTCACCAGCAACAAATGAGAGTTCCTGTTGCTCTATATCATTGTCAACATTTGGTCATGTCAGTATCTTAGATTTTCATTATTTAAAACATGTGGCCCCACCGCTGCAATTTCCCCACTGTGGGAGTATGGTGGTGGTGGTGGTGTGGTGGTGGTGGTTTAGTCATTAAGTCATGTCTGACTCTTGTGACTCCATAGACTGTAGCCATGGGATTCTCCAGGCAAGAATACTGGAGTGGGTCGCCATTTCCTTCTCCAGGGGATCTTCCCAACCCAGGAATTGAACCCAGGTCTCCTGCATTGCAGGCAGATTCTTTACTGACTCAGTTATGAGGGAATAGGGTAGTTTCAGCTTTTCCTCCAGTTGGCCGCACTGTAATTGCAATCAGGTCCCAAAATCCACAGCAGCACAGGCTCGGTGACATGTCGATGCTGGCTGAGTGGTTTAGGGGCTCAGGAGCAAGGAGCCACTAATCATATTAAAGTTCAAGTCAAAAATAACCACCTGGGACTAGGACCTACTATCAATAATGAAGACAAATAGATTGCTTATCAAGATGATTTTAACCAGCTTCTGGCCCAGCTGAACACTTGCCATGGGCAAGAAACAGGAGATTCCCCAGACAGCAAGGAAAAGAAATCTTTCAGTCTTGAAGAGAAGTCCAAAATCTCCAAAAACCGTGTTCACTATATGAAATTCACAAAAGGGAAGGATCTCTCATCTCGGAGCTGAACAGATCTTGACTGCATTTTTGGAAAAAGACAAAAGAAGACGACTTTTGAGAGACCAAGCCCTGAGGCTTTGGAGTGGGAGCATTGACTCCAAGAACCTAGACTACCAGAGAAATAACCCTAGGGGGTGTCAAATAGTGAGAACTCACACAAAGGAAACCACTGGAATACAAGACTCAGCACCACCCAACCACCAGTAGAACCCTGTGCAGGATTCCTCATCTAAATAACAAACAAAGCAAAAATACAAACCAGATCATCAGCAGACAGGATTAGGATCTCACTTAGCCTTGCCAATCAGAGGAAAAGCAAACAAAGAAACAAATAAAAACTCAGCACAAACCTCACCTATATAAAGCTTACACAAACCACTGAACCAACCTTAGGTGGGCAGAAACCAAAAGGAAGAAAGAATTCAACCTTGAAGCCTGGGAAAAGGAGACCTCAAACACAATAAGTTAAAAGAGAAGGAATGAAAAGGCAGAGAAACACTACACAAATGAAGGAACAAACTAGAAACACAGAAGTCCAAATAACGAAGAGGAAATAGGCAAACTACCTGAAAAAGAATTCAGAATAATGACAGTAAGCATGATCAAAACCCTTGAAAACAAAATGGAGAAAATGCAAGAATAAATTAACAAAGACCTTGAAGAATTAAAGGATAAACATGCAGAGACAAACAACAAAATTACTGAAATTAAAAATAGTCTAGAATGAATCAATAGCAGAATATTTGAAGCAAAAGAAAAAACCAGTGAGCTGGAAGATAAAATAGTAGAATTAACTTCTGAAGAGCAGAATAAAGTAAAAAGAATGAAAAGAACTGAGGATAATCTCAGAGACCTCTGGAACAATATCAAACTCACCAACACTTGAATTATACGGGTTCCAGAAAAGAAGAGAAAAAGAAAGCATATGAGAAAATTTTTGAAGATATTACAGTTGAGAATTTCCCCAACATGGAAAAGGAAATAGTCAATCAAGTCCAAGAGTCACAAAGAGTCCCATACAGGGTAAACCTGTATTATTCAAGGAGAATCACACCAAGACACATAATAATCAAACTAACAAAGACTAAACACAAAGAAAGAATATTAAAAGCAGCAAGGGAGAAGCAACAAGTAACATATAAGGGAAACCCCATATGCTTAACAGCTGATCTTTCAGCATAAGGGAATGGCAAGATACATTTAAAGTACTGAAAGGGAAAAATCTACAACCAAGATTACTGTACCCAGCAAGGATCTCATTCAATTTGATGGAGAAATAAAAAGCTTTTCAGACAAGCCAAAGTTGAGAGAATTCAGTACCACCAAACCAGCTTTACAACAAATGTTAAATGGACTTATATAGTCAAGAAATACAAGAGAAGAAAAAAGATTTACAAAATCAACCCCAAACAATTAAGAAAATGGCAACAGGAACATATATATCAATAATTACTCTAAATGTAAATGGATTAAATGCTCCAACCAAAAGACACAGACTGGCTGAATGGATACAAAAACAAGACCCTTATATATACTGTTTACAAAAATACCTCTTCAGACCTAAAGACACAAATAGACTGAAAGTGAGAGGGTGAAAAAATATATTCCATGCAAATGGGAAGCAAAAGAAAGCTGAAGTAGCAATCCTCATATCAGACAAAATAGACTTCAGAATAAAGAAGATTACAAGAGATAAGGAAAGACACTACATAATGATCAAGGGATCAGTTGATGTTCACTCTTTCCATCTCCTGTTTGACCACTTCCAATTTGCCTTGATTCATGGACCTAACATTCCAAGTTCCTATGGAATATTGCTCTTTACAACATTGAACTTTTTTCTATCACCAGTCACATCCACAACTGGGTGTTGTTTTTGCTTTGGCTCCATCCCTTCAATCTTTCTGGAGTTATTTCTCCACTGATCTCCAGTAGTATATTGGGCACCTACCGACCTGGGAAGTTCATCTTTCAGTGTCCTATCTTTTTGCCTTTTCATACTGTTTATACTGTTTATACCAGTCATGATGGCCATCATCAAAAAGTGTACAAACAATTAATGTTGGAGAGAGTGTGGAGGAAAGGGAACACTCATGCACTGTTGGTGGGAATGTAAATTCATACAGCCACTATGGAAGATGGTAAGGAGATTCCTTAAAAAACTAGGAATAAAACCACCATATGACCCAGCAATGCCACTTCTAGGCATATACCCTGAGGAACCAAAATTGAAAAGCACACATGTATCCCATTATTCATTGCAGCACTATTTACAATAGCTAGAACATGGAAGCAACCTAGATGTCCTTTGACAGACAAATGGATAAAGAAGTTGTGGTACATATACACAACGGAACATTATTCAGCCATAAAAAGGGATGCATTTGAGTCAGTTCTGATGAGGTGAATGAACCTAGAACCTACTGTACAGAGTAAAGTGAGTCAGAAAGAGAGATAAATACCATTTTCTAAAGCATATATACGGAATCTAGAAAAATGGCACTGAAGAATTTATTTACAGGGCAGTAGTGGAGAAATAGATGTAGAGAAAAGACTTATGGATATGGGGAGACGAGAGGAGAGGGTAAGATGTATGGAAAGAGTAACATGGAAAATTACATTACCATATGTAAAATAGGTAGCCAACAGGAATTTGCTGCATGGCTCAGGAAACTCAAACAGGGTTTCCGTATCAACCTAGAGGGGTGGGATGGGGAGGGAGTTGGGAGAGAGTTTCAAAAGGGAGGGGATATATGCATACCTATGGCTGATTCACGTTGAGGTTTGACAGAAAACAATAAAATTCTGTAAAGCAATTATCATTCAATAAAAAAATAAATTAAAAAGAAAAAATGTGTAGTGGCATTTTATTGTTGTTTTAATTTGCATTTAGTTAATAACAAATAAAACTGTGTATCTTATATTCCCATTTGTCACCTGTATATCTTTGGTGAGGTGTCTATTCAGGTCTTTTGCCTGTTTTTTTCAGCAAGCTATTCCTTTTCTCACTGTTGAGTTGTAAGAATTCTTAGTATAGTTTGCATAATAGTCCTTTATCAGTTATATCTTTTGTAAGTATTATTTTTCATTTTCTTGATAGTATCTTTTGCAGCGTAGAATTTCATTTTAATGAAGTTCAGATAATCAATTATTTCTTTCATGGTTGTGCCTTTGCTGTATCTAAAAATTTATTGCTAAATCCAATATAATCTAGATTTTCTCCTATGATATCTTTTATGAGGTTTACAGTTTACTTTTTAGATTAAGGTTTATGACCCACTTTGAGTCAAATGTTATAAAGTGTGCAGTGTTTGTGTTTAGATTAAAATTTTTCTTTTTGTATGCAGGTGTCCAGTTGCCCCAGTATCATTTGTTGAAAACAGCATCATTTTTCCATTATATTGCCTTTGCTCCTTTGTCAAAGATCTGTTGATAATATCTGTGTTGGTCTATTTCTGGGCTTTCTATTCTGTTCCATTGGTATCTTTGTCCATTCTCTCATCAATACCACACTGCTTTGATTGTTGTAGCCTCTTAGTAAGTCTTGAGGTGGAGTAATGTAAGTAATGTCCACTTTCATTCTTCTCTGTCAATATTATGTTGGCTGTTTTTGGTCTTCTATCTCTCCATACAAACTTTAAAATCAGAGTTTCAATATCCACAGAATAGCTTACTGGGATTTTGACTGGAATTATGTTGAGATCATATTGGAAAGAACTGAAATCTTGACAATATTGAGTTTTCTTTTCTATGATCATGATCATGGAATATCTTTCCATTTATTTAGGTCTTCTTTGATTTCTTTTATCAGAGTTTTTATAGTTTTATTTATACAGATTTTTACATAATTTGTTAGTCTTATACCTGTTCTATCATTTTACTACCTTAGTATTCAACTGTTATTCTTACTATAATAATAAAAATGTCATTATCACCTGAAAGTGACACATCCCCATTGATATATTTGAATGAGGCAATATTGACTTAAATAAGCATGTTGTGGTATTGTTTCAAAAAATTAGAACTCCGAGATGGGTACCTGGGTGTCAGTAATACCATCTATACTTTTGTTGTGATTAAATATTTAAAAAAATTAAAATATGACATTTCTGTTGGACACATTGATAGCAATAGTATAACACAGACCAAAGCCACATAAATCAAAGTTGTGAGTGCCAGTTTCACAACCTACCTATGTATAAGTCAGGGCAAGTTATTTAATCTCTTTGTTTCTAAGTTTCCAGCTGTAAAATGTTAAGAATAAATTACCTGTTTGGGTTGTTGAAGATTAAACATGTAAAATAGTGCCAGATTGTGTTTCCTTGATGGCTCAGCGGGTGAAGAATCTGCCTGAACTGTAGGAGAAAAGGGTTTGATCCCTGGGTTGGGAAGATATCCTGGAAGAGGAAATGGCAACCCACTCCAATATTCTTGTCTGAAAAATCCCATGGACAGAGGAACCTGGTAGGCTATAGTCCATGGGGTCTCAAGAGTTGGACACAACTGAGCAACTAAGCACACACACACAGTGACAGATACATGGCAAAATGTTAATACTAAATGTTATACTATTTAGTTACTTTTTAAAATCAATGGATTGTTTCATAAAGATAAAGTGTATACAGTTGCAATTATGAGAGTAATATAAGCCCACCAGAGAAAAATGACAGGAAACACAAGCAAATTACCTGATAGCTGAAACCGAGAGACAGCCAACATAAACACTTTAGTGTCTTTCTTTCCAATATTTTTCCTGGTTCATGACTTTTTGTTGGTTTTCTTTTGCATAGTTGTGTTGCTACATAACACAATCAACATTTGGACATTCCCTTTTTCACTTGACATCATGACAGAAATTTGTCCATTTTTAAATAAACACTGATTTAAATAGATGGAAAACATTCTACCCAATAGCTTTTTAAAATTACCATTGGCAATTTAGATTGCATCCCATTTTTAGTTACTTTAATAATCTTAATGAATATTTTTTGCCAAAGCTTATTTCCTTAAGTTTCTTGACTATGCAAAGATTTTTTTGATTTATGTTACATAAGTATGGATATTAATCAAACCAATTGAGTAAATCTGTGCATGTAGGTACAATGGAAATTGTAAGTGGGGAAGGCTTTATACAAAGCTGAAGAAAAAATTGCACATTAACTCAGTGCAGAGCACCTGCACATATGAAGTTAGTTACATGACAGTCTTCTCAGCCAAACCTCCAATGTACTTGATAACCTATACTCCAATGCAAACATCTTCAGTTTCATGAGCTACCCATGAACATTAATATCATTAATTTATACACACAACACCTTTGTGCTATACCTTCATGCAGATATGCTTGTATCAGGGAAGGTAAATTTTGTTCACATGTCTAACTTGAAGTGTAATGTTAGTTGCTCAGTTGTGTCTGAATCTTTGTGACCCCATGGACTATAGAAGCCCACCAAGCTCCTCTGTCCATGAAATTCTCCAGGCAAGAATATTGGAGTGGGTAGCCATTCCCTTCTCCAGGAGATCTTCCCACTCAGGGACTAAACCTGGGTCTCCTACATTGCAGGCTGTTTCTTCACCATCTGAGCCAACAGGGAACCCTTAGGGTATAACCTGAGGTATAACCACTCAAAAGAGGTAAAATTGATTGTATTAGGATGAGAAAATATGACTAGAAAATTTAAACGGTAAGTCATAATGATTTACAAATTAAGAAGGAGCCTTAGAACTCCATTCCAGGAATCTCAAACATTTTACCACCAAAGAAATATTTCTTAGATTTTCTCTGACTTCCCATTGTTCTTTTCTCAGACCCAAACCCTAAACATTGGGTTTTCCTACAAGTCATACTATTGAGTCATATATATTGCTAAAATTAATCAAAGAAATAAAGAGATCAATTGCTCTTTCTGGCTAGCATAAGATAACTGATATGATCCCAATGAGTTGACACAATTCTAGCCAAGACAAAGAATCTGATGTTTCAGATACCTTGTGCAAAATCACACCCAAGAAATGGGAACTCTCACTGGGTTTCTTGAACTACTGAAATTATTTCAAAGCACCACCTCCTCATTTAACATAGAAGTCATTTAGTTCTCAGAAAAGGCAAATACCTTGAACAAAAGCACATGTCTTGGCTTGTAATCTGATAAAGTACTAGTTCACCTTAGTTTTTTTCTTTTGTAATTTAGACATAATAACAACAATTTATTGGAGAAGGCAATGGCAACCCACTTCAGTACTCTTGCCTGGAAAATCCCATGAACGGAGGAGCCTAGTAGGCTGTAGTCCATGGGGTCTCGAAGAGTCAGATACGACTGAGCGACTTCACTTTCACTTTTTACTTTCATGCATTGGAGAAGGAAATGGCAACCCACTCAGGTGTTCTTGCCTGGAGAATCCCAGGGATGGAGGAACCTGGTAGGCTGCCATCTATAGGGTCGCACAGAGTCAGACATGACTGAAGCGACTTAGCAGCAGCAGCGGCAACAACAATTTATAATAATTAACAAATTATTACAAATAAAATTAAAATGACAGGAAAGTAAAACAGGGGAAACATATTGGTAGTTTAATTACAGGTAATATCAATTATATATTCTAACACATGCTATTGTTACAAATATTAGTTGTAGGCCATTCTACTACTGGAAATACACATACATCTCTATTTGTATATACATGTAAATCTAATATTCATTTATCTTTATTAAGGCTTCCCTGATGGCTCAGTGGTAAAGAACATGCCTGCCAGTGCAGGAGACTCCGGTTCAATTCCCGGGTTGGGAAGAAATCCCCTGGAGAAGGAAATGGCAACCCACTTTAATAGTCTTGCCTGGGAAATCCTGTGGACAAAGGAGTCTGGTAGGCTACAGTCCATGGGGTTGCAAACAGTTGGACACAACTTAGTGACTAAAAAGCAACAACACCAGTATCTTTATACAAACAGAGTGAATGTATGCTCAGCTCCTCTGTCCATGGAATTTTTCAGGCAAGATGACTGGAGTGGGTTGCCATTTCTGACTCCAGGGGAGCTTCCCAACCCAGGGATCGAGGAGGGTCAGTTTTGCTTTTTTTTTTTTTTTTTTTTAAAAGAAGGGTTAGCAAATGAAATAAAGTGAAAAAAAAAAAAACTTGGACTATCCTCATGGTAGACATCAAATGTTGGAAGTGCTAAATCCATTTCTGGTTTCTGATTGCCAGTATCTCATGACAACAAAGGCCAATCTTAGGGAGCTTTAGAATTATCCTGACCAAATCAGTGATATCAGTGCAATGAATGAACAGTAATCTGTGAGCCTTTTAAGTGCTTAGCATTTTGTGTTTTAACAGTAAAATTAAGGTGGAGTTCTTAATGTCAACGATTTTATTGAAGAGGGTAGGGACACACTGCCATTTCAAAGCTCTAAAAATTAGGGGTTTGCTTCATCTCTTTCCAAAGAGTGGGAAGCATAGTAGAATTGCTGCAAAGCAAGCTTTATACAAAGCACTAACATTTAACCTAAATACATTTATCTCCTAGCCCATCAAGTTCTTAATTGCCAAGAATATATTACCAAACTGAAATGGAAGATAAATGAATATTTTATGTGTAGTCTCCAAAGGGATAAGAATTAAAAATTAAATTAAAAGGCACTTGCCAATGTTTTAATTTGCCTGTTAAAAAAGCAAACACAAATATTTGATGCTGACTCTATCTTAAATTCCTCAAATCTAATTCAGTGGATCTCAGTAGCAGTAATTTGTAACTAAAGAGGATTTTCTTGAATTTTATCAGGATGTAATGCTGATGACAAGAAAGTGATAACTTTTTCACTCAGTTTACTCTTGCTAGGCTATCATTTTGGGTTTCCCTCATAAATCAGTTGGTAAAGAATCCACGTGCAATGCAGGAGACCCTGGTTCAATTCCTGGGTTGGGAAGATCCCCCAGAGAAAGGAAATTTAGGCTACCCACTCCAGTATTTTGGCCTTGAGAATCCATGAACTGTATAGTCCATGAGGTTGAAAAAAGTCGGACACAACTGAGTGATTCACTTTCTTTTCTTTCAGGATATCATTTGAAATGCTGTTGGGAAGCAAAAATAACTCCTTTTTGAATATTTATTATATGTCAGGCATTCCTCTGAGTAGTTCACATTTATTAGATCCTTTAAACCTCACAAGAACCCTGTGAATAAGATCTATAATAATTTCCATTTCACAGAACAGAAAACTGAGGCCCAAGAGGTTAAGGGACTTGGCCAGGTTTACACAGCTACCAAGTAGCAGTTTGAAGTGAAAAACTGTTTTCCTAATATCTTTACAATGCCAAACTGCAATGAATGCTCAAAGTACATATTTGTCAATGTCAAGTCAATTGACAGTTTATAACTTATTTCTCATTGACCTGAAATATGTCTTAACACATTCTACAATATTTTTATGTCTTAAGGATAAAATGAAGCTTAGATTTAATTATATAGAAGGGCTTTAAAAATCACTTTAATAGAAGAGAAAAACTAAATTTTCTTTGGAAACATCAACAAAAATACTAAAAAATCACAGGTTATACCACCTTTTTAATTCCTCTTTACAAGAAATTAAATTGTGTTGTGCTAAATCCATGTAACGTAAAGCTGTTATCCATGGGTTGCTTTGAATTTTCTTTAAATTCCTTCTACACACTGTATTTATCCCAACTTAGTAAATCCATTTAAACCCCTATTTTGTGGCTATCTGCCACGTGCTCTTTTTACCTAAAGGGTAAAACTAATGTTTAGCTGCTTCTATTTGCCTTAAGTAAAAGAAAACCCTAGTATGTCAATTACAGCCAGCTCTCAATTATCTGTTGTCATGGGACAGAGCCCACAAAAGCAAGGATAATTTAAACCCAGGAATAATTAGAGAAGTCTTAATTTTGACATTATTTTTATTCCTCTTCCTAACATACCTTTCTTTTTTGGACTGAAATAGGTAGAAAATAGATACAATCAAATAGTACCTATTTTTTTGTTTGGTTTGTTTGTTTGTTTTTAATGCCTCTAACAGACCAGTGAAAAGGCTGATCTGGATAGAAATGTACCCAAAGACATCCCCAAACCAAATGAGCAAGGTCTAATATATGTGTTGTTGCTGTTTAGTTGTGGTGTCCCATTCTTTGCGACCCCACAGACTATAGCCCACCAGACTCCTCTGTCTGTGAGATTCCCAAGCAAGAATCCTGGAGTGGGTTGCCATTTCCTCCTCCAGGAGATCTTCCCAACCCAGGGATCAAACCACATCTCAATATGTATTATTTATTTGTCATTTAAAAGAGTGTCAGGTGACTTTGGGGAGTTTCATAAAATTAATTCTTGCCTGAGTTTTTCTCAAGAAACAAACCATGGCCTCAAAGTTGAAAAGTTTCCGATTTATCTTTCTTTCTTTTTATATTTTATCAGCTCACCAGGCATTGGGCTGGTGCCATCCTGTATCCAGTGATATCAGCACCTCCGTTGACATCTGGCATGAAGCCTTCATTCTGGAATCTTGCAGCCAATCAGAGTTGATGATATTGTATTAATGGTTCCATAATAAAATGAAAAAGATGGCCTTCAATTTGATGAAAGCTGTAAAGTAGCTATTGTGCTTGTTTGGTATTGCAAGGCCCAAATGTATTATTTATGCAATTTTTCTTTTGAAAGAAAAACTGAAAGAGCAGATTTCATTTTACAGCATTCAGTCAAAGCCATTGTCTCATGAATGTGAACATTTCTGCCTTTTATTTCCTCAGAGTGTAGAAGGCACTTTTCAGAGATCATCTAAGCAGGGATTTAAAAGTTTAAAAACTGCTTTTAAAATAGATAAGCCCTAATGAGTGAATCTATTGTTCCTACTGGTAGATAAACTAAATCAACACTTGCCATATGAGAACTTGTACCTAATTGGAGTCATAATTTTCAAGGTCTCAGCTAGACACTAAGACATTGTTTGTTCATATTAGGAAAACAGAAAAAAGTCAGTAATTTTATCAGACACTAAGTTATCAAGAACAAATATACACAATCATAAAATACTTTTAAGACGTGAAATCTGTTTTGTCTAAGCAGGTCTTCCATCCTGTAGTTATTACACAGTAGTATAATTCTCAAAAAAAATTATGTGATCATACTAAGAAAAGTACGTAGGAAATAATCTATGCATTGCTATTGTTGTTTAGTCACTAAGTCATGTTTGACTTTTTTGCAATCCCATGGACTCCAGCCTTCCAGGCTCCTCTGTCCATGGAATTTTCCAGGCAAGAAAACTGGAGTGGGTTGCCATTTCCTTCTCCAGGGGATCTCCCCAGTCCAGAGATAGAACCTACCTCTCCTATATTGGCAGGTGGATTCTTGACCACTGAGTCACCAGGGAGGCTCAATCTCCACAAAGAAACAAAATAAAAAGCAAAAATGAATTTTAATATGAAACACTGGTTTACAATGATAAAATGATACAATAATTTTCTTGGTGATTTTATAGCCAGTATTTTATTTGAACATCATAAAACTTACAAATTAGGTTTAGTACATCCAGGGAAATTAGGTTTAGTACCAGCCAGGTGGCGAGAGTGGTAAAGAACTTGCCTGACAACGCAGGAAATGTAAGAGCAGCAGGTTTGATCCCTGGGTTGGAAAAATCCCCTGGAGGAGGGCATGGCAACCCACTCCAGTATTCTCGCCTGGAAAACCCATGGACAGAGGGACCCGGCAGGCTGCAGTCTACAGGGTCACACAGTGTCAGACACAACTGAAGTGACTTAGCATGCCCTTGGATTTGAAGTGCAGACTCTTAACCACTGGACCCATCAGAGAAGTCCCAGAAGTCTCTTCTTGTGTAACAAATCTCATGGCCTCTTGCCTAGTCACCATCATCACTTCAATAATGATTCTCCTTATCGTCTACATCAATTAACTTTCCTTTTTTCCACATTGTTATCTCGCCTGTTAAAAACAAAAAAAATTTCTTTCCTGGTCCCACCTACCGTTCAGCTACCATCCCTTCTCTTTACTTTCACTTATGCTAAATTTCACCAGAAGAGTTGTCTAGACCCATAGTCTCCAGTCCTCTGGTACCAATTACTCTTGAATCTATTCTGTTTTTTGAAACTCAACTACTCCACCAGCTGTCCTTTTCAATGTCTGAGTCGTGTCTGACTCTTTGCCATTCCATGGACTGTAGTAGCCCGCCAGGCTCCTCAGTCCATGGGTTCTCCAGGCAAGAATACTAGAGTGGGTAGCCATTGCCTTCTCCAGGGGATCTTCCTGACCTAGGGCTCAAACTCAGGTCTCCTGCATTGCAGACAGTTTCTTTACCACCTGAGTCATCAGGGAAGCCCTTTCAAAGTCAGTAATGAGTGCCAAGATGCTAAATACAGTGGTAAATTCTCAGTCCTCATCTTACTTGATCAGTCAGCAATATTTGACATAATTGGATCCTGGAGATTTCTTCTTAATTTTAATTTTTTTTTTTGGCTATTTCAGGAAGCACATTTTAAGTCTCCTTTTCTTATTCTTCTTTATCACTTCAACTTCATAATATTGCAGTGTCTCGGAGCATAGTTCTTCTGCCTCTTCTCTCTTCTATCTGCATTCATTCTCTTGCTCTTACCCAGTATTGTAGCTTTAAATGATATCTATATATTAATGACTTTCCAGCCTGAACTGTGCCCTGGTACTCCAGTCTTGAATATACCACTGCTTTTTTGAAATCTATATTTACATGTCTAACAGTCATCATTTAAACTCAGAATGTACAAAAACTCTCAATCCTATTTTCTCCAACCTTTACCATTTCAAAGGATGGTAGTTCCATACTTCTAATTGCTTACCCCTAAAACCTTGTAGTCATGTTTACCTATTCATCATGCACTATATTAGCAAATTTCAAGGCACTACCCTTAAAAGGGGCTTCCTTCATAGCTCAGTTGGTAAAGAAACCGCCTGCAATGCAGGAGGCCCTGGTTTGATCCCTAGGTCAGGAAGATCCGCTGGAGAAGGGATAGGCTACCCACTCCAGTATTCTTGGGCTTCCCTTGTGGCTCAGCTGGTAAATAATCCTCCTGCAATGAGGGAGACCTGGGCCCAACCCCTGGGTTGGGAAGATCCCCTGGAGAAGGGGAAGGCTATCCATTCCAGTATTCTGGCCTGGAGAATTCCATGGACTGTAAAGTCCACGGGGTCACAAAGAGTCGGACATGACTGAGCGACTTTCAGTTCACTTCACTTCACCTTTAAAAGGGATCCAGATTTTGACCTTAATCTCACCACCCTAATCAAAGCCAGTGTCATCTCTTACCTGGAATATTACATTAGCTTTCTCTTTGATCTCCCAGATTCTACCTCTACCCTTCTCTTTTTATTTCACACTCTGCTTTTTCTGCTGCTATATTTTTGGGGTTTCTTTTGGCCATGTCATGTGAGGCTTTTGGAGTCTGTTCTCTGATCAGGGATCGAACTGGTGTCTCCTGCATGGAAGCGCGGAGTCCTAATCACTGGACTGCCAGGGAAGTCCCTACCTTTACCCTCCTTAAGACTATTCTTAAGACGTTAGCCAAAACGTTGTATTAAATCATAAGGCGGTCTGTGTAACAACTCTCTCCTTAAAGCCGTCTGAGAGATTCCCATATAACTTTGAATAAAAGCCAAATTTTTATATCAATCCACAGTGTTACCATTGTTTCCTTTCCTTCCCTCAGTCTCTTGGCAGCCATTCTGTTTCTTTCATGCGCTTCCTTGAACACGATAGTCATGCTCTGCTTCAGGCTCTTCCAAAGGTTTATCTCTCGAGAGTCTTGAGGAATGTCTTGAGGAAGACAAATGGAAATTTCAGGGTTTCTTCACCTTTCACTCCATAATTGCTTCTTTTTTCTTACAGTTATGTCTAAGTAGTTCTGAGTGGCTTTGTGCCACCACTATATGGAGTTCAGTGTATGAGATGTCATCCCACCTGGGTGTCTTCAATATCCACTCTGGCACCTTCCACAGTGACTGTCTGGTCTGGTCTTCCCTCATGAGCTCTTATAGTTTCACTCATTTCTATAACTTCTTTGTCTTGCCCAGAGTGACTCTTCGTAGTTTTCAGCTCTGCAGGCCATTTATGCCTTTAATCTCACAGGAAACGTTCTGAGGATGAGATGGTTAGACAGCATTACTGACTCAATGAACTCAACTTGAGCAAATTCCGGGAGACAGTGGAGGACAGGGAAGCCTGGTGTGCTGCAGTCCACGGGCTCTCCAAGAGTCGGACATGACTTAGCAGCTGAACAACAATAAGAAAACCTTCTAATGCTCAAGGATCCTTTGGGGCTACAGAGAACTTGGTGAAGCTATCTTAGATCTTTCTGCCTATGAACATGATATGAAGTGTTCTATCACTCCCTCCGTAGTCCAGGCACGGCGACACTGGGGGTGTTGTAAGTTACTTCTCTTTCTTTCCTCAGTCCAAATTATTTTTGGTTTATATCTTTCTCTTATCAGGGATTCATTTTGGGCAGGGAAAGAAGACAGACTTTTATTTTTCCAGAACCCACAAGATTCTCTTTTTCCCTTTCTGCATTTTCTCTCCACCCATGCAATATTGTATGGTGTCCAATAGTGCTGGAAGCTAGGGAGGCTTTGTTTTCCTTACTCCCAAGTCTTTCATCTGTTCAAAAGTCCTGGATTTTGAGACACAAAACTATGAACTGACTTGCACTTGGTTGGCTTCATTTTGCTGTATCCTCTCTTCCTTGTAGCAGAAAGCATGGAACTCTAGCCACTCTGATGGCTACTGAGAGACAGGAAGTAAAGAAAAAAAAGTTCTTCAATTTGTATGCAAAATATTATCCTACTGCATAGACTGTATTACCTATTTAGAAGGAAACATAAAATATGCTCTCGCATATTATTTGTCCTGGGAATTATGTATCCAGGTCTCGATGTATCTTAATTTATGATCAATGAGTTTTACATACAGCTATAGGCTTCTTGAAGTTTCAGTTTCAAGGAACTTTATTTCAAAGAATCATTACATTTCTGTAAATTATATATAATATATATATATATCCTCCGAACATTCCAGAGTTAGCTTTTGCTTTTATAAACTTTAAAAAATTAGGAAGTCTATAGCCATAATGAAAAAAAATTACATGAAAAAAAAAATACTGAATAGTTAATATCTAAGCTCCTTTCTGGAAAGACAAAATATTCTGGTGGTGTTTCACTGATATTTGCTCATAAAGTTGTTGTTATCCTTTTTTTACTTTTTCTTTCTCTTTTTCTCCATTTTCCTCCTTTCTTGTTCCTCCTCTCTTGCATGGACTAATTAAAATTGTCTCCTCTGTAGTCATTCTACTCACACTGACATAAAGTATTTTTTTTATCTTGATAGCACATAAATAATCAACATTAGATTCTGCTTTCTGGGAATTTAAACGTCCTAGTTTCTCCCACTTACATCCTCAAATTCTGAATTATTAAAGAATTGCCTTTTTCTTAAAAACAAAATTTAAAATCCAGATGATCCAACCCTAACTCCTTTTATTTCTTCCCTTCTTCACTCCTGGTGAGAAAGGCATCTTTTGGTATAATACTGTATGAAAACTATATTATATGAAATACTTTACACTATACTGTAATAGCAAGGATTCCCAGGTGACGCAGTGGTAAAGAATTCACCTGCCAAGGCAGGACATGCAAGAGATGTGTGTTTGATCGCTGGGTGGGGAAGATCTACTGGAAGAGGAATTGGCAACTCATTCCAGTATTCTTGCCTGGAAAATTCCATGGACAGAGGAGCCTGGTGGGCTGCAATCCATGGGTTGCAAAGAGTTGGACACAACTGAGTGACTGAGCAGAGCATGATAGCAAAACGAAAAGTTTGTTTTTCACAGATGCTATATTGTGAAGCATGTGAAAGACCTAAGTCTACTCCTGCAAAGGTCAGGATCTGTCACTGCCTTCCAGGTGAGATCCAGTAATGATGTTCTGGTCCCTGTGGACTGCTACCAGGATTGGAAAGGGATCCAGGGAGTCAGGGCTAAGATGGTTAAAGGAAGGAGTGAACCTGGAGGTAAGGATGCTAGAAACAGAATGAATTCCTGGATGACCCATTCAAGTCTGACTATATAGGGGATGGAACATAGTCAGCAGTATTTCTCTATCTTAGCATTGTTTCTGTGTTCATAATCAGAAATTTTCTTTCTGGTATAAAAGTACCTGTGCACTCACTTCCAGAGAGCCGTAAAATGGAGGAGCCCATTTATAAGTAAGAGGTTCTACAAATTTCATACCTCTGAAATGGTTAAGACCAGAGCAACAAAGAGAAGAGAAAACAGCAGATTGTGTACTAAAGGTGTTGACATTTTATTGTAAAATTGAGTCATTTGGTGATGAATTTTCTTTTTCTGAGGACTCTGATAAGTTATGATTAATATTGTGCTCTGTGCTGGCCTGGGTGGACTGGGATGGGGGTGGGAGGAAGGTCCAAGATGGAGGGGATATATGTATACATATAGCTGATTCATTTTGTTGTACAGCAGAAACTAACACAACATTGTAAAGCAATTCATACTCTAATAAAAGAATAAAAGCATTATATGCTGATTTGGAATGCAATGGTCTTAGAGACATTGGAACATTTATTGTTCAGTTGCAGAGTTTTCTTTCCACTGAGGTACACTATGACTCTGAAATACATGAGGTATTCTTATATATACTAGGTCTAACTGGGAAAGATATTTCAGGTAAGGAAATTAATTAATTACCTTGCAATTAGCTCTGAAAAGATGAGTACCTTTGAAAAGATATGGGAGCTGTCTGTGCACCATTTTGAAAATTGGGATGAAGTTGGGGGATGGAAAGGGAGGTGGGAGGGGGGTTCTGGATGGGGAACACATGCGTGCCCGTGGCTGATTCATGTCGATGTTTGGCAAAAACCACTACAATATTGTAAAGTAATTAGCCTCCCAATTAAAATAAATTAATTAATTAAAAAGAAAAGGAAAATTGGGATGAAGTGACCTAGATGAGAACTTCTGAGATCAGAAGTGGCTTCCATTGTGAAATTCACTTCTTTATCATCCCCCCATATGGCTCACATACCCCCATAGTAAATCTCTTTGGAGCAAATCTGTTTGATTCTGAAGTCATCTGGTAGATGACCATTTGGTCAGGTGGAAAGAAGACAATATTCTACTTTCGGCAGTTTTTGCTGCTGCTGCTGCTGCTGCTAAGTCGCTTCAGTTGTGTCCGATTCTGTGTGACCCCATAGACGGCAGCCCACAAGGCTCCACCGTCCCTGGGATTCTCCAGGCAAGAACACTGGAGTGGGTTGCCATTTCCTTCTCCAATGTGTGAAAGTGAAAAGTGAAAGTGAAGTCGCTCAGTTGTGGAAGTCACTCAGTCGTGTCCGACTCTTAGCGACCCCATGGACTGCAGCCTACCAGCCTCCTCCATCCATGGGATATTCCACTCTAATTCTCAGCAGATGAAAATTATTTTAGACTGTCTCTCTTGTTTTCTTCCTTTTTCACTTTTGCCATTTATAATATGTGTAAATAAGCCAAGGGGAAAGACAACTTTCCCCTTTACTAGTGGTTTTCTCTCACATGACTCTGTTTGTGTTAACACATATATTCCTTCTTCCCTTCATTAATGTGCTCATTCTGTGAACACTTCTCAGGCATTTATCATGTGCCAGGCCCTGGAGAGCACACATGTCCTGCCCTAGTAGAGGTTATAACCTACAAAATATAATGAGTCAGGTAAATAAATATTTAAAAATAATTCTCTGAGAGCCTGTTGAGGAAACATGTACATATTTAAGTGGAATACAAGGATCAATTTCACTCAAGGACAGACAGTTCTTAAACTGTGTAAACTTCAGTATTTCTATGAGTACATTTCCATTATTAAATATCCTTTTAATTTCACTCTAGGCATCAGAATTCTATGCATTTATGTCAATAGATTTTTAATATACATAAAATAGCATGATATCTTTGCTATCTGTATAGTTACATTAAGACTTCCGGTCTTAAGAAAGATGAACATCATATAATATCACTTACATATGGACCCTAGAAAACTGATACAAATGAATTTATTTACAAAACAGAAACAGACTCATAGACATAGAAAACAATCTTATGGTTACCAAAAGGGGCAGAGGCAAGGAGGGATAAATTAAAAAGTTGGGATAACAGATACACACTGTTATCTATAAAACAGATAAACAGTGAGGAGCTACTGTATAGCCCAGGGAATTAATATTCAGTATTTTGTAATAACATACAATGGAAAAGAATCTGAAAAAGAATATATATTCATATATATATATGAGTCACTTTGCTATACACCTGAAACTAGCACTACATTGTAAATCAGCTATATCTCAATTAAAAAAAGACTTCTGGGATGGACAGGTTGGTATATTTAAAATGGATAACAAACAAGGATCTACTGTAGAGCATGTGGAACACTGCCCAGTGTTATGTGACAGCCTGGATGGGAGGAGTGTAAAATAACAATTAATTAATTAATTAATTAGCTTTTTAGAAACGACTTCTGATGCCACTCTATATTCATGGTGAAGGTCTGTGTGATATAAGCATCCAGGGGGTCTTTGTGCCAAGCTAAATTCTTACATTAAAACTAGAAACAAGAGCACAGCCTTCTGATCAAGCAGATTACCACTGTAAACCATTTCTGACTATTTCAGTGAAGCTTTTCAAAAAGAAGCACTTTAATGTCTCTTGACCATAGCTTGATTGTCAGGAATGAGAAACTCAGTCTTCTCTAGGACTTGGTCTAGTTCACAAACTTTCAGAAATACGTACTGAAGTTTAAGAAGCAACATTTGATTTATGCAGAGTTATAAGGAATGCATGAATTTCCCATGTAGCACTAGTGGTAAAAAAAAAAAAAAAAACTTGCTTACCAGTGCAGAAGACTCAAGAGACCCGGGTTCGATCCCTGGGTCGGGAAGATCCTCTGGAGGAGGGCATGGAACCCACTCCATTCATGCACATAGGGATGCGTGTGTGCTCAGTCACTTGAGTCATGTCCAGCTCCTTGCGATCCCAAGGACTGTAGCCCACCTGGTTCCTCTGTCCATGGAATTTTCCAAGCAAGAATACTGGAGTGGGTTGCCACTTCCTACTCCAGGGGATCTTCCCGACTCAGGGATTGAACCCACATCTCTTGCATCTCTTGCATTGGCAGGCAGATTCTGTACCACTCTGCCACCTGGGAAGCCCTGAGTTATAGGGATAAAGAAGATTAAATTTCTTTGGTGAACTTAGCATTAGCCATCTACAGGTTCTCACACAGGATGGACACACCCTGGTCTTCTTTCAATTAAAGGAAAGAAAAATAATCATCAGGTTGTATGACAAATGTTTATCCATCCCCAACTGAATGGTGGAATAAAGACAGAAAGTAGCAGCAGAACGCATCACTGAAGCCACACAACTCTGTCCATGTTGTTAAGCATTTAAGGTCTACACAGAGCAGTGGCATGCTGCAGCAGTAGCATTCCAAAGTGATTTTTCTGCAATCAGAGTTTCATTCATTACCCAATTTTCATGCAACTCCCCTGGCATTTGAAATATGTTTCAAGGTAGACTCCCCAAGGGCTTTTCCCCCTCCCATAATAACTGATCTGCAGTGTCCAAAGATAGATCTAAATATCTTCCGTGCAAATTACTTGAGGCCTGCAGAGCATGATTCTCTGTCATCTCCATCACATTTCACACCTACGGAACTGATAACAGATTAATATCTAGGCTGAAAATATTTCATCAGCGTCTCTGGCTAAGGCACCTTACATTATTTTATCTGGGGGCACCAATAAAAATGAGGAGGCCCAGAAAGAAAAAAAAATTATTTGCACTCAGAAAGGAGGGGAAAAAAAAAAAAAGAATTTCCTTTAGTATTATGAGAAAGGCAACAAGGCTGGTCTTGGCAAAGTTCTCTGCTCCGATTATGTATACACTTTTATTCAATCACTGTATCGCTTGGTGTCTGACATTTGGTCAATAGTGCAATCTACCACCGATCAGAATAAAACAGCCACCCCAGAGCACCTTGGAATTTCATTAGTTTCCTTTCAATGTAGTCCTTATAACTAGATGTTTATTTGGAAACACAAATTTAAAGTTCAATTCTGTGCCTTGTCAATATTAGTAAAAAGTCAAAGATCCTAGACATTACTGTAAACTTGATTTTTTCCTATTTATTTACTTATTCGACCGGAGAAAAAGAGTTGAGAGAGGGACAGTAGGGTATAGGAAAGAAATATTAAAAATTAAATTTGGAATAAAAAAGAATGAGACAAATTTACTAGTATGAAGGAAATTTTTCCTTCCATAATTGAATTTATCAGTACAAAAATATGCAGAAGAAATAATTTTGCACACATATTTAGTTTCCTGTATATGTGTAAAATGGCTCAGTGGTAAAGAATTGACCTTCCAATGCAGGAAATGCAGGAGATGCAGGTTTGATCCCTGGATGGGGAAGATTTCCTAGAGGAGGAAATGGCAACCCACTCCAATATTCCTGACTGGAGAATCCCTATGGACAGAAGAGCTTGGTGGGCTACAGTCCATGGAGTCGCAAAGACTTGGACATGACCAAGTGACTGAGCACAAAGATGCACAAGGATGTTGATAGTGAAGATCAGTAGGAAAACCGTAATATTAACATATAATGTCATTGATTATAAAGAAACAGCACAATGTGATGTGATAGAAATGGATTTGGTTTTGTCCCGATCTAGGTGTGAATAGTGGTTCAACCACATATTAGCTGTTGGTTTTGGCATAAGTTTTGCTGAAGCCTCAGTTTTCTCATTTGAAGATCGGGGTAGTGACAACAACTTGATGGGCATGAGGTGAAATATAATAGTATTTATCTAAATCATTTGACATTGTTGTTGCTGTTCAGTTGCCTAGTCGTGTCCTACTCTTTGTGACCCTATGGACTGCAGCAGGCCAGGCCTCCCTGTCCCCAGTTTGACCAAGTTCATGTTCAATGCATTGGTGATGCCGTCCAGCCATCTCATCTTCTGACGCCCTTTTCTCCGTCTGCCCTCAATCTTTCCCAGCATCAGGGACTTTTCCAATGAGTCGTCTGTTTGCATTAGATGACCGAAATATTGGAGCTTCAGCTTCAGCATCAGTCCTTCCAGTGAATATTTAGGGTTGATCACCTTTAAGATTGACTGGTTTGATATTTAATAGTATTATTGACTGGCTTGAAATATAATAGTATTTATCTAAATCAGTTGACATAGTAAACTCTTAATATTCATTTTCTCTCAACTCTTCCCTCTTTTTGCACAGCAATCAGAATAACAATTAGATAGTGATCTTACAACTTAAAAACTATTTTTATTGTCCATCATACATTCTTTTCCTTCTTCATTCATACTAGATCTATTTTGCATCAAATGAATGGATATGCTTTAAGGCTGTACAGGAACAAACGAATGCATCAATAAAAGGATAAATAAGAAATTATGTTCTTATAAGAATAAGTCAAATGCTGTAAATGTTTATATTACAACTTTCTGAGGGAAGAAGTTTCACTGGTAAATTAGATTCTTTTGTTGGGCTGGAGGTGAAAGTGAAAGTCAATCAGTCGTGTCTGACTCTTTGTGACCCCATGGACTGTACAGTCCATAGAATTCTCCAGGCCAGAACACTGGAGTGGATAGCTGCTCCCTTCTTTGGGGGATCTTGTCAATCCGGGGTTCAAACCCAGGTCTCCCACATTGCAGGTGGAGTCTTTACCAGCTGAGCCACCAGCGAAGCCCTTTATTGGGCTATTGGTTAAATATTTTAGCAGTGAGCTGAAAGAATATAGTCAAGGCATTATTGGTGTGCCACATACAATTTTATTTTATTTTATTTTTTTATCTTGTAATAAATTTTTTATTTTATTTTATTTTAATAAATTTATTTATTTTAGTTGGGGGCTAAGTACTTTAAAATATTGTAGTGGTTTTTGCCATACATTGACATGAATCAGCCATGGGTTTACATGTGTTCCCCATCCTGAACCCCCCTCCCACCTCCCTCCCCATCCCATCCCTCTGGGTCATCCCATTGTCCCAGCCCTGAGCATTTGTCTCATGCATTGAACCTGGAATGGTGTTCTGTTTCACATATGATATCTTCGACAAAGTAGGCAAGAATATACAATGGAGAAAAGACAATCTCTTTAACAAGTGGTGCTGGGAAAACTGGTCAACCACTTGTAAAAGAATGAAATTAGAACACTTTCTAACACCATACACAAAAACAAACTCAAAATGGATTAAAGATCTAAACGTAAGACCAGAAACTATAAAACTCCTAGAGGAAAACATAGGCAAAACACTCTCCGACATAAATCACAGCAGGATCCTCCGTGACCCACCTCCCAGAATATTGGAAATAAAAGCAAAAATAAACAAATGGGACCTAATTAAAATTAAAAGCTTTTGCACAACAAAGGAAACTATAAGCAAGGTGAAAAGACAGCCTTCAGAATGGGAGAAAATAATAGCAAATGAAGCAACAGACAAACAATTAATCTCAAAAATATACAAGCAACTCCTGCAGCTCAATTCCAGAAAAATAAACGACCCAATCAAAAAATGGGCCAAAGAACTAAACAGACATTTCTCCAAAGAAGACATACAGATGGCTAACAAACACATGAAAAGATGCTCAACGTCACTCATTATTAGAGAAATGCAAATCAAAACCACAGTGAGGTACCATTTCACACCAGTCAGAATGGCTGCTCTCCAAAAGTCTACAAGCAATAAATGCTGGAGAGGGTGTGGAGAAAAGGGAACCCTCTTACACTGTTGGTGGGAATGCAAACTAGTACAGCCACTATGGAGAACAGTGTGGAGATTCCTTAAAAAACTGGGAATAGAACTGCCATATGACCCAGCAATCCCACTGCTGGGCATACACACCAAGGAAACCAGAATTGAAAGAGACACATGTACCCCAATGTTCATCGCAGCACTGTTTACAATAGCCAGGACATGGAAGCAACCTAGATGTCCATCAGCAGATGAATGGATAAGGAAGCTGTGGTACATATACACAATGGAATATTACTCAGCCATTAAAAAGAATACATTTGAATCAGTTCTATTGAGATGAATGAAACTGGAGCCCATTATACAGAGTGAAGTAAGCCAGAAAGAAAAACACCAATACAGTATACTAATGAATATATATGGAATTTGAAAGATGGTAACGGTAACCCTATATGCGAGACAGAATAAGAGACACAGATGCATAGAACAGTCTTATGGACTCTGAGGGAGAAGGTGAGGGTGGGACATTCTGGGAGAATAGCATTGAAACATGTATATTATCATATGTGAAACAGGCCACATACAATTTTAAAGTGCTATTTTTAGATAAAAAGGAATCCCAATAAACTCATAAAAGAGACCAAAACACCTGGTATTGTGGTAGAATCGACAACTTGGAGTATTTTTAAAATTAAAATATATTTAATTGTATCATAACACATTTTTAACTTCTTTTCTTTGAACTGTCAAGAAACAGTAACATTCATGTCCCATCTTTGTGTGTGTGCATGCACGTGTGTGTGTGTGTTGTTCTGTTTAGAAGCTTTGGAATCATTTTCTAAATTATGGCAGGTGACAGCAAATGCAGTATTGAACTTCCCATTCATACTTTAGTTTTGAGCTTCATTTGCAATTGCTTTTGTGTGCTTCAAGTCAGTTACATATCATTCTATATTTTGCTTTTTTCACAATAATGATTTTGGGTATTACGGTGGGAGTTAATTTCTTCTAATTGGTTTATAAGAAGTGAAAATATATTAGAACACTATAAGGTTAATCATCTCATAACATTTTCATGTATTTTACCACATTTCTTTGGGAGATACAGTTTTCAAATAAGTAATAATTATGACAGTGATTAATACTTATTGGGTCTTTTTGTGTGTATTAGTCGCTTAGTCATGTCTGACGCTTTGCAACCCCAGGGACTGTAGCCATCAAGGCCCCTCTGTCCATGGAATTTTCCAGGCAAGGATACTGGAACGGGTTGCCATATCCTTCTCCAGGGGATCTTCCCCACCCAGGAATTGAACCTGGGTTTCCTGCATTGAAGGCAGACTCTTTACCATCTGAGCCATCAGGGAAGCCCACTGGGTCCTTAGCATGTGCCAAGTATTGTTCTAAGTTCTTCAGGCATATCAACCCATTTACTCTTCACTACAAACATCATGAGGTGAGGGGTATTTTTTTCTCCTATTTTGAGGATGAGAGGACTAGGGCACAGAGAGACCCAAGACCACACAGAGACTGAGGGGAAGAATCAAGACATAAATTCTGTCTATCTCTAGAGCCAGAGATAGCCTGTCTATCTTTCTTACCTACAAGACTAGGCTGCCTCAGTAACAGGTGTTTACCACATCATCTTTCTACACATTGGGAAACTCCAAGATGAGACTATAAATAGTTCCTCCAGCATAGTATACTAAAGAGCACTGGACTCTAAAGACAAGTTATAAAACATTTAATGTATACTTTTTTTGAAGAGACTATAAGATTATTAATATAATGCATGCATGTGTGCTAAGTCACTTCAGTCGTGTCTGACTCTGTGACCTTTGGACTGTAGCCTGCCAGGCTACTCTGTCAATTGGATTCTCCAGGCAAGAATACCAGAGTGGGTTGCCACGCCCTCCTCTAGAGGATCTTTCCGACCCACGGATCGAACCCAAATCACTTATGTCTCCGGCATTGGCAGGTGAGCTCTTTACCACTAGCGCCACCTGGGAAGTCCTATTAATATAATGATCAATGTTCAAATTCTCATGAGGAATAACTTTCAACTCTTTACCAGAGTATCAATGAAAATACAGAGATACTAAATGGAAAATCTATGAAGACTGAGCTTCTTTTTCATATTTATAATACCGAACACAGAGTTTACTGGCTCTTATTAAATTATTTTTAAAAATGAGCAGGGGATATTTGTTCTTTTGCTTTTTCTGCATTCTTTCCCTGGTGGCTCAGACGGTAAAGCATCTTACAACATGGGAGATCTGGGTTCAATCCCTGGGTCAGGAAGATCTCCTGGAGAAGGAAATGGCAACCCACTCCAGTATTCTTGCCTGGAAAATCCCATGGATGGAGGAGCCTGACAGGCTACAGTCCATGGGGTTGCAAGGAGTCAGACATGACTGAGCGACTTCACTTTTCCTTCTGGAAAGAGTCTCCCCACTGCAAGTGGTTCTGACAGAGCTGTTAATTAAGGACCCTAGTTCCTCTGTCGTGTGGCACTGGTGGTCAATCTGAATACCCCAACTTCAAGACAAGGGTCCAGAGTAGGCACAGGATCTCTGATCTCTCTGATTCTCTGCCATGCTAAACTTCTTCCTGTCCCAGGGACTTTGTATTTCTGGTTCCCTCCTTCTATGCTTTCCTTCCCCTAGATATTCACAAAGCTTCCTTCTAGCCATCATTTTTTGTTATTTGGATCTCATTTGAATTGTCTACACAGAGGGCACTGAGAGAATCATTAAGTCTAAATGAGCCCTACACTTCCCATTCAGTGCCAATGATCTCTATTTTATTTCCTTTACAGAACTTACTACTATCTGGCATTGTGTGTCTCTTTGCACTAGAGCATAAACACGTGAGTGAAAGGAGAGAACTTGTTTGTCAGAGTGTTCCTGGAACAATAAGCAATGGGCTGGCATATGTGAGCTGTTAAGTAAATACTTGTGACAAGGTTGAATGTGTGGGAGCAGATACTTTTTTTCTTAAAATAGTTTGAGTTGGGTTTGATTGATAAATTTCTGGTTCCTTATTATATGATATTACTACATACTCTAGATGAATTTTTAATTTTCATGTGTTTACTTTTCAAAGTGGCATCCTATTTTCTTTTCTTTCAGCTTTACTGAGATATAGTTGACTATGTAAGTTTAAAGTGTATAGCATATATCGCTTGACTTAATCATCATGAAATGATTACCACAGTAGGTTTTGTGAACATTCAATATCTCTTATAGATACAAAATTTTAAAAGTAGAAAACAAATTTTCCTTGTGATTAGAACTCTTAGGATTTACTTCCTTGTGTGTGCTCGCTCACTCAGTCGTGGCCAACTCTTTGAGACCCTGTGGATTGTAGCCCACCAGGCTCCTCTGTTCAGGGGATTCTCTAGGCAAGAATACTGGAGTGCGTTGTCATTTTCTTCTCCAGGGGATCTTCTTACTCCCTTGATGACTTTCATATATAACATACATATTACATCCCTAATACTTATTTTATCTTATAATTGGAAGTTTGTACTTTTTGACCACTTTAACTAATTTCCCCTGCCAACCAGATCATCCATCCTCTCCTTTCCTCCCCCCAGTAATTACAAATCTAATCCCTTTTTTAATGAATTTGTTTGTTTGTTGAAGTATAATTGACCTACAACATTATGTTAGTTCCTGGTGGTCTAGTTATCATCTGTCACCATACAAAGATACTACATTATTACTGACTATAATCCACATGCTGTACATTTCATCCTCATGACTCATTTATTTTGTAACATCTGTATCAAGATGAATTAAAAAAAAACTTTCTACATTTATAAGATAGATATAAAAATACTAGCAGTATTATTTCATTTTACATGGCAATGTTATAGTCCAAAAATATGTTGGATAGGACTTCCCTGGTGGCCTAGTGGATACGAATCCCCCTGCCAATGCAGGAGACGCAGGTTCAATCCCTGGTCCACAAAGATTCCACATGCCAAGAAGAAACTAAGCCTGTGTACCACAACTTCTGAGCCTGTCCTCTAGGGCCCACGAGCCTCAGCTACTGAGCCCACATGCTGCAACTACTAAAGCCTGTGTGCCTGTGCCTCAAAACAAGAGAAGCCACCTCAATGAGAAGCCCGAGCACTGCCACAAAGAGCAGCCCCCACTCTCCACGACTAGCGAGAGCCTTCTTGCAGCAACGAAGACCCAGGGCAACCAAAATAAGTAAATAAATATTAAAAAAAATATGTTGGACAATCACTATTTTACAAACTTAGTTATAATATTTTTTCTTAATCATTGCAGTCATAGATACTACTCCATGTCACTGTAACTACTACCATTTTAGAACCTGTAGAAATACAAAACATATAAAAGCAATGAGAAATGAACACGACACATAGTAAATAAGCAGACAGGCTAATGTGAGTAGCAGTAAATACACTAAAAATGTGTTGAGTTAGAGAAGATGGGATTATATGAACTGACATACCCGGAGACGACCTTCTGGAGGGTATAGGACCAAATCTGGATGTGTAACTGCGGAGAAAGTTTTTGGTGATGAATCAAAGCCCAGCTTAAAGTCCTGAAGTAAGGACAAGTGTGATTTGCATAAGGGCTGTAGGGAGCAGGCCACTGTCCAGCGAAGAATTCACTGGGAGAGCGAAGAAGAAGAAGTTGGTGAGGTCAAGTTAGAAATGAGAAATTAAGGTCATAAATTATAAGTATTTAGGTTTTACCTTATTTACCCTAGAGATTTTTGCAATAATAATCTCATAAGTATTTTAGGAAATTGATCCAGTATCTGTCTGTGTATAGCATAACTGTAATAGGAAAGAGGTCAATGTCCAGAGTAATTGCAATGGGAAATGCTAACCCTTTAGAAACCTGTACTTCAGTTGATATGGAAAGAGAGGTGGTGAGGACTCTATGCAGAGGGAAGAAAAGAGTGCTCATTTAAATTGAATGCTTGATATAAAATAGGAGATTGTAAAGCAATTATTCTTCAATTAAAAAATAAAAAAATAGACTGCAAAGTAATTATTCTTCAATTAAAATATAACACAGCAAAAAATAAAATAAAATAGGAGAAAAACCAGAGTTAGGATTGACTTTCTACTTTTGAAAGAATGGAAAGAATATGAAACCAATGGTGGAAATGCTTAAATTGGATATAGACCTAATTTAGGGATAATTGTGAATTTGGTTTTGATAATGTAAGGCAATGGTAACATAAATAAGTAGAAAGTTTCAAATAGCAGTTCTCAATCCAGGGGTTGAAGTAAGAGATCAAAGTAATAGCAATAAGTTGACATTCATAAGCACTGAATTCATAACTACAGAGGCCTTCTTATCCATTAGGCACAGTGATTAGGGCTCACAATACCTTTAGGGACCCACAAACCTTTAATTTTTTTTAATTAAAGACAAAAAAATAAGCTTTTGGATCAAAACATGCTTTACCATATATTATAATTTGTCTGTATACCAATGCAGTCATAAAACATAACTGAAGCTTTTGTTTCATGGAAGAAGTGGCCTGTGAAGGAAAAAGGGCTGAGGCTCCATACAGATCATGATGGTGTCTTTTTATTTTTAAATATTTTTTTGATGTTGACCATTTTTTAAAGTCTTTATTGAATTGTTACAATATTGCTTCTGTTTTATGTGTTGGGATTTTTGGCTGCAAGGCATGTGGGAATTTAACTCCCCAACCAGGGATGGAATCCATGCTCCCTGCATTGGCAGGTGAAGTCTTAACCACTGGACCACCAGAGAAGTCCTGATGGTGTCTTTTAGATTTAGCCATGATTGTGAAAAGAAATTATTAGGAAGTGAGCAGAAGGCAAAGACTGAGCCTTAGAGCAATGGTTTCTAAACTTTGTTTTTCCCTTGACATACGCATTCACATGTATGCTCTGTAAGCTCACGTGTGCACATGGTAGCGTGTGGCATATACAGCGAGCTTTCTCTGGGTGCTGAGTAACTGGGGTTGGGATCCTGCCAGCAGGCATGCTAACTGTGTTTTATCCAGATCATGGTGATACAGCCTGCAGTATGTGGATTCTATTAGTCCCCTTACTCTCTGCTTAAGGGATTGATTAGAAAGCAACAAAAAAAGAGACATTAATTTAGCTTTTTCAATCCATTTTTCTTTGTTTAGAGCCAGCATTTGTCATTTTTTTGAAACAGAGATATAAAATTACACAAAAACAATGGTCATGGTTTTAAACATGAACACAGGAATGAAAAGATTAAACAGTATTTTTTATCATTTTAGATTGGTAAGGACCTTTTTTTGGTGTATTTGATTACCCACAAAATTCTTTAGGTCCCCAAACTGAGCTCATTGATGGTAACATAAGGGTATTTGGTTGTGTTACTTAAGGTAACATAAAGATGTAAAATCTATTTGCAAGGCTCTAGGTCCCAACCCTAATTGTGATTTAAGAAGAAAAAGAAAGAACAAATATGTGTCATTCACATTTTCTAGGCATTTCCCCTGAGGTTTCTATCTTGGATTCCTCTTATGTCCAACATCAAAGAATTGCTATCCATTTTATTCCTGAGAAGTTGTGTTTAAAATTTATCTAAAATTAGGTTGATCACAAATTATCTTGTTTTTACTTTTTCTTATTGGTTTCTAAAATTGTGCTCCTGTTGTTTCTGGACAAACTTCGCTAAAGAAATGACTGCATTTCTTTCACACTGCAAATAATAAAGTTGACTGCATATTTGGGTAGGTTGACAGCTTCACTTAGCAAACTCACCCTAAATTCTGAGAACAAACCGTCCCAACAGTTGGCTGACAATGGTTGGATGACAACAAAAATAATTTCAAGCAGTAACAAAAACAGATTTAAGCTAGTGCACACCAGAGTACAAGCCTTTTCTTTTTAAATGATATAAAAAGGAAAGCAATCAAAGGAGAAGGAGGCAACATGCCCATTAGGTATAGCACAAAGTCTCAGCCTATTGCAGTAAGTTATTTACAAAATCAAGTTACAGTGCATCCTTTGTCCTTACCAGCAGGTGCAGCTATTAAACAGGAAACATTCAAATACACTATGGCCTTGAGGGGAAAAATAAATAGATGGTTTCCTTTCCCTTCCATTACAAATGCCCGACTCTGGTATGATAATTTAATAATTCGATTTCATTTGCCAGGAAAAATTAGCTATTTATTTGGAGCCTTGAAATCACTGAACTCTGAATGCTTCTGTGTGATTCAAATCTTACCTTGCCTATTTACTTATAGTAAATGCCTTTTTGTCCTCTCCTCTCTTTATACCATTACTTTACCTTCAAGGTATTTGGAAAAAAGCTAAAGTAGAGTGTATGTTTAAAGGAAGAGGAATCAGCTATACATTTCTCTTCTAAAAGGTGAGCTATCCAGACATAGGCTAAAAGCAGCCTTGTTTTATTGAAAATTGACCTGAGTTCACCTCTGCCTGTGGTATCACCATGTGAGTGAGTACTGGACAATGCTCTTCGTGTGTCCAGGTAGAAAGTGTACCATGTGCAGTGTGTGGGGAGAGTCTGCAGAGTGTGTAAAGGAGACTGAGGAACCAGGAAAGCATTGGTCTCAGGAGCAGAGAAGAGAGTGAGACGTGGTCATGAAAGTTGCAGGATAAAAATCAGCAGTGAGCAATGTTTTACAGCCAGAACAATACAAGGATGAGTCATCAGCATTATCAAATGCTGTCAATTGATCTCCCCCACACGGAACTTGTTGAATAGAAGAGTTTTGGGGAAATCTTTCTAATGTGAAGCCAGATCAGTGGATCGAGTGAATGCAAGAGGCAAGGCACATTTAAAACCTCCTTCAAGTATCTTGGTATAAATGGAAGAAGAAAGTTAGAACAGTATTAGGGAGAATGGATTTTAGGGGTAGAAATAGGAAATGGAGTTTAAATGTACAGTACCATTTAAAGATAAAAGAAAAGAAATTCTTTTCCAGGAGATCTAGGAAGCGGTAGGAAAGGTTGATTTCCGAAGCTCAAAGAACTGTATTCATTTGGTGGGGAAGCTTTATCTTTCTTTCTGAGACAACTGGAAAGAGATAAAGATGAGAGTGTGTGTGCAGTATGCTCAGTCATGTCAGACTCTTTGTCACCCCAACTGTAGCATGCCAGACTTCTCTGTCCACAGAATTTTCCAGGCAAGCGTACTGGAGTGGGTTACCATTGCTTACTCCAGGGGAAAAAGGAAGAGAATTCCAGAAAAACATCTACTTCTGTTTCAGAGACTACGCCAAAGCCTTTGATTGCATGGATCACAGCAAACTGTGGAAAATTCTTCAAGAGATGGGAATACCAGACCACTTTACCTGCCTCCTGAGAAATCTGTACGCAGGTCAAGAAGCAACAGTCAGAACCGGGCATGGAACAAAGGACTAGTTCAAAATTGGGAAAAGAGTACGTCAAGGCTGTATATTGTCACCATGCTTATTTAACTTATATGCAGAGTACATCATGCAAAATGCAAGGCTGGATGAAGCATAAGTTGGAATCAAGATTGCTGGGAGAAATATCAATAACCTCAGATATGCAGGTGACACGACCCTTATGGTAGAAAGCAAAGAGGAACTAAAGAGCTTCTTGATGGAAGTGAAAGAGGAGAGTGAAAAGGCAGGGTTAAAACACAACATTCAAAAAACGAAGATCATGGCATCCAGTCCCATCACTTCATGGCAAATAGATGGGGAAACGATGGAAACAGTGACAGATGTTATCTTCTTAGGTTCCAAAATCACTGCAGATGGTGACTGCAGTCATGAAATTAAAAGACGCTTGCTCCTTGGAAGAAAATCTATTACCAACCTAGACAGCATCTAAAAAAGCAGAGACATTACTTTGCCAACAAAGGTCTGTCTTGTCAAAGCTATGCTTTTTCCAGTTCACTTCAGTTCAGTCGCTCAGTTGTGTCCAACTCTTTGCGACCCCATGAACCGCAGCACACCAGGCCTCCCTGTCCATCACCAACTCCTGGAGTTTACCCCAACTCACATCCATTGAGTCTGTGATGCCATCCAACCATCTCATCCTTGTCATCCCCTTCTCCTCCTGTCCTCAATCTTTCCCACCATCAGGATCTTTTCCAATGAGTCAGCTCTTCGCATCAGGTGGCCATAGTATTGCAGTTTCAGCTTCAACATCAGTCCTTCCAATGAACATCCAGGACTGATCTCCTTTTGGATGGACTGGTTGGATCTCCTTGCAGTCCAAGGGATCCTCAAGAGTCTTCTCCAACACCACAGTTCAATGCATCAATTCTTCTGCTCTCAGCTTTCTTTATAGTCCAACTCTCATGTCCATACCTGACCACTGGAAAAACCATAGCCTTGACTAGATGGACCTTTGTTGACAAAATAATGTCTCTGTTGTTTAATATGCTATTTAGGTTGGTCATAATTTTCCTTCCAAGGAGTAAGCGTCTTTTAATTTCATGGCTGCAATCACCATCATCAGTGATTTTGGAGCCCCAAAAAATAAAGTCTGACACTGTTTCCACTGTTTCCCCATCTATTTCCCATGAAGTGATGGGACCAGATGCCATGATCTTAGTTTTCTGAATGTTGAGCTTTAAGCCAACTTTTTCACTCTCCTCTTTCACTTTCATCAAGAGGCTCTTTAGTTCTTCTTCACTTTCTGCCATAAGGGTGGTGTCATCTGTATATCTGAGGTTATTGATATTTCTCCAGGCAATCTTGATTCCAGCTTGTGCTTCATCCAGCCCAGCATTTCTCATGATGTATTTTGCATATAAGTTAAATAAACAGGGTGACAATATATAGCCTTGATGTACTCCTTTTCCTATTTGGAACCAGTTTGTTGTTCCATGTCCAGTTCTAACTGTTGCTTCCTGACCTGCATACAGGTTTCTCAAGAGGCAGGTCAGGTGGTCTGGGATTCCCATCTCTTGAAGAATTTTCCACAGTTTGTTTTGATCCACACAGTCAAAGGCTTTGGCATAGTCAATTTCCAGTAGTCACGTATGGATGTGAGAATTGGACCATAAAGAAAGTTAAGTGCAGAAGAATTGACGCTTTTGAACTGTGGTGTTGGAGAAGACTCTTGAGAGTCCTTTGGACTGCAAGGAGATCAAACCAGTCCATCCGAAAGGAGATCAGTCCGGGGTATTCATTGAAAGGACTGATGCTGAAGCTGAATGGCCACCTGATGCGAAGAACTGACTCATTGGAAAAGATCCTGATGCTTGGAAAGACTGACGGTGGGAGGAGAAGGGGACAGAGGATGAGATGGTTGGATGGCATCACTGACTTGATGGACATAAGTTTGAGCAAGCTCCAGCAAGATGGACAGGAAAGTCTGGGGTGTTGCAGTCTATGGGGTCACAAAGAGTAGGACACAACTAAGCAACTCAACTGAACTGAACTCCAGTGGATCTTCCCAAGCCAATGACTGCACTCTCGTCTTCTGTGCCTCTTGCATTGCAGGTGAATTCTTTACCCACTGGTCCATCAGGGAAAGCCCAAAGATGTGAGTGGACATAGATAGTTGATCCTCTGCTTGGAGAGAATGGGCAGAGTTTTATCTCATGTTCTCCATCATTTTCTCCACAAAATAGGCAAGATTGTTTGTTGATAATGAGAGGAGCAGGGATATAGTAGGTACCTTGAGTTAAGTTATAAATCTTTGAAACATAGGCTGATAATTTACAGGCAGCTGGCAACCATAATTCTGTATGGGAATCTTTTACAGTGCTTGTCTGCCCAAAGGATGAAAGTGGATAATAAAACCATCCATAACCGATTCGGAAAGTTTGAATAATAGAACAAATAAGTGGTGAAACGATGACTCCTCATGAGAAAATGGGTGAAGTGGTTAAACGGGTACAGGTTGTGTGGATTCTCAGTGTGTTTTATTGATCTTTATGACTCCAAAGTTTATATAGAAGTTTACGCAGTACATGGTAAGAACAAAATAAATGATGGGAGAATTGAGGATGTCATGAAGTAGCTAACATAAACTAGAAGTGTCTGTCTTGATGACATTAATATTGGTAATAACAATACTAATAACCTTACTACCAATAATAATGGTGGTAATAGCAAACATTTGACGGCATCTATGTCCAAGCACTGTTCTAAGCAATTTACTTATATGTGTTATCTTATTTAATTCTCGCACAGTATATGGCATAGGTGTTATTATTACCACAATTCTACTAGTGAGGTTCAGAGAAGTCGCATAATTTGCAAAAGTCACGTAGATAATAAATGGAGAAAGGAAGACTTGAGTCAGGTAGGCTGATTCCTCCTAAACTCATGATGTATGGAGTGAGAAAACTAGAAAGACAGGAATGCATGGTTGGAGAAGACTATACAGAGGTTTAAGACTGATTTTGTAAATAGTGCTACAGTGAACATTGGGGTGCATGCATCTTTTCAAATTATGGTTTTCTTTGGATATATGCCCAGGGGTGGAACTGCTGGATCATATGACCAAAAAATAACTATGGTTACCAAAGGGGAAAATGGGGGGAGGTATAAATTAAGAGTTTGTGGTTAACATATACACACGACTATATTTCAAGTAGATAACCAACAAGGACCTACTGTATAGCACAGGGAATTCTGCTCAATATTCTGGAATGATCTAAATGGGAAAAGAATTTGAAAAAGAAGAGACACATATATATGTATAACTGAATCACTTTGCTGTACACCTGAAACTAACACAGCGTTGAAAATCAACTATACTCCAATACAAAATAAAAACTTTAAAAAAAGACCAAAGATGACTACAAAGAGAGAGAGAGAGAGATCGGTTTTGTAGCTGGTATCTTCCTCATTTGCTCCTCTCTCACTCAGCATTTCTAACACCATGTCTGGTCCACAACAGAGATTTGATAAAATGCTGAGTGACAGTATAAGAGCACTCTGACCAGAAACGCAGCGGGCTGTGCATGTTCTTCTAACAAATCATTGAAAACAGAGAAATGAAGAGGCTTTGAAATCTTTTAAAACATATAGCTTTTTTTGGCTAACAATGATAAAGCATAGATGTGATAATCAACAATAATCAGGGGACGATGACAGCCCTGCTATATGGTCCTTGTTTCTTACACATTAAGGTATTTTTTAACAAAATATATCATTTTTATTAACAAATGCCATCTTTAGAAAATTACCAAATGGTACTCTTTCTTGATTAGAAAAATGTGAATCTCATTCTGGAATTCATACACCCTGCTTCCTACTTTCCCTTGTGTTTTTTTTTTCTTTTTCATTTTCCCTAATTTTATACTACAGTATCATCATTGGTTAACAATGTTGTGTTTGTTTCAGGTGTATAACAAAGTGATTCAGTTATACATATACATGTATCTATTCCTTTTCAAATTCTTTTCCCATTTCGCTTATTACAGAATATTGAGCAGAGTTTCCTGGGCTATACAGTAGGTCCTTGTTGGTTATCTATTTTAAATATGGCAGTGTCAATCTCAAACTCCCAGTCTAATCTCCCCTGTAATCATAAATCATTATCTGTGTGTCTATTTCTGTTTTGTAAATAAGTTAATTTCTATCTTTTTTTTTTTTTAGATTTCACATATAAGTGAGATCATAAGATATTTGTCTTTTTCTGTCTGACTTAGTTGGGCTTCCATTGTGGCTCAGCTGGTAAAGAATCTGCCTGCAATGCAGGAGACTGGGGTTTGATCCCTGGGTTGGAATCCCCTGGAGAAGGGAAAGGCTACCCACTCCAGTATTCTGGCTTAGAGAATTCCATGGACTGTACAGTCCATGGGGTCGCAAAGAGTCGGACATGACTGAGAGATAACTTAATATGATAGTCTCCAAGGCACATCCACAGTCCTGCAAATCGCATTATTTCAATCATTAAGGTATTTTCATTCAAGGTGGGTCTGGCCAAGATTCTCTATGACTTTATAAGACTTATTTGCAAGTCTAGGACTTTCAGATTTCTTATAGAGATAACTTGGACTAGCAAACTACTTTATTTCATTGGCTTATTATAAGGTAGAATTTTATTGAAGAACACAAATTTCTGGGAACTTCTCTAGTGGTCCAGTGGTTAAGAATCCATCTGCCAATGCAGGGGACATGGGTTTGATTTCTGGTCCAGGGATTAGGATCCCACATGCCTTGGGATCTTAAGTCAGTGCACAGAACCACTGAGCCTATGTGTCGCAACTAGGCAGTAGCCCAAGACAGCAATGAAGAACCTGTTCACCTCATCAAAGACCCAGCACAGCTAAAAATAATAAATAAATAAATTTAATTTAAAAAAGAGACTAATATAAAAAAGAATATAAATTTCTTTTGAAACACATGCTCTATTTTAGTAGACACATGTTCTGTTTCATATTATTGAACAAAAAAATGAACAAAATAGTGTGAAAAAAAAACCAGATTAGAGCAATGGGCAAAGTGTTACTTTATTTGTGAATCATAGCCTTTTCTCCACTCTCATCAGCTGTAAGAATCAAAGTTAATATTTGAAGTTTTAGGTAATCTACAAAATTGAAGAATAGAAAGAATCTATATCAAAGTTATACTTACAATGTCATGCTCATCATGTTGCCTATAAATATCCTTGGTATTTTCTGCAAAGATACTGTTACTTTAATCAACTACAGGTCCTTAAGATCTACACGTTAATTTTTTTTCTTATACACAAATTGTCTTCAGTTTTAGTAAGCCATTAACTCAAATTAAAACCTGAAAATTTAAGTTTGGGAAGATTAAATTGCAAAAGATTTCATTAGAATATCTTAACAGGTAAAAGCAATCAACCTTCTATCATAACCCTGTATACTAATTTAATTTTTCCACAATATTTTCATCATATCTTCGAAACTTAGAAAAACAAAACTGCTTAAAAAATTCAACAAATATGTTAGACTGATACATCTGAGGTTAAAATCATAAATGTAATGGATATTTTTGAGTATTAGCTTTCACAGAACAGCAAATAATTTAAATATCAAAGATTTCTAGTCCGATATACAGTTCTATGGGAATGTTTTTGCAGGCTATACAGGGAATATTTATTGGAGAAAAGCAAAATGAAGCAAATAAACAAGACTAATGTTTTATTTTTCAGTACATGCAAACATGATTTAGGCAGCGCAGTATCTAAGCAATCCTTAGTACTAAGAAATGGCCTAAATATTTTATTTCAAACTATAAAATAATCATAACTTGATATTATAATACTGTATTTGATCATGTTCTCTAAAGAATAGAGGAGGAAAGAATTACAGATATTGGGATAGCCTTGAAAATAAGAATCCACATGTATGCTTAGAGTCTAAAAAATCAGATGACATTTATCTGCTTCTCTTTAGTATTCAATACTTCATTTCTGTTTAGTGTTCATAGGAATCCATTTCTAGCAAGTTTCCAAATCATTTTTTAAAATGAAATTTTAAAAGACTTTTTTTTAATTATAAAAATACTATGGGGTTATTTTAGAAACACTGGAAAACTTACTAAAGTAAGATAAAACAATGACCCAAATCTTTCCCAGGTAGAACTACATTTCATATTTTTTTCAAAATTTGCTTTGGTGATGGCATTATTGCTTTTGCCTTGTAGTTGTTGGGCTGCAAGGAGATCCAACCAGTCCATCCAAAAGGAGATCAGTCCTGAGTGTTCATTGGAAGGACTGATGTTGAAGCTGAAACTGCAATACTTTGGCCACCTGATGCGAAGAGCTGACTCATTTGAAAAGACCCTGATGCTGGGAAAGATTGAGGGCAGGAGGAGAAGGGGACGACAGGATGAGACGGTTGGATGGCATCACCGATACGACGGACATGGGTTTGGGTAAACTCCGGGAGTTGGTGATGGACAGGGAGGCCTGGCGTGCTGCGGTTCATGGGGTCGCAAAGAGTCAGACATGACTGAGCGACTGAACTGAACTGAACTGTTTTTATTTTAGGTCTTTATTTTCTGAACAGCATTACCCTTGTAGGAAGAGCTTGTAATGAAGAAGAAAGGACAACATTAGGCCTCTTTAGGGGCTTCCCAGGTGGTGCAGTGGCAAAGAATCTGCCTGCAATGCAGGAGACGTGGGTTCGATCCCTGGGCCTGGAAGATCCCCTGGAGGAAGACGGCATGACAATTCACTCAAGTATTCTTGTCTGGAGAATCTCATGGAAAGAGGAGCCTAGCAGATTACAGTTCACAGCGTCTCAAAGAGTAGGACACAACCCGACTGAAGTGACTTAATGTGCGCACACAATCAGAGGCCTAAACTAGGCAAGGCGTGAAACAGTAAGGAATGGAAAAGAAGGAGGCTCTTTACTTGAATAGGCTAGGCTTTTTTTTTTAACTTAAGCTACACACGTTTGTTTAGCGATGTTAGGGTGAGGGACTCTGCTCCAGGTTTCCACTCAGAGACCTGGGTGCACGAGGCTCAACTTCCTAAGCACTGCCAACATCCATGGCAGGCAAGAAAGAACCTGGGAATCCCACGTAAGCTTTTCACTGCCTGAGCGGGAAAGCAACCTGCATCACAGCTATCCTTTTTTTTTTTTTTTAATGAAAGTAGTCACTTGGTCTTCCCCAGTGGCAAGGGGCCTGAGAGACATCAAGGGAAAAATAGAATATTTGGTGGGCATCACAATCTCTGGGCTTCCCCTGGCGGCTCAGGGGTAAAGAATCTACCTGCAATGCAGGAGACGCCAGTTTGATCCCTAGATCTGGAAGATCCCTGGAGGAAGGTACAGCAACCCACTCCAGGATTCTTGCCTGGAGAATCCCATGGGCAGAGGAGCCTGGTGAGTCCTTTGGGTGGCAAAGAGTTGGATGTGACTGAGCATGCGTGCACGAGAAGCTGAGGATACTAAAATATGACTTGTGTTTAATATATTAACGGTACATCTCTACAAAAATAGTATAATATTTTTGCCTCTACTTTGCTGGAACCACATCACTCATGTGCTCATGTTCAGCAGCTTTCCATTCTTAAACAACAAAATCCAAGCAACTTAATATTACAAAATTCACAGCATCTGGCCCTTACTTACATGTCCTGTCTCATCTCTATTCACTCCCCTCACTGACATCTTATGCACTTAAAGCACTTTTAGTTTCCTCAAACACCATGCTGCTTTTTTTTCATTGTTTTTGCTTAAACATTCTCTGTGTGGATTGTCTTTCAAAATGCCAATCTTTTTCCAGAACACACCAATGTGTCGTGATTAAATTCTGCTGCTGCTGCTGTCGCTTTAGTCATGTCCAACTCTGTGCGACCTCACAGATGGCAGCCCACTAGACTCCTCTGTCCCTGGGATTCTCTAGGCAAGAATACTGGAGTGGGTTGCCATTTCCTTCTCCCATGCATTCATGCATGCTAAGTCGCTTCAGTCATGTCTGACTCTGTGCGACCCTATGGACAGCAGCCCTCCAGGCTCCACTGTCCACAGGATTCACCAGGCAAGAATATTGGAGTAGGTTGCCAGTGACTAAGATAAAATCCTAGTCACTGCTTAAGACTCAGCTCAGGTGCCATCTTTTCCTGGCCTGGGCCAGTTGGTGTAACTTCCTGTTTTATTGATTCAACTAACACCCTGTACATATTTCCATCCTTAGACTACTAAGTCATAATAAACTTTTACATGATGGTCCCATTTTTGCAGATGGTGAACTTTCCTAGGCCAGGCACTAGGTCTAACTCATCTTTTAGAGCCCTAGCATCTACCGTAGTAATTCATTTTTTTTAATATTTTTTAATTAAAAGATAATCACAATATTGTGATGGTTTTTTGCCATACATTAACATGAATCAGCATTAGATATACATATGTCCCCTCCCTCTTGAACCCCCCTTCCACCTCTCTCCCTGTCTCACCCCCTAGGTTTTCACAGAGTATTGCCTTTGGGTTCCCTGCATCATATATCAAATTCCCACTGGCTATCTGTCTTACACATGGTAATGTATATGTTTCAATGTTCTTCTCTCATATCATCCCTTCCCCCACTGTGTCCAAAACAGCTAGGACATGGAAGCAACCTAGATGTCCACTGACAGATGAATGGATAAGGAAGTTGTGGTAAATAAACACAGTGGAAAACTACTCAGCTATAAAAAGGAACACATTTGAGTCAGTTCTAATGAGATGGATGAACCTAGAGCCCATTATACAGAGTGAAGTAAGTCAGAAAGAGAAAGATAAACATCATATATTAACACATATGTATGGAATTTAGAAAGATGTTACTGACGATCCTACTTGTAGGGCAGCAAAGGAGACAAGACATAGTTTATAGTTTTGAAAGTTGAAAAATTGGAATGGATAGGTGGAATACCTTCAAAATCTTTCCTTTTTTCTTTCCCCATAGTCCCTGAAGGACACGCTTCAAGCCCTCTTCTCTGTCTCCTTTGTTGTTTTTATTCCATGTAGGCTAAAGTTAGAAGTTACAGACAACATTAATGCAGACTGAGTTTTAAGTAGGAGGAGATTCTGCACCATGTTTCAAGGGTTGCTTTCTGCTCCCTGGTACAAGGGGTCAGTTAGCTTTAAAGTGAACCTCAGGTAGACACATTATGCTCCTTCTCACCCTAGTAGGCCTTTCAAACGATTACGCCTTTCCAAGAGCCAGAAGTGCAGATTCTATGAAAAATGAATTATTAATGTCTGATTTTCACAGCAATAGAATAATTTTACCCAAAGAGTAGCATTTCTTCCACACTTTCAGACATTCTTTCTTAATATAAAATCCTGACCCCTCAGTAAGGTGTCGTTTTGAACCACAGATTTGCTGACTTTAATAAACACACTGTCGTTACTTTCAATCAGCACAGAAGTTCTGTTTGGAAAGTTTATGGTTAGATTAGAATCAAAACTACATGGGAATAGTGATAAATAAATATACAAATAAGACTAAACATTTCCTATGTAGCAAGTGTAGTTTCCAGATAAATTCAAATAGAGTTTTTTTTCTGAAAAAAGCTCTCTCTGTGTAAGTGTAAATCCCTATTTGGCAAAGGGGAGACTTACATACAGTAAGAGACCATGCCAAGCTTTGTGTCTTCTTCAATTTTATTTGACATCCTCAAACCACTCATGAACACAATTATATTATTTGCTGCCTGTTTTGCATAGCACACAGATAATTTATCTCAGATATAGTTGAAAAATTTCTACTTCTGATTTGGCATTTAAAAATCGAACCATTACATAATTTAAACATATCAGTTTTAAATTGTTAACTAATACTTGTAAATGAGTTTCAAGACTGTCAATTATATGGTTATCTTTGGAAGATATTCAATTTTCACCTGCTTGCTATTCTAATTGCTATTTACTGAAATTATGAGAAGCTTTTGTTTCTTTCCAGTCATCCCAGTCACTTCCATGAACTCAAGGCAGGCTAGTTACAGGTTCTAAATATCCAGAGAGCAATTTAGTATTTGTCCAGGGGTGATTTTTTCTCCCACAAATTTAGTTACTGTACATATTGAACAATTTGCTTATTTTTGGAATTGGTAAATGCACAGTGGTAAGTTCTCTAGACTAATTTTTCTCTATGGCTGAGCACCATGGTAATTCACCAAACTGCCTTTTAGAAGGTCATGTATCAAGCCAGAAAAGAAGGAACAAAATGATTTTTCAAGCTTATCAGATAATAAAAAACCAAATACAGTGCCTCATTCTAACAAAGACTATTGCAATTCTGAAGATAATAGGAATCATGGCCCTAAAAAAATATAACCTCCACTAGAAGAGATTTCCTGTGTTGGTTCTAAAAGGTAAGCCATCTACAGGACACCTCCTGATGGCAAACGAGAAGCCCAACAGCTGCATCAATGCCAGAGACACTCAATGCAATGGAGACTGTTTCAGTGATTATGACTCATTACACGGAGCCTCACAAGAGCTCTGCCAAGGTCCAGGGCATTGGAAAATTCTTTCTTGTTGCTACTTTCCAGACCTGCATGGTCTCTGGGAGGCTTTAGAGTACCACCAATCAATTATCTTTACTCATGGTTTACCAATTTTAATCCTCCTTTCCTAAAGTATTTCTGGTAGCTCAGATGGTAAAGAAACTGCCTGCAATGCAGGAGACCCAGGTTCAATCTCTGGGTCAGGAAGATCCCCTGGAGAAGGGAATGGCTACCCACTCCATTATTCTTGCCTGGAGAAGCCATGGACAGAGGAGCCTGGAGGGCTACAGTCCATGGGGTTGCAAAGAGTCAGACATGACTGAACGACTTTAACTTCACTTTTTCCTAAAGTATGCAATAACTTTAGAGAAGCAGGACTATCCAAAAGCTGTTTACCAATATAAATCAAGATACACTGTTTTCACAATAAATTATTAGGCATTTTGATAAAGAGCATAAATTATAAATCGTGACCCTTGACCTCAAATCATTACTTTCTATCTAGGTAGAGACACAGGACATAAAAAACATGAATGTCACCTAAAAGAGGAAGAGACCTGATTGGTCTTCTTCTCTTCCTATATTAACTTGGGCTAACTTATTAAATTTATCCACATCTTCTCTGACATTTTCACAGTCAAACCTCTATTTCATGCTTTTTGTATGATAGAACAGTGGATGATTTTATGTATAAATTTTCAAACAGAATGAGGTAGGAATAATTATCTACTTACAGATGAGATAAAGAGAGCTCACTATATGGAGATAACTGAGCCACCATCATCCAGCTAGCTCACTACTGAGTCCTGACTCTAGCACAGGTCTACTGGGAGGGTCTGAAGAGACGGGACACAGTGCAGGTATGTGACACTCAGGGAGGGGATGTACTAATGATGAGAGGCAGGTATTAGAGGTGATGAGAGTGAGAAGATATTCAGGGAAGATGCCCAGAGAGGTTAGGGATGAAGGCAGCCAGCAGCATGTAAGTCTGTCCCAGTCGTATCCACACACTGCCTTGGGAATCTTCCAAATCCCCCACTTGCTACGTGGCTCTGTCATTCCAAGTACCAGAAACCCTAGGCAGCAACAGAGAACAGGGTGAGCCAGGATTTGGAGTCACATAGAGCTCAATGCCTGGTGGCTCAGCTGGTAAAGAACCTGCCTGCCAATGCAGGAGATGCAAGAGAGTAGGGTTTAAACCCTGGGTTGGAAAGATCCCCTGGAGAAGGAACTGGTAACCCACTTCAGTATTCCTGCCTGGAAAATTTCATGGACAGAGGAGTTTGGCAGGCTACAGTCTGTGAGATCAGAGAGTCAGACACGACTGAGACAGGACAGGACACAGCTTGATGCAAATTCTTGTTTCCTCAATTATCACGTATGTGTCATTAACCAAGTTAATAATTTCACTGAGTGCTAGTTTTTCATTTTGTAAAACTTTTATGGTATTTATCTTTCTGTGATTTAATTGAAATAGACAGCACTTAGCAGTGCCTGTTACCTAGTATATATTCAATAAATAGTAGTTTTCTTTCTGCTTTCTCTTGCTCACTCTTTTTCCCTCTCCCTCCTGCCAACCAACTAAAACTTTCTGATCACTTTTTATTCAGGAGCTTCCAGGTGACAGAGGCACCTGTGCATATTTCCTCCTAACCTAGAAAGGCAAACAGAATGACAGCTAACAGTCCTGACTTTTTAGTTTTACCAAATAAATAGAGCGTCATGCAAAGTGGCACGGACATTACAAAATGCCAGATGTGGAGATGAGGCCCCCGGGGCAGCACTGCCGAATGGGAAGTGCCACATGCCCCAAACGTGCTCCTCCTCTTTTGTTCACCTCTTGGCAAGTGCCATCATTATTCACCCAACTGCACAAAACAATAGCATTGTTACTGTGCACTGGGCTTCCCTGGTGGCTCAGGCAGTAAAGAATCTGCCTGCAATGTGGTAGACCCAGGTTTGTTCCCTGTGTCAGGAACATCCCCTAGAGAAGGGAATGGAAACCCACTCCAATAATTCTTGCCTGGAGAATTCCATGGACAGAGGAGCCTGGAGAGCTACAGTCCATGGTGTCACAAAAGAGTCAGACATGACTGAGTGAATAACACTTTCACCACACCGTGCATTCATCTTTACCTTACAGCAGCATTTGACATTCTTTTATTTTTTTAAAAAAGAATATGTGCATTTTTATTTATTTTTAAAATTTTGGCTGTACCTATGGCCTGTGGGACCTTAGTTTCCCGATCAAGGATTGAACCTGTGCCCCCTGCATTGGCAGGCAGAATCTTAACCGTTGGACTGCCAGGGGAGTCCAGCATTAGACATTCTTGACTGTGAAATCCTTCAGGTAACATCATCCACTCTGATTTATTTGGCAGCACACGCTCTAGGTTTGCAACCTTCTCCAAGGCACTGGCCTTTCCTTCATCCCTCTTGCAGTATTCTAACAATCACTAGAGGGATCCTTTGAGGCTCAGCTCTGGCCTTACTTCTCTATTTCTACTCTGGGGTTCATTCAGCCCTTTGGCTTTAAGTATTCTCTGTTGCTGACCACCTGATTCTTACTTCTAGGCCCCAACCCTCCTCTGTGCTCCATGTTCATAGAACCATCATCCCATCTAACTTCCATAGATGATGTCTGTTGGGAATTTCAACCTACATGCCTCAAATAGAAATTTCACTCTTGCTTTCCACTGATTTCCTCTTTAGTCTTTGTCTTCTCAATAAGTGGAAAAAATATAATTCTTCTTAATTCATTTTTTTCCTCCACACCTTAGAGCATTCCATTGTAATGCTAACATGGATCGTGGATCCTTTGACCTCAACTCTGCTGCCGCCACCATCACCTTCGTCACCTTCCTTGTCTCCTACAGGAGCTTTCTAACTTGTCTCTCTGGTTCTGCTGCTGCTCCCTTCCAATGTAGTCTACCTATAGATGCCAGAGTAATCTTTTAAGAGAGTAGATCAATCATATTCTTTCATTTTTGTTCTAATAGCTCTGCTGTTGTAACAATTTTGAACTCCTTATCAAGGCCTATAAAACTAGCAGGATCCATGCAATTCCTTTCACCTTGATCTTATGACACCCCTCCCTTGCTCACTATATTATAGTTTCCCTAGCCACCTTTCTGTGCCTCAGTTGTATCAAGCTCTTTCCTCCTTCAGTATCTTAGAAATCTGCCTGGAACACTCTTCCTCTGTTTCATTGTATGAGTATTTCCTTCCTCTTCTTCCTATTTCAGCACCAACATCATCCCCTCTGAAGCTTTTGTACTTGACTTTATAAAGTAGCCTCTTCCCAAGTGAGTTTTGTTTACAGTATCCTTGTAGTTTCCCTCCTGCCATCAGTGAAAATGATTCATATCTTTTCACTGTCGTTGCTAATTACTGTTTTCTTTCTACTCCCTTCAGATGAGGGCATGTCCCTCTTCCCTAGGACTTCCCTGGTGGCTCAGATGGTAAAGCGTCTTCCTTACAGTGTGGGAGACCTGGGTTCGATCCCTGGGTCAGGAAGATCCTCTGGAGAAGGAAATGCCAACCCATTCCAGTACTCTAGCCTGGAAAATCCCATGCACGGAGGAGCCTGGTAAGCTACAGTCCATGGGGTCGCAAAGAGTTGGACACGACTGAGTGACTTCACTTTCACTTTCTTTCTTTTTTCCCTCTTCCCCAACTACAATATAAGCTCCAGGAGGGCAAGGACCATATCTGATTTTTCACCACTGTATGTCAAACATCAGTATGGAATCTATCCTCAGGATTTAAGCACTCCTATTTCAGCTGCTGCTGCTGCTGCTAAGTCGCTTCAGCCGTGTCCGACTCTGTGCGACCCCATAGATGGCAGCCCACCAGGCTCCTCCGTCCCTGGGATTCTCCAGGCAAGAACACTGGAGTGGGTTGCCCTTTCCTTCTCCAATGCATGAAAGTGAAAGTGAAGTCACTCAATCACGTCTGACTCTTCGCGACCCCATGGACTGCAGCCTACCAGGCTCCTCTGTCCAGGGGATTTTCCAGGCAAGAGTACTGGAGTGGGTCGCCATTGCCTTCTCCACCTATTTCAGCACCCATTAAGTATTTGTTGAATGAATAAATGAATGTATGAATGAGTCACTGCCTTTTCCTTAACCCTATAGCTAATGTATCTTCAAGTTACCCTATTTTGTTACCCCTTAAATCACTGTCCATCCCCCATTTTCACTGCCTTAATTCAGGTCACCATCATCTCTTGCCAGAATTAATGTAATTTGTCACCAGAACCAGGATTCTCTTCTGAATAGTTGTGGACTGGCGACATCTTCAAGTTAACTTAAAATAAGAAAGAAAAAAAAATAGTCTGACATGGATTAACTTGATTGACTTTAGTATCTTCATGCAGCTAAGATGACACATGTGAGACAGGTAATCTGATGCATCAGGCCTACCTCAAAAGAGTTAGTTTTTTCAAAAATTAAATGAGCCACAAGAAACTAGCAGTTTCAAACACTGTGACATAAATCACCTTGTCCTGGAAACACATGGCTTTTACAGAACTAGAATCATCTGTTGTGCGCTCTTAGGATTTGTGACTCTCTACCACTGGACTTTTCTAGACATATTGGTATTTGTGCATCTTTCCTGTGTCCAGCAGCAAACAAATATTTTGAAAAACATGGATTTTATATATCATCCTGGAGACAGATGAAAAGAATTCTAGGACCAAGTGAAGAAGGGTAACTACAGGAAGGGTGGGCTTCCCAGATCGCTCAGTAGTAAAGACAATGGTTTTGTCTCCTGCCAATGCAGGTGACACGGGTTGGATCCCTGGGTCAGGAAGATCCTCTGGAGAAGGAAATGGCTACCCACTCCAGTATTCTTGCCTGGAGAATTCCATGGACAGAGGAGCTGGGTGGGCTATAGCCCGTGGGGTGGAAAAAGAGTAGAACATGACTAGTTACTAAACAACAAACACAACAACAACACAAGGAAGTCATGCTTAACAGATTGAAATGCAGAGCGGAAGGCCATCACAGTCTTATAGTAAGGGGGCACTCTGGACCCTGTGATCTAGGGAAAGGTCCAAATAGTCCTCTAATTCCTCCTAAAACTATTCTAAATTATATTATTCCAGCAGGTCTTAGGGCATCCAGTCCTGTTTCTCTCCAGTTCTTTCTGCATACTTCCACTAGAATAATCTTTCAAAAATTTGCCATTTTAGAAGTATTTCTTGGTGCCTCATTGCTGTTAGTATAAACACCTTAGCTGGCATAAAAGCCCTTCAAGTGTTAAATGATAGTCGATCAGCCATCAGTTGTGTCTGACTGTTGCAACTCCATGGACTGTCACCCTCCAGGCTCCTCTGTCCCTGGAATTCTCCAGGCAAGAATACTGGAGTGGGTTGCAATTCTCTTCTCCAGGGGATCTTCCCGACCCATGGATCAAACCCAGGTCTCCTACATTGCAGGCAGATTCGTTACTGTGTGAGCCACCAGGGAAGTCCCCAGAGCCCTGCAAGATTTGACCCTTTACTCCTCCAGCTGGCTCTTAGCAATGCAACTCTTACATATGCTTGAGTCATAGTCTGGAGTACCAGGGACTTATACAACATATCCTTAACGTTCCACAGAGCCTGGTACATATTTTATACTCATTGAATAGTTTTTGAATGAACCACATATATTCAGATATCCTACTCTTGTCACTGCTTGTCTCTCCTGCTTATCTCTAATTACCATCAAGTGTTTTATTGTATGTTTTATCACAGCAATCAACCCAAAGAATATGAAGAATAATCTATAGCATAGATTGTCCAGTGAAAGATTTAACTGTTGATTATATGTTTGATGATCACATTATGGCTATCTATATTCCCTGTTTTATTTTTTTTGTTTCTCTTTCTCAAAACTAGTTTTGTAGGAATCTAG